>JARKIC010000873.1:0-179753 GCA_029378375.1 Mycena olivaceomarginata
CTACCACCGGGGTTGAAAAGTTACTGAGACGAAGGGTTATGAGACTCCTGCAGTCTCAAACACAGTCTTAATCACTCTCCCAAGCTCTCACAAGCACAGTATCATCCATTCATGATGATGATTGACGTGCCGGCGGCTTTCCAAGTTTCCCAGACTTGGATTGTCGGCCTCCCGGTTGATATTTGTGTGTACCCTTCTGTAACGCGAATTTTCAACCACTTTCAGCAATTATTTCGGCACAATCCGAAAGATTCCAACATACGGAAGATGATCGCTCTCGGCCAAAAATAATTGAATAATGACCCAAACCGGGAGATTTCACCTCAGGGTACACCGCCAAAATTACGTAAAGGGCCTTTAAGGGGGGTTATTTTGTAGTAAAATAACCCCCCTTAAAGGCCCTCATCCGCCAGGCGGACATGTCGTAATTGTGATGTCATGTCCGCTTTGGGAAACATGCAGCTGGCGGGTGCACCCGCCTGCCTTAATCAGCACCATACCCGTTGCTCACCACTTCTTATCAGTGTTCTGTCTAATGTTTGCAGTCTTTTTAGGTTCAATTTCGAGTCAAAATTCAGCACAGGGAAGGCTGCACAAACACGTCTGAACAATGGGCAGACTAGTCTGCCCCGCAGTCAATTAGCATGGTACCCGCTGCTCTACTATCCACCACTGTTTTCCTCGCTTGTGCTAGTATGTGTTCTCCAGTCTGATCTCTTCATCGTTCAATTTGGCTTAAAATTCGGAGCCCGGAACAATGGGCAGACTAGTCTGCCCCTGCCGACAATTAGCACAGTATCTGCTGCTCTACCAAGCACCACTGTTTTCCCTCTTGTGGTGGTATTTTTTTGCATCCAGTCTGATCTGATCCTCTCTGGTTCAACCTGGCTCAATATCAGAGCCTGGAACAATCGGCAGACTAGTCTGCCCCACCACCAATTGGCACAGTAACTGCTGTGCTACCATGCACCACCGTTCCTCTCTTGTGCTAGTATATATTTGCATCCAGTCTGATCAGTTCATCCTCTCTGGGTTTGATTTGGCTCAAATCTGGATAGGAGCTTGGAACAACAGGCAGACTAGTCTGCCCATTGGTAGTAGGCTTGATTCTTGGTTGAATTTCAATCGGTCTCCGTGGCCTTCTAGCTACTGGCATCTTGCTTCCTGCTTCCTTCTAGATACAATATGATCAAATTCAGGAATCATAGCATTGATAGAATTTCTGAATGTTTTGGGAACAGTTAAATGTTATCATGTACACCATTCTCTTAATTTGGAATCCGAAAACCTGTTTGTTCATCTCAAAGACATCTAAAGCAAGTGATGTGCCAGTGGCAGATGCATCAGCCCACCTTTTATATAAGCGGCGGATGTCCGCACCAGTGGCGGATGCATCCGCCGACCCTTTATGTAAGTGATGGCAGGACTTTACCTCACCTGCCCAACCAATCAGGAGCCGTATAAACCTCCATCAAATTTGTTTTTTTTATATTGGACTCATTTCTAAGGGTTTCAACATATCTCTGGGGTGGAATATGATTCTGAACCCCCTCTGGTTTCAGTCTGATTATTTCAGATTTTTGCACTGGATATGATGTTGTGTGCATGAACAAAACTGGAAAGCCAACAAGGTTCACAGTTGAATCGGGTGCAAGTATGCACCAACGGGGTCCATAGACTTCATATATGATACAAAATTATGAAATAAATCGGACCGAAATCAGAGGGGGTTTAGAATCATATTCCACCCCAAAGATGTGTTGAAACCTTGAGAATTGAGTTCAATATAAAATAAAAAAATTAGATGGAGGTTTATACAGTTCCTGATCGGCCAATCAACACTTACATAAAAGGTTGGCGGATGCATCCGCCACTGGTGCAGACATCCGCCGCTTACATCAAAGTGGGCAGATGTGTCTGTCACTGGCACAGACTATTTGGATGTAGTGTACTGTTGTCCTGCACATCTGACTGTGCAGATCTGTGCTGCATTTGGCTGTTTTAAAAACTCTGAGATTCAACCTGTGAGAATCTTTAGCAGATGCATCCGCCAATGGCCAATCCAATCAGTTTGTGATGCATTCACGGCCATGTTTGAAAGATTTAAACTGGAGTCTCAGGAATGTTGAAAAGAACATACTTTAATCCAAGTGCCAATCCAAATCAACAAGACAAGACAAAGATTGGAGTTACATTGTATTGGAAGACACATCTTCCCCAATCTTCCACGGACCCAAAGTCATTATATAGGTTATCAATGCATCAGTTTGAAGTTAATCATGCTAATGAGAGTATCAGAGCACACAAAACTCACACAATAATCGGCCTTGTACTCAATAAGCGGATGTCCGCCGCTGTGATCATTGGGTTGGAATTCAATCAGATCAAACCTAGAAGTAAGCAGTATATTAGTTGGAAGTTTATTCACTCAATCGGAGCACCATTGCGTGAAAATCAATTCAAGAACCAGGCCAACAATTGATGGCGGATGTGTCCGCCACGTGGTTCTATGCGCCAAATTTTGAGTCGGACTGAACCTAGGAAGGTCGCAAAGATCATACTGAATGAATAAACACAGAAGGGAGCCGGAGACGCAAGGAAGGAGCGGTAGGCGGCACAATTGAGGGTGGGCAGGTGATGTACAGGCGTGTCTAGCAGGGTGCAATGAGCCAATTGTGGGTCAATTCAAACCTAAATGGACTACAAACAGTGGGTGTGATAGCAAGACATGAGACAAAGCACCGGCAGACAGGTACGGCAGCAGGTATATGGCGGGGCGGGTGCATCCGCCAGCCGCAAGTTTCCCAAAGTAGACATGACATCATTGTTACGAATATGTCCGCCTGGCGGATGAGGGCCTTAAAGGGGGGTTATCTTACTACAAAATAACCCCCCTTAAAGGCCCTTTACGTAATTTTGGCGGTGCACCCTGAGGTGGGAGATTTATGGTCTGGCAAGTCTTCAGCACATGCACCAACACATTTTGAAACTAGAAATCAATATGACATGAGCTACAGCGTTCAAAACTGGTTGACACCTCAGGCCCTGGCTCAGGCCCAAGCCAGGCCAGGCCAGGCCCTGAAGGCGGGCTTGGGCTTGGGCCTGAGGAATCTCAAGCCCGAGCCCGCTCAGGGCCAGGCCCATGCCGTTTTTCGCAGGGCGTTGCCGGTGTCGGGTTCAGAATCGATTCCGAACCTGAACCGAACACGGACTGAACCTCAATTGAGGTTCGGAGGCCGCAGAAAAACCGGACCGGACCGCAGGTCGGGTTCGGGGTTCGAGGATTGTTGAAATTTCCTGAACCTGTGCGAACCTGTGCAGACATGTCCGGACCCGTAGTTTTTCTCTCTCAGAATAAGACATTTCTCACCAGAAATTGAACTTACATCCCAGCGCAATACCTCAGACTCCCGCGGGCGTGTCGGACCGCGTAGTAAGCGCCAAATGGAGACATCAACTGATGGCGGTGCGCGCCAACTGGCACTCATCCCTCTCCAATGATCTTCGATGTTTCTTCCTATCGGTCTGCTGCTGCGGCCTCGTTTCTTCACCTTTGACTGAACACGGGAGCTCTCAGTATTTACTTTGCATTTCTTATTGTCAATAAAGGTCCTTGCAAAATTGTAATGCTCGTCATCTGCCTCATTCCTCCGTCGCTTTTGACCGCTCTCTGGCTATTATCTGAGCTTTTATTACATGTGAACAAGATCTATTTTGACATGTGAGTCTATTCTAGTGGCTTTCAGAGGCCGCTTGCGCTCTTATTGGCGCATTTTGCGGAGCTCTAATCTCTTGGATGATATAAACGTAGAGCATCATAAGCTCTTATAACGCCCAATTTCTTATAAAAACCCAGCTATCTTGCAAGTCAAGGTCCCCTTATAAGATCCTATAATACCAAATCCTCTTATGGCCTTATAAGGCCTTACAGCGCCTTGTAATAGAAATTACAAATTTCCGACAAATACGGCCTCGAAACTACTCGTTATGGAAAAAAGTGATGGACGCTGGATATTGAGGACGTGTATTTGTGATGGAAGGATATTTTGGTGGTGGGAACTGGATATGAGGGAGATCTACTATGCTGGTGGAAGACTTGTAGCATATTGATGCTATCAAAAAACATTGATTTCCCATCAAAAAAGGGCCAAAGTGAAAAACGGCTAGGCTTCATAGCTCATGAACAGATGCAGATTTCATGATGGTTTAACTTGTGGATTCATTTGCATCAACGAGCAGTACAATCTGGCCTTTTCACATTTTCTATAAAAAATTCCTGGAGTCAGTTAGAAAATACCATTTTGTGATTTGAGCGGTTATTAATGGGAAATCGGTAGAAATTGATCCCATCAATATGGTAGAAATGTTCCACCAGTCCGTACATCCGCCCTAAATTTGGGTTTTGTGTCAAAACAATGCTCCATCATGGAGATATGGCCCCAAAACCCAGCGTCCATCACTTTTTTTCCATAACGAGTACGCCATATGAATTTGTACCAAGTAGCGAACAAAATTTTCTAATCTTCAGAGTGTTCAAGAGTGTTCAACATTGGCCATGGGGGGCAGTCCGCACCCCGAAGGTTCCAGATAATCACCCCAATCCCGGAGCAATTCCTTATTCTCGGGGAGCCGTTGTTCGGCGCCAGCCACGCGTCCGATATACCGAAATTATATGGCGCATACAAGGGAATACGCTGCGAAATCCGGCCATCACATACACGAATGGACTTGATATTCTTCTTCTGCTGAGCCGTTAGGGAATCGTACGACAGTTTTTCCATGTTGTGAACGATAGTATACTGCCTGGAAGAAAAGGAGTTCACAGTCAACGAAGAGCGGATCTACCTCCGCGGGACGTATCGATATCCGTGCATTCGCGTTGCCTCAAACCAAGCGGTGTCGGGGACCTTGCCGGGATCTGCTGCCACAGTTATGTTTTCCAGCTCCCAGGGGTCCCGGGATTTCGCGGTGCGATTAATCGAAAGACCCGGCCATGAAATCATCACCACTTTTTTCACCCGCCCATCAGGGTTGTACACCTCGCGGGATAAATTGATCTGGCGCAATGATGGCCATTGCTGCGCGAGGTCATGAAGCGCAGTGGCGGCGCGGTCGTCGTCGCCCGGTGCACCCCAGAACGGGATTGGTGACCGTGGGGTGCAGCGGAGCGTGAGATGCAGCACCTCCACCTGCGGAGGCAAACCAAAACGGGCGATAGCGGTTATCATTGTCTGGCAAACAATACCACATTCAGCACAAATCAGCAGAGTAATAGATTGCGCACCTCTAAATCTGGGCGTGGGAGTACATAATTAGGGACATAAGCGACGATCCGCAACGATCTGAGTGCCGGGAAAGCCTCAGTGATCGCGTCGAGACCATCGATGGGATACACAAAGTGCAGTTCGAATGACGCAATGGCGTGAGACCCAATCTCGAGCAGTAACGAGGGGAGGTCCTTGATGTATCCCTCGTCTTCACCCATGTCCAAGGGATCGTAGACATTGAGATGGGCTATCTCGCGGTCGCTGCTAAACGCGGGAAGTAGGTTGCTTGGGCAGGAGAGCGAGTTCAGCTCGGGCACGACATTTGGTGGGAGACGCCGGGACCAGGTCGGCCATAGAACAGCGGGGGTACCCCAAACACCGCCAGTGGACCAATGGGGGTGCAGGTTAAGCGCACGGAGTGCAGGGAAACACGACAGGGAGGATATGAACCGGTCCTCCGTGAGTTCCTTCAGGCCCGCGATGTGCAGGTCCAAAACTTCCAGTGCAGGGAGCTGAACACGGGACCGCATGAATGCCCTCGTCGAATGTGGCCCGCACGAGATCAAGTACCCGCAAAACGGTGAGATCTAGGCACCTGAGCCAAAGCTCATCGTGGGGGAATACGTCATGGAAATCGTTATAGAGGGAAAGCTCTTCGAGATGAACGACCACATTTCGGACTGGCTGGAAATCCGAAAGGCAGGAGACCAGCGAGAGCGACAGGTTCCGATTGTGAGATGCTCGAGCGATACCGGAAATCGTGTGGATGGTCATGCGAACATGATCGAACGAAAGGCCTCTGAGATGGGGGAATCGGGAGAGCGCTTCGCAGATTGCGGCGACATACGCCGGCGAGTTGGAGTGGCCCCCGACTATCGTACAAGTCTCCACAATCGACGCAATCGGGGGGGAAGCGTAGAATTCGATCTTCGATTTAAGTTGAGCGAAGGTCTCTTCGGAGAATCGTTTGCGCATGGTGAAGATGAATGATCGGAAAAGTAAAGATTGGGCGATCCATCTGAGCTGTCGCGAGACGAGGGCTGTCGTGGCCAGGTCGCTAGCTTCCAGGTATGGCGTTATCTGCAGCCACACTTCCGGGGGAAGTACCACAACAGGTTTTGAGACAGCAAGCCTGGAGAATCGGGCTTGGAGTCGGGACACCAGTTTGTCCATCGTCCTTCCGCCCTCGAGGTGATGATGGTTTGGGACAAAGGCAAGATGGTATCAGATTACCCCGTTTGGATACTCGTGGGAGATCAGCGATCCTGCGATACAGCGTTGTTTGCCAATGTGGTATTGAGGGGGTCCTACCACCACCATCAAAAACCGAAAACCGTCGTACGAGTCGGTACGACCTCAATACCGACGAAACCCCTCGAGGATGTGCCTCTAGAAGCCTATACCACGCGCGGCGCTCTCCTTCTGCCTCGGCGAACCACGACCGACAGAACATCGAGCTAAGGCTCTGCGCAGCCTCCAGGTAGACCCCACCGATCGAGGGCCCCTCCGCTGCCCCCGGCATCGTTGACCTTGCCACGTCACCCGGCCACGTCACGTCGGAATCCGGTGCGTCTCTTGTCTGCGGCGTTTACCATCTCTAACGGGATGTCTGCTCCCACTCCCGTTATCCACTCGGACCTGCTGTCTGTAACGGACGGACGCACGCCTCCCCCCAATGACATCCCTAAAAAGGAAATCTCGTCCAGTACTCACATGTGATGACAGAGGTTTCGCTTTCCTCATCGACGGTTGTGCTAACTGACTCATTAGGTAATCTTGGCGGTCTTTAGGGTTCGATCTTTTTAAGTAGCAATCTTTTTTTGTCTTTGATTTTTTTTGTCCCGCCATGCCTGCGGCCCCGTTTCGAGGAGTTAGGGCAAGCGCAGCGCGCCTGCGCTTGCCCTAACTCCGGGTGTTGCGTGTTGGTTAGGGGTTTGGGTTAGGGGGTTAGAGGTTAGGATTAGCGGTTAGGGTGAGGGTAAGGTATCTATTGTGAAAGAAGTATTTATGAAGTATTTAACATTGCATTTACAAGGAGAATAACTCATGGGCAACATGGAAATTGAGGGTGAAAAAGAATCCCACCTACCTGACTTGAACCCACGCGCCATCAAGATTACGTGATGTGTCATTGGAGGGGAGGCGAAGGGGTGTTTCTGTAACGCGGCGCGCCGCACTTGACCGCCTTGACACGCTCCGTTCCGGAATCTCCGTACCGTCGTGCTCGACCGCGGCCTCGACTGCCCTCCTATTGCATGCGGCCGCTGTCAACAGATGCACGCCTGGCACGTATGGTCGGCGCCAGTGTTCTGGATCGCAAATCCTGTAGAATTTGGCTCAGGGAGGATTTCCAGGCAAGGAGGATGCAAAGAGAATCCAAGGGTTTACAAACCAGTGGGGTATCTACAACAAGTATCCTAGCTTTATAGACAATGAAGATATCACATGTATGTGGAATATGAATATGAAATATGTGGGTCAGAAGTTGAAATAAACTATGGCGCAGCAACAACGGTGAAATAGCGATATTCAAATGATCGGAATAACGTGTGGGTCAAGCTTGTATTTCCAACACACCCCCGCAAGCTTGAACACAAAAAACACATGGGAATACACCCCCGGAATGAAGAAGAAGTCAACTGCAAAAATGACGTCCTGCACATCACTGACAATGCGACCCAGTGTGCGCGATATCAAGATTGGAATGAGAATCTCCATTGCTTCTCCAAGGCGAATGGGAGAAGTTGATCGTCATCAACCAGCAACATTATCTGCCTCTCCAACAATTACTGTAGATGGAGTCCCAGATAAAACCGTCGGAAAGAGGTCGGCAGGGGGAAGTGTGCGTGTCATCCGCCGTCGCGGGATAATCAACAGGTGGGTTCGTCCGGATTTGACGGGATAATCAGCGAGGTGGATTCGTCCGAATTTAACGGGATAATCAGCGGGTGTGTTCTCCGAATACGACGGTATACACAGCGAGGTTTTCGTCCGAATGCAACGGGAATGTCGGCCTCTGAGAGTGCAACAAAAAGTCGGACCTCCCAGGATAAACAGGTGTTCAACACTGAACGGCAAAGCAACGGTTGCCTGCAACGCAACCGCGGGAAAATGGGTCGTCCGAAGCGGTGATCGTCGGGATAAAGTGAACAGGATTTGGTGAGGTCAAAAGTGTCTCCCAAAAAAATCTCTGGGTGGTCTGAGCACCTCAGGATCAACACTACTGGTGTATTGGGGGCAGGCCCACCAGCAGGCTAGTACTGGTTTGTGTAGAATTTGGCTCAGGGAGGATTTCCAGGCAAGGAGGATGCAAAGAGAATCCAAGGGTTTACAAACCAGTGGGGTATCTACAACAAGTATCCTAGCTTTATAGACAATGAAGATATCACATGTATGTGGAATATGAATATGAAATATGTGGGTCAGAAGTTGAAATAAACTATGGCGCAGCAACAACGGTGAAATAGCGATATTCAAATGATCGGAATAACGTGTGGGTCAAGCTTGTATTTCCAACAAATCCGTCACCACCGCACTGACCGGTGCAAACACTATGGTGCTGAAGCTCGAAGGGCGTAACATTTCCATTTTGCACGGGGAACTACTCGGACTGATTACATGTCTCATCATTTCAGATGCCGACGACAGGAACGCGGTGCTTTATACAGACCACCTAAACTCTGTCCGACTCGTCGATGACAGCAAAACAGCCGTAGATCAGCCCGTCTTCGTTACATGACCGGAAGATCTTATTACAGATGGATCCTAGCGCTGGTTTCGAAGAGTGCGCTGAAGATTACCTATACTCCCGGCCACTCCGACGAAGTATCTGTACCCGCGCGCATGAACCTTGAAGCTGAAGCTGACCATTATGCTTCAGCGGCCCAACGCTACCTCGCTCGTGTGCCGACTGCCCCAATCCCCACATTCTTCATGGACGAATTCACTTTCTACACGCCGGACGACGGCTGGATTGAGTCGAACATACGGAACTACACGGAGAAATCCCAGAGCAGCACGGCTAGTGAACGCCTCGGAGATGGTCACCAACAGCGCATGTCCCTCGCGTTATACGATTCCAATTCCCCACCGGAATACCCGTACACGCATGCTTATTCAGCCTACTCGGCTGTCGTGCAACTGTACGCACGATCTGGCCAACTTCCAACCGCGGACGTACTCTACAGCAGACGGAAGTTAGACGACCCACGGTGCCGACACGGCTGCGACGCCATCGAGGACCAGCACCACCTCTTCGTCAATTGTAAACGCTACGCGGGATGGAGAACGAGCGCCACGTAGGATATCCACACCCGGACCGAGAATAAGCTGTTCTAGACTGGGCAGTAAGGGCTGGTGCTAAGTATGATCTAGGGACACGAGGCAAGCTCAGATCCATCAGATTAAGCTTGATATCCCATGTCAGTAGCACTGCTTCTGTCAGGCTCAAGGTGAATGAGGAAGAATCATCGACTGCGATTGGCTGCATCCTGTCAAGGAAAAGCTGCGCACGGGTCAGCTGTTTGACCTCAAATTAAAAGGCAGTGTTAACGTTGAAAAGTGGAATTGAGGCAAGAACAATGCACGAGATGGAACTGCGTGGCCTCGCGGCATGATGATAATCATCAGGCTGCGTGAGCTGCGATCTGTCCCGACGGAACTGCGTCGAGGTCAGTTGATGAGTCCCGAATAAAGAGGCGGTGGGGGGCAAAGAAAATTGAGGACCGAAGGGGGTTAAAATGGAATAAATGGAGAAAAGTCCAAGCACTTGCAATGAAAAGCGAGTAATTTCGTTAAAGAACGGTTAATGTTTCCCAGAATGAGAAGATTGAGTTTCCACTTTGTGTTAGTCCGACCTAATTTTGTTAACTCCAGCTGACCAGAATTCAACCACAACTCGCAGTTGCTTCCGAAGAAGTCCCAGGCCGAAACAATGACAATGGATTGAATTGTCCCACCACTCTTGGGAAGGTTTGAATTGCTGGGTTCAGCCAGCCTGAGGGGACGTTGCGGCTTGTTCAAGTAATAAAACTCGATGCACTCTGATGCCGGTTTCCCCATGCGTATCGCGATGGCGCTAAAGTCCTTCTTAGCACCAGCGAACGCTTTCCAAAAGCTCCCGATTTCCAACCCACTCCACTGCAGACGACTGGCATAATAGGCCGGTGCGTCTTCAATAAGTTCGGTATCCCCGCCCGCCAATGATGAATCAAGGTTAACTCCTTGATTAGGCAATGTGGGGCGCGGAAGTGTCAGGCATTCCATATTCGGAATAACAGCCGAATTATCTTGGACCTCCCTGGGGATTCTTGTTTTCCTGGTGGATTGTCCCAGTTCCTTGTCCAACGAAGAACAATGTGTAGACCAAAGACGATGAAGTGCCCGGTATTTGTCTTCAAGGGACTTGAGACGGCTGCTTCGAGGGATCATCTACATGGTCATGTAGTTTGGGAAGATTCGAGACGGCCCAGAAAATGACGGCTTACAGCACAATCAGGGGACCGGGGCACGGCAAGCCGGCCTGAGGCTGACACCCAGAGCATTGGAATCTCTGAATCTCCGGCAACTTCGCGGAGTGGACGCCTTCGGCGCTCGGGGGCCCGCATCCGCGAGCTAAAGGGTGAGGTGGTTGTGTGTACGCTTGTTTGCTGAGATTCCTTACAGTGATGTCAGGTGATCCGTCACGTGCTTTGATGCGCAGAATCCACCGCGCAACTGAAAAATCAGTCATTCGAAGGGCTTCAATTTGCTCGGAAATGGCCCCAAATTGCCCAGGGTTTCATCCCAAAGATGGTCGGATTTATTCGGTCCCTCGACCGATTTGGGAAACCCTTGGAATGGCGGGGTTGCCTTCGAAGTCCATGAATATCATCGTCTTCGGCCGCACTACCGTTCTCTGATTCGAGGGGCGATTAGAAGCTCGGAGCTACAGTCAAACCTCTAATAACCCATGTGGTTCGGTCGAAGACCTAAGCCATGGGTTATGAGGGGTTCCGAGAAAAAGAAAAATTCGCAAAAATTATATTGAGTGTTTACAGTACTATCAATGTTAATCTACAATGCTTTTTAAAAGAAATCCATTATGGGAACGGTCTTCATCGAGGTGGTTTCTTCATAGGGTTGGACACGGGTACCGGGTCTACCCGCGGGTTTGGCCCACGGGTATCCGCGGGTACGGGTACGGGTCGGCATTTCTCAACCCGTGCCATTTCCGTGTACCTAACCCACAAACCCGCGGGTATTTACGGGTCCAGCAAGGTCCAGCTTGAGGTGATTTGGAGGCCTGGGTTGATCAAGAAATGGTGGTAGATTTGATGGAAGTATGCAGGTCTAAGTCAACTTGTAGCAGCTAAAACATATCAGTACACTAAACGAGTCGCTTGGCGCGCACTTCACAGCTAAAGCCCGGACAGTCAGTAAATGATCGTCCAGATCTTATTGTGCGAGTTTTCCAACAATATCTTTCTGCCTTCATGAAGGATCTGCATACGGTCCTAGGCCCTATCCTCTATCATATTCGGGTTACCGAGTTTCAAAAGCGAGGTCTCCCACACGAGCACATCGCCGTCGCAGTGAAAAATGTCCCAAGAACTCCCGCCGAAATTGATGCCTTTCTCAGTGCCGAACTCCCTCGCAATGCTGGTCCACTCCGCGACGCTGTGAAACGCCATATGACACATACTCACGACCCCGCAAAGTCGTATCACCGATGCGGCTGGCCACGCCAATGCCAATACGGTTTTCCCAAGTCAACGAAACCAGATTCATCATTCAATATCGTGGTTTGTTGCCTACCCCACTCCGCGAAACTTACTTTCCCTCATATTAGCAGGGAGTTGAAAGTCGTCGCATCTGGATCAGCGAAATACGGTGTCACGCCGAATGGATGGTCTGCAGACATGAAGCATTTACAGCGGTGGATGTCGGAAATTTTGGCCTCATGCAGTCCGCCAGCCTGGCCCAGCCGACTAGACTCGTAACCAGTCTGCCTACGCCGTTCTAACAAGGCGGGCTTGTTGCCGTAGGCAGACTGGTACTTCTCGGATGTGTCAATCGAGCTGGGGCGGAGTTTAAAATTAAGTTAGTGAGGCCAATGACGCAATGATGCAATGAGCTGCGGCAATTCCGGAGATCACGGTCCGAAGTTGATCGCCACCAAACTACCCTCAGGTTTTACGATGTTCTGTCCCACAAATACAAATTTTAAGGAGGCAAAATTGGAGGGATACAATTTTCATTTATTTTCCCCACTTCAACCAAAAAAATAAGCTTCAAAATTGAGCACAAAATGAGTAAAATTTTTAAAAGGTCACTTGAATTTCAAACTCCGCGACAGCCCTTTTGGCGGCTCCGAGAAGTACCAGCCTGCCTACGGCAAACAAGCTCGCCTTGTTAGAACGCCGTAGGCAGGCTGGTTACGAGCCTACCAGCCGACACCTCCGCCCCTTGTTGGCCCTTTGGCTTCCATTCTCTTGCGCTCGGACTTAGTTAGGACAGCCGGCCTGTATCTTTTACCTAGCTAGGATTTGACCATACTATCTAACAGAGGTCATGGTTGCCGTTGTAGACACTATGCCGTGCCCCGTCGCAAGGACCTCCCAGATTTCGAAGTCATATCTGGGTGGCTTGAACAAGACAACCGATGACAACCGGTTTGCAGCGAACGAAAACATTGAGGAAGAAACAAATGACCTTCACTGAACGATTGCTGCGATCCGACGCACGTCCCGATCGGCTATGTTCGGCCATGGACTTAAAACAATTCTCAATGCTCTTGTCGCGCCACTCAATATTCTAATGCCCTCACGAAGAAAGTATACAATAGTTGTACGAAGCGGACCGCTTTCATTCCAGTTCTACCAAACAATTCTTTGTCACGTAGCGTGCATTTGAGGAGGTGAATGCAACCTAAGGAATCATGAGAAATCTCGGTAATTTGGTGAATTACCTTGGATTACCCTGGTTTCGGTTATCTATCAGTGAGCCATTTTATTCAACCTTCAATATTTGTCTCTCCAATGTACATTCTCCCACAGAATATGCAAATTTCAGTCTCAACTTTGCGCTGGCGGCAGGCCAGGCATGCTGGGAACCTATTGGTTCTCTCGATCACGTGCAGAGTTTGGGCGGCTCTGTGGTGGTAAACAGGATGAGACGAGCTGGGACGCATGTTCGCAATGTAGGCCTGAGTGGTGGATGCGAGGTTTTGGAAAGGAAGGTGCTCTGGAGGGTGACGAAAAAACCAGGGAAGGTGGACGGCACATGAGTGGGGGGGGTCGGGGCTGCAGTCAGCGGAAACCCATTTTGCCACCCAGGCTGAGGGCCCGCCAACCACCTCAGGTGGAAATTGGGAGCCGTAGGGGTTTATAGTGTGACTGTGGCGAGTTGAGTGAATGGACTCCACAATCGGGAATGAGTGGAATGGATTGGGAACCGTCTGCGTTGAAGGAACAGTGAGCTGGTTGTCAAATGGCTCAGTCGGGGCCTGAATCCTTGTGGAAGTATACGGTGCTGTCACCACCAACATCCATTTTGAATGGCTGTGTGGGGTAGGAGGACGGTGCTGGATGGAGTGAGAAATGCCGAGAAACTGGATGCGCTGGGAGTTGCTGGACATGACTGTCCTCCTGAAACGAAATCACAGTGTCTGTGGGATGATGATATGCTGACAAAATGGGTGCAACATTCATGTGCGGTGGAGGCACAGAAAAACTGGCACCATTGATGTCCCACCCTTGGTTCTGTGGTAGGAGAAAACTGTGCTCGTGCATTGGCACAAGAGTGGTGAGTGAGAAGCACAAAGGCCCTCATGCCTGATATTAAAATGGATCACCCACACAATGCAATTGGCTGCTCTGCCACTTGTTGGCCGGTTTTCATCACTATATTATCTTCTGATAGGAGTTAGTGTTCAAATACACCGGCTCTTCGATCTACAAGGGGATAGAGGTCTGCTGATATAGTCCTCAGCTAGCCGATGGCAACATGCACCACCCACAGCTTCCTGTTTACTTATGCCTGGATATCCAAGCTCAAGTTACCTTAACCTGATGCCCTCAGATGTAACTCTTTGACCCTGTCTGTCATAACATTGACGGTCACCATGTCGCCATAAATTAGATTCTCTTCCGAATGGTAAATCTGCCGCATCACCAACATATAGAATCATGTCTTACTTGCCGCCCGCTGATCAAGGGCCGCGGGCATGTGAGAAAGAACCCACAAAAGGGGTACATCAAGTATTATTCTTTCAATTCCCCGTCTTTTGATTCAATTCACATCGCTCATTTCCAACCTTGCCTGTCCGCTCTTTTGCATCGGCGCCATCGCTTGCACCCTGCACGCGCAGCTGGAACTGGTCACAGTGGCCAGGCATATCATCACCTGAGCACGCAAATAGTCCGTCCTGGCCATATTTGATGTTGAATCAATTCAATGTGCCCCCCCACGAGAGCTTGTTCCAAATTGATGCTTTGGGGAGCCTGCCTGACACGGAACCCATATCATGCCATAGTGTTCAGATCGGTGATAGGGAAACGGCCAGAAGCGGCTGCATGGTGTTTGTGGGGACATGCCCGCTTCCACCGGGAGCTTCGTTTCCAGAAGGTTGTTTGTGACTCTAAGGATCAGTACACCGGCACTGGGGCCACAGGTGATCGCCAGATGTCGGCGACATGCACAAAAACCGGGAGTTGGGAATGCCACAGTTTTTGCCACGATCAATGCTCCTATCAATGTCATCGGCACCCGGCACATTTTGGCGGAGTTTGAAATACTCGGATATGCACCTGAGCACCTATGTGTTGCATGTCTCCTCCACAGTGTGTTGATGATATTCTTGGCTTCATGATGGCTGGCAATTTTATTCCCCACAATACTGCTTGGTAGGTTTTTTTCTTCTTTTGTGGCAACCTGGTTTTAGTGAATTGTAGAGTTCGTGTTCTGGGGTTCTAGAGAGGGCTTTTATCAATGGACTCTGGAAAGCCATAAATAGTGGTGCATTTTGGGGTACTCTTTAATATTATGTGATTTATTTCATCAGTCGCCGCAATATCTGAGAATGCGGGGGCCAGTCAAGCTGTCACGGCGTGTCACATGTAGTGACTGGACTCATTTCGCGCCTCTGTTATCAGCAAATTGAGTACTAGGCATTTCATGGAGGTTGCGTTGAGCTGGCCTGGATCCAGAACGCGTACTACCCTTGATAATTGTGGGCATAGAAGAGGCAAGACAACAGGAGGCAACGGAGAGGTACACCGCCACAACCTTGCCGTTGATGGCCTTGACTTATTTGTTTGTGAAATGCCACCATCAATGCCACCGATCATGCCACATTTGCCATCAATCCCAACTCCCAGTTGCTCTCGCGACATGTGCGGTGGATGTTGCGAACAACTGGTGGCCAGGCACAGCCAATGTGGCTGCCGGCACCATTATCCTATGGCCCCACAGTGCCGCCAGCTCCAGCTGGCGGCCAGCAGTCGACGCGGAATGGCATGCAGCATTGGCTGATCTGTCACTGGTGGTCCATCACGCGGTTGGGTCATTGAATTGAAATCGCTTGTCATTCGCGTATGCCACATTCACGGATTGAGTTTTCACTTGTTAGTTGATTGCAGCCTTCAGTTTCACTCGGGGGATGAGGGCAGAGGCCACATTTGGCCTGCAGAACTCAATTGGGCCTGGCAGGCCTGGATTTCCTAATCGGGCCTGACTTCGGTTCCATATATGACACCAGAGCCAGGCAAACAGCGCACCGACCTTCGGCGAAGTCCGGACGACTTCAATCTCGACACTCACCCAGCACAACTGCGATTTTTTTCTTTGCTCTTTCTGCTTCCGAGTCGCAGGAATCCTTGCTTGTCCATTCGAAAGAGTCAGTTTCCCATTACCTATTTAAGTACAGTTTGTTTATATTAAACCTTCACTCGGAGACAATAATGGTAAGACTCAGTTAAATACCTGTAGAGAATACAATGCGTAGTAGTCTTCCGTAGTCAGACTCAAAAAACAAAAATTAAGGACAGTCGAAATTTTTAGTTATATTGACAGGTTGAAGCGACTACTATTCGTTGTATCATCGACCTGTGTGCTTCTCCGTTCATCTTTCCTTTTTTAGTCCCACGTTGGCACTTGGGGATATATTAGAAGACCTCTACGATGACCTGTGCTGAACATTGATGGATGAGAAGGTCGACGGCTCGTTTCCGGAGAATGAATGTTGAGGAATGTTGTCGCTGCCAATCTTCTACCGAGCCTTTGCTGCCATCCGATGTCGTCCTCGTCCCTATGCCTAAGTACTCCACTTTTCCCTCGACTTTGATCGCTTCCGCCCCCAATTGGGACTGTCGAATGAACGAGGGCCTCCCCGACGAACTCATCTCGGAGATTTTCTCTCCGGCTTTTGATGCACAGGAGGGCATGTTCTGGGATACTGCGGTAGCCTTCCCCTTTGTGTCGGGACGTAGTGCCCCCAACTTGCTTGTTTGCAAAGCGTGGCAACGGGTTGCGACACGGCTTTTATACCGCGTTGTCATCATTCGTTCTGTGGCCCAGTAACAAGAGATCTATCTATTACTCTACCGTACTATACATGTAGCAGAACACATTGAGTGGAACTCGAATTCGATCCTGGTGGATGCCTGCTGCTCCAAGCCTCCGTTGGGCTTGGCAGAGTGGTGAGTGAGATGCTCAAAAACCAACATTCTTTCTTTGGAATGAATGTTGTTGACGTTAGTGAAAAAGAATGGGCGGAATATGTACTTACTGGAGGTGGTTCCTAAAAGGAAGTCGGGGCTCGGATAGCACGGTGGGTGGTGCGGACACATTATTGCAACGGACGCGCGCAGGCCAGAAGTCGACGAGCCGTTGGCGAAGAGCTGTAAAGGGCCACAAAACAAGCCCAGGAGGTGCCACTTCGAGCTAAGCGCACCGGGTGGACCTCACTCGTCGGGCAAAACACAGAGGAGAGCGAGTAGGTATGGCGACGAGATCTTGGCGGCGCGCGGGGGGTGGATGCTGCAGCAGTATATGGTCGACTGCTTTGCTTCCGTTGATCAGAGCCGGCTTAATTTTCTTCGTCGCCATCAGAAACATCCAACCGCGATAATGATGTAGATCTGAATGAGCCTGGTGAGACGCTGAGGATTCAAGCTCCGGCGAGCGAATGCCTCACGAGTGACTCGAACCCCTGTGGGTGAATGCACTTAGAGATGCAAACCCTGGCGGGTGAATGCACTGAAGAAGCTGAGGACTCAAACCCAGGCGTGTGAATGCACTAGAAGGAGATGGATTCACCCCGAGGGGGAATGAGTAAGCGTTTATCCGGTTGGTGGATGGCAATGGTTTCCACAGCGGCCCTACACGGAAATCAAACTTCAAGAAACGCGCGAGACGCCTAACCTTCTCCAGAAATCCCACGCGATCAACATGCATGCTCTATGATATTCATATCGGGTGAAGATGGCGCCCATTGAAGGACTTTGATGTCGTTGTCATGAAACCAGTTGCGCGCACGGGTTGATGTGTGCTTGGGGTCCCCGTCCTGCTGGAAAACAATGCTGGTTGGATCGATAGAATAGTCGGTACATGTCCCGAGGAATGATTCCTCGAGTATCTGGCAGTATTGAACTGCATCCATGCGGCCCTCGACGCTGTGAAGCCAGCCCGGGCCAAATTCCCTGAGGCATCCCCAAACCATGACATTCCCTCCATCATGCTTCACTGTCTTCTGGGTTCTAATTCCTCCCCCACCCTACTACGACAGTACTGCTTGCCATCCGACCCAAAGATGTTGAATTTAGACTCGTCGGAAACAATAACGTCTCGCCAATCATTTGCCGTCAATTCAAGCATGTTTTCTGCCCACGCTTGCGGCTTTTGAACATGGATACGGTAGTCTCGTTCCCGCCGTTATAGGGCGCGTCTTAGACAGAGTAGGAGCACGCGGAATCAACAGCGGATTGTTCCGTGGCAAGCGATTTGATGGAATTTGTTGGCAGAAGACTGCGTTAGGGTGTGCTCTCCGGTGTGTCTTTTTCATCATTTCGCTTGCCCCATCACTCTGATCTTGATTTCGGCAGGGCGGAAGCACCCCTGGAACCGAGATTAGGATACGGTTGAGGAATGGTTTTGGACGGTGTATTCAACCATTCAGACCAACCCCACGAAGGGCGTCTCGAACTGTGGACGCCGGCGCAGTGGGGAAAAGTGCCTGGCGGACGTCGGCACCGTCGCGAGCCTCGCCGGTGTCGATTAATCTGATCGCATGTCGCAGGTCACGCCCACAAACTCCTACAATATGTCTTGATCTGATGTTAGAGACGTAAGTGTTCCCGTGGTCTATCTGACGTATCTGAGTCAGTGAAGGTACTTTGAGACATCGAATAGGATATAGTGTGGGAATGATTTGCGCAAATTTATGCAGGAGCATCCACGTGACTCTACTCCCGAGCTTCAATGCCCCGAGAGGCGAAAGAAAAGGGGAAAGGAAATCTTAGGAAGCAAGACCTCGCCACAGATAAAATTACAATCTTTCAGGATGCTCGAACACGAGCAGGATACCTCACTCAAAGGCCTCGTGTAATCTCTGCATCGTCAAGACTGAAATCCCCTTCAAAGTCACCATCGAAGGTGTCAGTGTCCCCTCTCAGGCCAAGGGCCCAAAGTCCTATTTCAATGCATTGCCAAGATGATTTGAACACATCCAATTTTGAACAAACCAGGAACCCCTCTCGAATCAAGGGCAAGGTAATATTGTTACATACATGACACCTTGATTGAAATTGAAGAATGGTACATACTTCCAATGATTACAGAGTTGAAACCCGGATGCGAAAAATTTAAAGCTTGTCCGTTTGTCCCGATGGCATGCCAGACTATGTCCCTCAAAAGTTTGTGTATACAACATTACCATCATTTAGTGTACGTCCAAATATTTTGGGATTTTTCTGGGCTGTCGTCGTGAGGTAGGAGCCCATTGCTTTTCCAGGCCATTTCAGCGTGGGACCCTGATGCGAAAGATCAGGTCACTGATCATGCTGACTGCGTCCCCACCACCAGATGCTGGTCGAAGGAGATAGAGCTATTAGTGGAGTTCCCCCATGTGCGATATTGGCTCGGCCAAATGTTTTACACGCTCATAGGAAGACTTCTCCGTTCGCTACTTGTAGCACAGCCACAAATTTCCATTTTTGGCAGGGATTCAATTCTTTCTGCTAGCCGACGATTTGAGTGGGCATTTTTGAATACGTAGGTTTGTTGATAGTCTCTATCAGAGTCCTACAGAAATGGACTGGGTCAACACGACCAAAATTGGGCTCATAATTACAGAATTTTCGCATCGGGGGTCTTTTTCGCATCCGGGTTTCTACTCTGTATCTGCGAGATTGGAAGGCACACTATCGGAGTTCCTACTCAAAAGCATATCATTAACGGAGAGGCCTTTCCCCGTAGTCACCTTTGTACTCGGTGCAAAGAGTCGGATGGCCTTTACCGTTGTGATCACTGCACTGGTCAAGCACTTTTGTGTGAGGCCTGCTGTCTGATTATCCACCGCACTTGTCCCTTCCACTGTCCGAAGAAATGGAACGGAAAATTCTTTAAAAAGATTGATCTGGACAAGCTAGGGCTAACAATATTTTTCGGCCATGGCGGGGACTCATGTCCATCAATCTCCAGCTGCAGAACCACTACTATGGATGAGGATGGAGATATAGTAATGAACCCGAGGAAAATGCAGATGAATGGGAAGATGAAATTCCGCACTGGATTTGTGGGGGATCGACTGCACTTTGTTGATGCTACGGGTATCTTCTCACGCCGAGTTCGATGGTGCTGCTGCTTGGATGAGAATGGAACTGCTACACCCCCAAGATATCCAGCTCCTTCAGGCACACTTCTACCCAGCTACAGCAGAGAGGCCCTCCACAGCATTTACCTTCAGGGTGCTCGATGAATTTTCCCTCGATGCATTGGAGTGCAAGATGGCAGGGATGACATTTTTGTCGAAATTGCGGAGGCTTACTGATCCTGTGTTTCCACTGTCTACAAAAGTATGTCCTAATCCATTTGGTGAACCTTGACTTTGAATTTGTATAGAACGTATATGCAGCTTTCATGCGATGCTCTCCCCAATGGCGAAATTTGATGAACCTGAAACGTGCTGGCATGGTCCATGATCAGGAGGGCGAAAGACATCCTGGTGACCTAGCACTCCTTTGCGTTACTTGTCCTCAACCTGGCCGGAATGTGTCAGTAGAGGAAGTAAAGGCTTCCAGTGATCCATGAGTGGTTATCTTTCAGGCAGTGACTATTCCTTGACCTGAATTCAGGAAACTATACTGCCCTCAGGTTGTTGCAGATGGAAATTTCAAGCTAGACAACCTGAAAATGCGGAATCCGGAAGATGATGTTCGTCTAGCCGATGGCCGAAATGTTCTGTGTTGGATCTGTGCAATATGTGGAGCATGTGCGAATTACGCCAGAGAGGAAGCAGGTCATTTTAATTCCATTTCTGTGACAAGGTGGAAATACTAATTTGAGATCGGTTTTGGTAGCGTTTCTAACTGCAACAATCATCGTGCTGTCAATGAAACAAATGTCAAACGAAAGAGGTTGATTCAACCGGGATAGGTGCTTGTGCCTGTGCACGTCATGGCTGTTTCTATCCACACTCTGTTGTGGGATTCAAGTTGGGCGAGATATATGTATAATATATACAGTAAACATCCTGCTGATTACAAATTTCCAGACAAGTAAATATGGATTATGCAATTTCGGAGTCTTCCGACAACTTCACCTGAAATCAAACAGATCCTGTTGATATATGATATTTCCTGCCAGTGGGTGATTCATTGGATTGAACGATTTATGCAGGGGAAACACCTATTGTATCGGGAGGATCTTAAACTGTTCGCAGCAGTTGGAAAGTTTCATCTTGGGGCCCGGGTTTTGGAGTGCTTCTGGGAGTTCTCGTTGAACTTCATTGAGGGGTCAGGTGGATGGGGATATCTTAGAGACATTATGGCATCTCTTGGACAAAGTGTTGGGAGTAGACGGAAACATGTCGTGCACACATCACCAAGAGGTTCTTGACGACTATATGAATGACTCAAACTGGAAGAAGCTGGTTGGTGCTGGTATGCCGATAGGTGGCCTCTCATGTCAAATGCTTACTGTTTTTAATAGTTCATAAGCTAATCCGCAAGATGGATCAGGCCAATGAAGGATTGGCATCGGTTGAGGAAGCATTCGAGCAGTTGTCCTTACGGGTCGGAGGTGCTTTAATAGCCAAATGGGAGCAGGAGGAGCGAACAGCCCTGGCACCTGAGGGGATTGGTCGGAAAATACATAAAGCTGAGACTGCAGATGGTATGTGAATCAATCTCAACCATAAAATAGTTCTCATCCCAGTCGCAGCTCCAGAGGTCACAGAGATGTGCTTACACCTTACCGAAGCAGAGAAAAAAGCGAAGGGGAAACTTTCAGGATCAATCGGGCTGATTACTGAAGGCTTAAATATTCAGCAAACCCAGTTCGTAAATGGTTCTATGGCTTGACAAGTCTATGCTGATTGTGAATAGGAACAATCTCGCCCTCTTTGTGGCATCACTTGGAAAAACGACCAACAGCTGCCCAGAAAAGGGACTTGATCGGGAAGCGAGACAATCTTCAAAAGCGGATTACAAAATTCGAAAAGTCGATGCTTTCCTTTATCCGAAAACATAATGCTGGTGACAGCGACAATGATGAAGATACGTTCAGCAATGTGTCATCAGAATCAAGTGATGACCGCGATGAGGATGACATGACCGACATTCTGGATTCTGGGGATGAAGATGAAATGTGGGATGAGGAGGACATTGATGAGGACACCCATCTGAGTTCGACCATTGTTGTCGAAAATATGCGACTATCTCTGCCCTCCAATCTCAAGCGAGGAGGTCTGGGCCATGAAATATTTACCAGTCTTCGCAATCAAGAAGCCACCCTCCGGGAGGGTCAGATCAACGAGTCCCTACGGAAACTATGAATGGCTCTTGGGGAGAAGGCATGGATGTTACGGAACAACGTACGGGACGCCAGTGGTGGGAAAGGCAAGCTGCGTGCATGGAGTGGGGTGAAGCAAAAACCAAGGAGGTGGGGAAACACTTGAAGCTTTACAGACAGGCAACATCTGCACCGACGAATGGCCCTGGGTGAAGAATGGAAACCCATTACCAAGAACGACTTGAAAATGTCAGGAGACATGACTGAGGCAAACAGAACTGGCCAACTTGCACATACTCTTGCATGGTTCTGGAGGCTGGAGGATGGAGCTGCAGTAGGGGAAATGGAGGACAGTGGTCCGATGAGTGAATGTATGTCCAATTTCATGATAAATGGGTATAAATCTGATATCTCCTTCAGTTTACAGAGTGAACTGGCTACGTGCAAAGGCGAGGGTGGCACGATGGACTGAAGAGAAAAAAATTGTTTCGAATGAGATGATTTGGACTATCAATTCCTTTGTCTACAGTTACTCCAAATAAGTGACCGGTCATGTAATTCCGGCGGCTTTAACTGTTTATAGGAAATCAAAAAACACATGAAAATTGCATAGAGAGGTAGATAGAGGTATATTACATTGCTAGTACTTTGTGTGTTCACTGTTGGACACAATAACAGCATCAACAATTTCTCGGCATTCTATCAATCACAATGTCAGTGTCTGCTGATGGAATTGCATCCCACGCCTCGAATATTGCCTGCTGCAGTTCTACCTAATTTGTGGGCTGGATGGGACGGGCACAGATGTGCTTCTTGAGCACTAACCAGACCGGCTCAATGGGGCTGACATCTGGAGAGGACGGGGGATGGGGGAAGGTTGGAATGTTATGAGCCATCAACCATTCGGACATGGGCTTTGGCACAATGAGCAACACTGTCTGGTTGAAACAAGAGATTAGGCAGCCTCTCCTGCATCTCCGAGAAGAATGGTAGAAGTGCAGGTTCCAGAATCTGCTCGCGATATGTCAGGTGGGGCCGGATGGATGACCGGTCACTTATTTGGAGTAACTGTATAATCGGGATCAGTGGAAGAGGCGGATTGAAGCCCATCCTGATGAACCTGGGCTCAGAGCCTGTGCTGAAAAACAAGTGGAACTATGGAGAATTTTGCTGTTCATGGAGCCGAGATGTTTGCGTGGGCGAGGAAGACACCCAAGAGGGAGAGATGGAGGAAACAGGGCCCAAGCATAGTGCTAATTACAGTTCTTTAGTGCTATGAATGATAAGACCGACCCACGGGTAATCCTACTTGTTAACTGTATGCAAATACTGTATTTCGAATCTTTATGTCGCCGTGTTTCACGATTTTAGGGGGGAGAAGATGATTTTGCTATATCCAGGACTGGTGGTCAAAAATATTACTGAAGTGATCAGCAGCATTGATGTCTCCAGCGAGGTGAAGGCAGGAGTGCCGAACCATCACCCGGAACACATCAACCACCTATTTGATGGGGGGGAAACATTTTATTCCGTCATGACCGTTCCATAAAATTTCAAGATTCTTGCAGATTCAGATACAGCTAAACGAGCCGCGTCGATTGCGCATATTTTCATAATTTCCCCAGGCTTTTTAAGTGGCCGCCAACATTTTGGCCAGGCTGCCATCATTCTCTGCAAGGATCCACAATTCCGAGCACGCACCAAACACATCAAGCGGAAGTACCACTTCATCCGCGACGATATTGTAGCCAAAGGAGAGGCCGCGGTCCGGTATGTGTCCACCCATGATATGGTTGCCGACATCATGACGAAACCGCTGAGTCGCGAGAAGCATTGGAAGTTTTGCGCGCGCGTTGGGTTTGCGTTTCCCCTCGAGTGGGAGTGTCAAGACTTAATGTCGGAGAGCGAGAGAAACCGCAGACCCAAACGGGGATGCGGATCGGGGTACCTAGCCCGGACTCCCACGGACCCCTTTCCTCAGCTGTTCTACACGACGCTGAGGTGAGAGGTCCCGTTTATACCTTAAAGACACATTTACTTGCTGTAATCAAAGGCCTAACGTGTATTTGTATAGGCTCCCCGTCCGGTTTTCACAACCTCACTTCCGGCCACTGGGGCGGAGGTCGTAAGAGGAGTGCCCGCTCATGAGGACATGTTATGTATGCCGAATCGGACGACATACAGTCTAAGCTGTCTTAACCCATACCCCTCGGTGGAAGGTCAAAAGTACAGCGTATGGGTTTGCACAGCGTGGGAAAAAGTTCGGTAATAGCCGAAACCAGTTAAAGTTGCTCATTATGGGCGCATAATGGATGATATAGCACATCTAATGCGGCCATATAAACATTCGGGTACGTTGAATGAGTCCCGAAGTCAAACATTGATACAAAAAAACAACCAGGGGTCAGCCCGGCATGTTGAACGTGTTGCCCATGAGTCTGATCGGGCCCTAAATAGGATAATTCTATTTGGCAACCCCAAACTTGCTGGCAGGCCGGTTGCCAAATAACATTTTCTATTTGGCAGCCCACCATGCGCGCTAATCTTCCGACCCGGGGATGTAATATCTATCCTGTTAACTCTGTTAGCTGCCTGCCGGCCCAGGGCTTGGGGTTGGAGGATCTCAAGTCCAGGCCGCCTCAGGCCAGGCCCGAGCCGGGGCCGAGCCCTGAGCATGGTCACTTTCGGGTTCGGATTTTTTTGGCCGAACCTAACCGGACCCCCGGCAACACTAAGACGCGGCCTTTGACAGAACATACTTAATAGCTACAAGCGGTAGCCGGCGCTTCGCGCCGGCTCCCACTTGCCGGATGTAACTAAAATAAGAATGCTGATCCGAGTGATAAATTAAAAGCGGAGTTTGAAGGCTTCAGACAGACGGACGGACACACGTAATTTTAATAAAGGGGTGACAATGCTCGCCGTGTTTCTTTAATTTGATCCCCACTTTTGCCTGCTTGACTTATTGCTCTCTTGCAAATACGTGACTAACCATTACTATCTCTGAATCTGGCGATGAACATGAAGTCCGACTCCAATGCTTCCTCGGGTCCTCGTACTTCCCATCCCATCGCCGCTGCAGCGCAAGCCCTAGCTGAGGCCGTGGTAAACGCCCAGCGCGCCATCGACGCCGCGCGCACCGAGCCCTCTCCAGAGAAAATCGCCCTGGCTGCGTGTCGGAGTGCGATGCTCTGCAGGCCAAAAACACGGCGCTGATCGCGTCAAGCCGCACGCAGTTGCAGGAAATCAACCGCCTCCAGATGCGCTGCGAAGGGCTTGCCGCGGATCGCGACTTGGAAAGGGAGCAAGCTAACGCAGGTGACCGCCAGATTTTAGGGCTGCACACACGGCTGACCGCTACCGAGGCGCAGCGTACCTCGACAGAGGCGGCCCTTCACCAGCAGCGCACGGCGGCGGAGCGGAGCCGGGTGGAACTTGAGCATTCAGCGGCGAGAGACACTGCGTTCCCACCCATGTAGACAGAGGGTCTGTCTACCCCCGTAGACGAAGGGTGGACGGACCACTGTGTCTACGTGTGTCTACAACCATTAGTCTACCTATATCTACATTGGTCTACATCTGTCCACTCACCTAGACCAACGTAGACGCACATAGGCAGACATAGATATATGTAAGGTATAACAGAAAGATGGCTGCATCGTGAAGTTGAGCGAAGTGGGTGGGTAGATGCGGTGCATCTACCCGACGTAGCCGAACGTAGCCGAACATCAATCAACGGCGCCGAAGGGCCGTGATCTACACGGCGTAGACGTAGGGAGCCGAAGATCGCCGCATGTCGGCACATGTCAATCAACGTATGTAGACGTGGGTGCGTCTACATAGGGTGGGAACGCAGGTGAGAGGCGGCGCTTGAGGAAGATCTGGCTCGCCTTGACCATGTTTTGTATATAAAAGTAAAAGAAGTAATGTAAACAAAGACGGAAGAGTGTCAGGGAAGCAGAACAATAATACCAAAAGTAATGCATCCGAAACATATTTGTCGTACAATTAGTTGAATATGTTGCCAGGATCATAGCTCGGCATGCAAGATGTCAAAGGTACGATGGAAACGCGTGAACACACCGAATGATTCGATGCAGTGGATGATCTGGCATTTTGAGGCTTTTTGGCGATGAATCTGATCTGGCATGCCCAATTCATGTTTTACTGGTCTGAATTTTAGCTAGGGAAGACGTGTTAACATTCTCAAACATGTCATAGAGTCAAAAGCACATGACATCTCGTGTTTGATTCAATCCCCATAATATTTCAAATCCTGCTGGGTTGCCTGTTATGTCAACCTGACTGCAAGTATCACAGACTGAGTTATTCAAAGTTCTGACTCTATGGCATGTTTCCAAATCTATGCAGGCCATCTGTTGCAAAACATCACATTGTTTGAACATGCCTGGACCTCGCTAGACCACATTTATTTCGAAAGTGGCCCAGAACATCAGATCATCGATTGTTGCGAACAAAGCGAGCAAATCTAAGGAAAGACCGTTCAAATCCTGGGCGAATCTTGATGCAAAAGGCACGAAAAGATGTGAACGAGGATAAAGCAAAATACTGACCATTTGGGGTAGTGTGGCGGGAAATAGGCTTGTGAAAATTAATTGACACGAAATTTTGGGAGGCCGAAAAAGGCCTGTAAATTCGGGCCTATTTGACCCTGGTTGACCACGATCCCTTGAGTGAAATCTGCGGTGTGGGCCTGCATGGCTCTTCTCCGACCCCGCGAGCCAGCTGGCTTCCAACGTGTGGAAGAGCTCCTTTGCCGACGCCTTCCGTACACCCGCTCACGTATAGCACTAGCGGCGCTCCCCCGCGTGCGCGCCACTCCGCATGAGGTAATTTCATATAGCGGCCTTGCCGATGCTGAAATACAGAAAATATTGCACAACTTGATCTGCCGGTGGTTAAATTTTCTGTGAGTCTCTCAGAGTACTCATTCCATGCCCACGAACTTGATTGACCAGAGAAATTTGTACCCATTCCACTTTTGAACGAGAACAAAGCAAAATACTTTTGTGAAGTCAGAACTGTCCAAATACAGAAAATTTTACACAACTTGAGTCACCGGTGGTTAAATTGTCTGCGGGTTTCTCAGAGTACTCATTCCATGCCCACGAACTTGATTCCACCGAGAAAATTTGTACCCATTCCACTTTTGACGAGAACAAAGCAAAATACTCTTTTGGAGTCCGAACTGCCCAAATACAGAAAATTTTACACCACTTGAGCCGCAGGTGGTTAATTTTCCATGACTCTCCCTGAGCGCTCATTCCATGGTGAGGACCCTAATTCGGGCAAGAAATCCGTACCCATTCCACTTTTGAACGAGGAAAAAGCAAAATGGGCTTGTGGAGTCAGAACTGCATGCCGAAATACAGAAAATATTACACCACTTGAGCCACCGGTGGTTAAATTTTCCATGGCTCTTCCTGAGCACTCATTTCATGGTTGGGAACCTAATTTTGAACGAGAAATCCCTACCCATTCCACTTTTGAATGAGAAAAAAATGCAAAATGGCCTTGTGGAGTCAGAACTGCCTGCCCAGATGCGAAAAATATTACAACAGTTGAGCCCGCCGGCGGTTAAAATTTTTCATGGCTCTTCCTGAGCACGCATTAAGGGTGTCAAAAACATTGTAAAGCATGTAAACATCAGCCGCCACTTCACGAGATATCCTCAAATGTGTCTGCCATCCATGTCACCCTCAGAAGGGGTACTGTGTGTCTCCCTCTTTATAAAATTACGCTGTCCGTCTGAAGCTTTTAAACTCCGCTACTCATCTGACCTCTATTTTGATCCGACATTACCCCTTTATTCATGTCATTCTTATGACATATGTCTCGGGATCTCAACTGAAGTGCTGGGTGCGCGGAGCGCCCCAGCGCGCTCTTGTATTACTGTAAAATAAGTAATTTCCTTGTAATTTACATGTAAAATTGGGCAGATGTAATTTCCATTGACCAATTTTACCCAGCACTAATTGGTGTACCGAAAATTGTAGGCAGATCCAAGAAATATTTCTTGGGAAAAGATGTCTGTCTTGGCAAAGACGGCCATCCAAAGTCTTTCTAGTCTTGAGACTATTTTGTGAATAAACGGATGGGCGCCGTAAAGTATGGGCTCCTCGGATTTTGGGAATTCAACACAGAACCGGACCTCGGATTCGGACCGATTCTCGACCGAGGCTCGGAAGTCGGGTCGGCCCAACCCCGGCAACACTACATGTGTCCGCCGAGTAAAAAATGTGACTCCAGGATCCCGTTGCGACGAATAAATTCCCCACAATGACCCTTGCCCAGTGCCGCACACACCCACTTGCCCGCACTTGAGTGGGGGTAAGGGCAGTCCGATACGTGTTCTCTGGGCCCAGCGTCTAGAGAAACCCGTCATCACGGCGCAGACTGCCTGTGAATGCGATGATATTGCTGTTCTGGCGATCTATTCTCAGGTAGTTCGAAAGCCGCACTCCCGCCGCCACACCGTTGCGCGCTTCAATTATGCCGCTCCAGAATTGATACTCTGAAGAGGTTAATTCAGCGAACCAAACAAAGCTTGAAACAGAGGAATTGCTTGCGAACCTCACTGATCATTTCAGCTGATCTGAACGATTTTGCCTGAAAAAGCTTTATTTGAGCGTGGCAGGAAGGAAAACACCTACTATCAATGATGCCCGATTGGGAAAACGACAACATTGAACCTGTAGCGCTTTGTGAAGCCGCATTGACTGATTAAACTCATTGATATCACCGAAACGTACCGGCGAAGTGGACTGGACCCGAGAGCGGGAGCAAAGGTGCGAGTCGATGTGAACTTATTGACCTGGAGGCTAATTGGGTGCGTTGTATGAAAGAGAACGAAGACGGAAGCGTGCCTATTCTCTGGTAGTACTTTCCGAGCATATTACCGACGGAGAAGCGCCTGGGCCAAACCCAAGAGGTCTTGCGATCGAATTTGATTCTGTATCAAGAGGAGTATGAGCAAGCGTTCCGTAGTCTCGAGTCCTTGGGTCTTGAGTCTTGTGGGACTTGGCAGTCGTTTGATGTTTGCGGAGTGTGTGGTTGATAGAGGGCAGTTAAGCGCCAGAATGAAGAGAGCAGAGAGCCACTAGCTGGCATAAACATTGACTTTCCGTCTTGACGTGTGCTTGATTCATCCGAAGACGGTTGTTGAGCACCATGCCGAATCGCGGGCGAGTGGTCAAGTCAAGGCTTGCAGTATTTTGCGGGCGGGTTGAGGGATAGCAGGATAGTGATTCGGCCTCAATGGAGGGAGGACAGCAGTTGGGGCGGGGGGGATGATGGTGGGGGAAAGAAAGCGCGATACAGATACACAGGCCTGCCATTTGAGCGGGCCTTGAACGCGTGAAATGGTCCGCATGTCTGCTCAGAATGGAATGGCGCGTAATAAAGCGGAGCTTGCCGGAGCTAAACTATGATTGAAAACATCTAGGCTCGTCCCCATCCGGTATCCAGGTAAATAGAGCCAAATCCATCACTCGCTAACGCTCGGACGACAGTCCTGGATACCGGCTGGGCCGTCCTCGGCGCACTTTAAGCGGGGTTTTGCTTCCCCTGCCATTTCAGCTGTCACCACTTTGGAAAAATATGCCCCCAACGTTGAAAAAAGTGCTCAAACTTCCTGCATGAATAGTTGGTGTTTTTGAATTCCCTATCCAATGAGCCCCACATGGTTTTTTGATGGCAGATTCCATGTCATCGTCGTCGTCAGATGGTCCCGTGCACGGCGACGAGCTCGACTTGGTGTAAGATCCCAAAACAATGTGAGCTCAATCGGCTTAGAATTGAATTCTGGCCCACTTTGGTATAGGAAGTTTTGACACTTTTTCAGAGCATTTCAGAAGCCCCCAGGTCGATTTTTTCCAAGTCAGGACCTCTGAAATGGCGGGCGATCCAAAACCCCGCTAAAAGTGTGCCAAGAGGGCCCAGTCCGTTAACGATGATCTCCCTGTTGTGCATTCTTTGTCTGATTGTTGGCTTTGTTTGTGTGATTTTAGTAATTCATGCTTACGTCCCTGTCTCTCACTGAGATCCTTTGTTAACGTCGACTGGTTCACGAGTCTAGAAAACATCGTCTGAGAATAGCCATGGGAGAAATGTGGGCCTAATTCGGTGAGCATGGATGGATGGTCATCTAGAAATAACCATGGGAGAAAAACCGACCGAATTGAGTTGGCACGGAGCTACGTCTCTGAGGGAGGGATGACGCTTGGGAAGAAAATCGCAAATCGAGGTGATGGTAAACATGCGCACACTGATATGAGGCATCTGCTTAATATACGAGGTATCTGGGGATTGGCAACAGTTTATGCACCAACAGATTCACCGCAGGTAAATTGACTAGGCATACTCTGCTCCTGGCGGATGCCCGGCTTCTCTCAGGTCCTAGGGCTTCATCGGAACGGGAGATGTGGCCAAACCCGGGACCAAAGGGCACGTTTTGAACACAATTGTGAGCTTCAGGACGATGAGAACATGTAGGCAGCTCCGGACAGCCATGAAATGCCATCCGATATCAGTCTTTATCCGTTTGGAGGCCAGGACCGGGCACGGAGAAAAGTTTGAGATTTGGGCCTCGAAACCCAGGTCCAGCGCCGATAAAATTTAGTCCCTGGACCGGCAAGCGCGGGGAAAAAAAAATCACCAGGTTCGGCCAAGGGGGGAGCGGGATCAAAATCCGGCACATCGGCTGGGGGAAAGCGTAGCCCCTCAAAGCCCTTCAAGAAGTCCCGCAAACGCGGCAGCTCTGGTGCTACCAAGGCAAACCGTACCTTGGATATTGCGGAACGCTTGCGTCGCAAAATTTCATTGGATGCCGAAATCGACACTTTCTTCCGGTTTCGCCGAGATGAAATAACTCGCATTGCCGACGCCCACTCGAAAACGTTGCGCCGCCCCAGCCTGTGGAACGCCCATCGTTCACGACCTTCCCAAAGAAAGCCCAAGAGAGTATGTGCTTGATTTTCTCGGCATTTCTGAGGCTTACTCAACACCTCCAGGTGATGAGAATCGCAAGTTAAAATCATTGCAGACGGAAGCCCGCGAGGAGGTCTGCGATGGCGACATTGAGCAGCTCACGGCCAATATGCCCAAGGAGGAGAAGGCACGGACATGAATATGCTAATCTGGTTGTACCTTTCCAACGGGTTTCGACAGTGGTTGATATATTATTTCATGGGGCAGAACCCATTACTTATGCTATGATGCACGGGTGATTTAGCCCACAAAAAAAAAATTTTGAACCCAGTCCAAATCTTGATGTTCCTCATTTGAGGGGGCTCAATCGACGCATTTTTTTCATGTGATTCTGGTTCTAGAATTAAAATTTCTCCAGAATGGGTGGTTTGGCTGGAAATTAATTTGGGGGTTTTGATTGTTTGCAACTGTACTTCAACCAGACACTGATTCTAACCGCTACTGATGTCAATGTGGCAAGGGTAGACCCTCAAATCTAGTCGTCCTCGTTTCCCAAAGTGCTCCCATCTTGCCCCCTCCTCCCCTTTTTCGCCTTTTTCGCCTTCTTCTTCTTCCTCTTTTTATTCCCCATCGCCTCGTGAAAATCGGTGGAAGTTTGGATACAAATTGTCTGCATCACCTGCGATAGCACGTATGCCCACGCAAGCTGGTTGGCAAGGTAGATTTCTGCAGCAAAATGAATATCCGCCACTTGTTCCACTGTCCAAAAGTTCCCCTGTGTGAGATGTGGGTATTTTGGGAGAGTGTGTCTGGCGTTTCCTTGTCTAAATCTCTGACCGTCGCACTGATATTGAATGAGCCTTCGTTCGCCAGTGCGATGGTTCTTGTGTACATCACGTTAGTCGTTACGTAGTCCTTGAACATGTGTCTAGTAGGCTAACCCCGCCGGTTCAGACTTTCAGCAGCATTATGGCGGGATATGAAGTGGCTTGGCCGTCTTCAGATAATCAATCGAATATATACTCTTTTGAGCGCAGGATTCGGATTGCTCCTTTTAATCTTAATGTTCCGCGAGCCAACGACATCGTCCCAAAACGCTGGAAAACTTAGTCGCAATAGCGATGATCGTCTATCGGTGTCTGCCGCAGAAGGGCTGTCTGGCCATGTCTGGTACAGACAGGGGGTTGTCTATCGGTCTGTATGGTCTGTATGGTCTGCCACAGACCACCACAGACCTGGGGCATTTTCCAGATGGATGTCGTCAGAGTTGACGTTACAACGCGTCCACTTCGCTTCGCGAAGCAATTCTACTTGACCGAGGTTGCAGCATCTGAGCACCCACACGTACATCTCATGTCAAGTGGCTCGAGGCCTTCTGTATGGCACGGCTTGGGCACGGCGGAAATAGGAGTGGCGAACGCGTTTCCATGTTCCCACGACTTCCGGCCTGCGAGGGCCGGAGCTCCGCGATGATTACCGGGCCGGCTGGTCCACGATAATGTCGGCTATCACAAGGTATCATGCCACCATCATAACATGTGATGATACATGCAACGTGTCTGTAGCGGATGCCCACCATTCAAGATTTCCCCTCCGAGCTGCTAGCCAAAGTTATACAGTCGTTGCCATACTTCGACATCTTGCGGGCCGGGATGGTTTCTAAGCTCTGGAGCAGTGTAGTTCGTGAAGACCCGATAATCAGCAAACTGTTGCACAAAAAGCTTGTTTCATGTGCGTCTTAAACCTCTTCACGAGGTCGTTACTTATGTACCTAATCAAGTGGGAGTAGCTCCTACGATACTCATTCCACCGATGTTGCAGTGAGTATGTTCCGCCCCCGGACGATGGGAAAGATGTCCATATTGACAGGTACATCCCGCACTTCAACTTATGGTATACATCATGGGGAATTCAATTCGGACCGCCGTCATCTGCCCTCCATCGGTAGATACCAGCAGTCTGGGTTGTCGCATGAACGCATTTCCGATGGTAGACCTGCCCGCATGGAATGATTTTGCGACCTACCCAACTGCGACAAGAGTCATGTTTGTGGCCCAAGCAAGCAAGAGAAGCACTTCGCCATGTAGATCCTCTAAGCTTTGTGAGGGGCGTTTGCTGTCTGATACACGCTTTTCATAAGATGACCCTTTTGTCAGGCTACTAGGCTAGAAGGCTTTACGGTCTCCGATGTTGTGTCAACACTGGCGGATATTTGGGCGTACGGGTACGCACAACTCTCCGTCTGGATCCGGCCATTGATAAGAGTATGTCAGATGGCTCACAAGAGAGACAAATTCTGGCATCAGCTCGGAAGAAGCTGGTTGCCAGTTCAACGAAACGCAACATCTTGGAAACGCGAGGTGAGCTTCGTTGACATGTGAGCCTGCACACTGTCACACCTTTTGTTTCGTGCAGGTGCTATAAGGGTTTGACGGTCCGCGCCAAACGAGGCCGACTACTGATTATTGTACATTTGGGAGCAGACATCGAGGATTAGAAGAGAGGGGGTCCATATCATACATAGCGCTAGGCAGTCGGTTATATTTGAAGTAGACTAAGCCGAGGAATAGAGGCTCTACTCTAGAACCGCATGATCTGGTTCTGGGGAAGGTTAGATAAACAATGTGGTATATGAGGTAAAACATACCTTTCGCGTTTGCTTACGCAGTTTTTCCACCTCCACTCGCAACCAGTTCAGGCCCTTTAACCTTCTCTCTACCCTGTCGATCTCACCATCCACAAATATAAATATTACCGTAGATGAAGCCTTCTTAGATCATATTTCCCAGCCAGAGCCTGTTGACGTGGCCAGCGTGAAATTGCATGACTTCGAGAATGCAATCGAAGATTACACAGCTGCGATGTTGAGAGAGTTTGAGATATAGAATCGGCGGCATCAAATGGCGGCGGCACAGTCGGCAGCGGCGGCAGGACTCATGCACGTGCAACTTGAAGTTGACAGCACGTGTGGCAGACGCGCCTCCTTCTCTCCTCCCTCCACCACCTCCCCGCGATCCCGCCGCCCGCGATACCTCGCCATGTCCCAACCCTCTCTCGCTGCCGACAACAACATGTGCCCTTGGTGTTTTGCGGCGTTGAGAATACAATGGTGTAACAAGGGGCCGAACAAGGAAAAGGCCTACCTCGTCGTACGTCCCTTTTCCGTCCTTTTCCCCCTTCTTTCCATGCTCGCCTAGGCTAATCTCTCCCTAAGTGTGAGGACATCGATCTTCACGCCCAACGAAAGCCATTTTGGCATTGGTGGGGAGTCGTGGCGAGCCGACAAGCACGGGCATCTCTGTCTTCATCTCCTTCCCCCATTCTCGCCAACCCCCCCTCCTTCTCCTTCGAGTCGCGCAGTGCTCTCACCACCTCCACTCCGTCAACCTCCTCTGCCGTCAGCACGACCAACACCCAGACGTCCTCAGTGCGGTGCCGCTACGTCGGCGGCTGTCAATCGACGCGCGTCGCTCCAGCGTGCAAATCCCAACTGTGCAAAAAGCATTGTATAATCCTGAACAATGGCTTGTGCCCCGTCAAGACTCACGACCCTGCGACAATGTCCCAGCGCCAGCGCCGTGAGGCGAACGTGCCGCCGCCTGCACGCCGCCGCCAACTGCCGTCACCGCCGGCCGCCTCCCGCGCAGAATCGTCTGTCGGCGGCTTCTCGCCCTCCTTCCTCAGTGCGCTCGACGGCATCGCCCAACAACAGAGCTTTGGCTGGGACTACGGGCCTGTACTGCAGCAGGCGCGCATCGACTCGCCCGGCATCTACCTCGACCAGGAATTGCGTATGGGGATGCCGCCCTCTCCCTCCCTCAGTCCTCAAGATGCGGCTGACCACGAGGATGAGGAGCTGCAGCTCGCTCTGACGCTGTCGCTGGCGCCACAGTCCTCGTCATCTGCCGCAACCTCGTCATCGTCGGCTTCCACCTCGTCGTCGCCGGCCAGTGCTTCGCCAACGATGCCGCCTCCTTCGCAGCCGCGGGTCCCGGCGTCGAGTGTCGCCCGCAGAACCCCCCTCCCCAATGGGGGGAGTGATAGCTTGCTGAGTATAGGATGCGTCTGGAGCGCCGCGAAGACAGGCATGAAGTTCAATAGGAGCGTGGTAAACGTGACTATTACAAAGTCCGATCACTACCGGAAAGTTCCGCCGCCTCTGCCGCCGCCTCTGCCGCCGCCGATTGATGCCGCCGATTCCAATTCCCAAATGCTCTCGCGATGTTTTGGTCCCGTTAGTCCCCGCTCCTAATCCGTCATTCTGACTAATAAATAGTTCCCAGTCTCTTATCTCCGACGTGCCCCTATCGTTCGCCAGGTCCTAGTTCCCGGCGTCCAATTAGTCTCAGAGCTGCAGGTGAGAGCTGGGTTGAAATATCTAGCTAGTCTGCATTATTTTAACACCTTCTCGATAGCTTAATGCCGTGGCAGTATGTCTCATTAATTTGGTCTACGAATACGCCAACTTACCCTCTCAACAGGTTGTTGCTGGCCTTATTTTCTCTGCTGGACTGCTGGTCATGGCACCTATCTTGGGTGGATTCAAGTCCGAGCGACGGGATAACAAAGCAGTTGACGACTTAGGAGTCTTGGAAATACTGTGGTTAGCCGGTGCAGGGGATGAGATTTCAGCTGTCGACGAGCCGGACAGCGAACATCTCCGGAAGGCAGGGATGTCGGTGAAGGCACTCCTCGGTGGAGGCACCAGTCGGTTGACAAGGAGTCGGAGTGACAGCCTTCGATTTGGTCCCTGGATCAACTTCAGTGTTGGAAAGTTTTTTTTTTTTTTTTTTCACAATATATTACGTGTGCCATGGCTACGGTCGGCGGGAAGGTCGCGGTTGATTTTGATTTTTGATGTTTGATTTCGGACTTCCGTTTTGGGATTTCCGACTTGTTCGGCGTCGCGGAGTGTGTGTCATGGGTAGTACGCGGCCATGTGATGGAAGCTACCGAAATTCAGAGCGCGGCGCGCACATGTTTGAACAGTTTTCGGCATCAGAGTGACCGAGCCAAGGCATATATATATTCACCTCAAAACTATCAGTTGGTTAGAATTGAGGCTGGTGGTCATTTAACCGACTTTCGGCTACACACATGATGTACTAGATAGCAGAATTGATCTCTGTGTGAATCAATGGCGCCATGGCATTGAAGATAGCCCAACCGGATAAATTTTCCAACTTCGGAGACCCCAGACCATTATAGATGTTTGTGGCAAACATGTCAAACTCGTCCGAAACCCAACGAAACACTTCTTCACGCGGGGTTTCAATCAATCCTCAAAGTTCTTGGACTGCTTCTTGAGGCAGGGTTACAGACGCGAGACGCGCGAGACAAGCTGGGAATTGTGCGTACGTCATGAGAAAGTTTTGTACTTACGGGGTATTATCGGATCGCAGCGAACAGAGCTGGTTGATTGGATCAGCGGAGTCTAAAGGGCTTGACGGACAGAAGCGCGGGGCGCAAAGCGCCCCGCTCATGGACTTTGTAAGGGGTCGCCAGTCTTCTCGATTTGAGGTCATGGTGGTCCAGATTAATTCATCGGAACTGTGGGAATAACATGTCTTTAAAAGGCTGTGTTTGTCAAAGAGACTTTTGTTCAGATGCTGAGGTGTCGATGGATGAGGAGAGAGAAGCGGAAGGGGATAAAGCACATGGGGATAATAGAGCCGAAGAGATTCAAATGAAAGACGTTAAAGACACGGTACATACAGCCTTTGGACAGCTCCTGGACGGCGCCGTATACCTTTATTACCTGTGCTACAGCCCTCTACAGCTTTGTTTGCCCTTATATACGACCGATACTTTTGAATCGGCCTCCCTAGACCAACAATCCCCTCCATGGATATGCCCCGAACTAGTACTCTTGATCCCGCAACATCCTTGGGGAAGACTGCGGCGCAGATAACTGCTCAATTGATCTCAGTGCCTGTGCTGACGGGTTCGTGAGAAAGATGTACCTCATTCTCGCGGCGTATATTGCCGACTATCCGGAGCAGCGCCTCGTGTGCTGCTGTGGCGAGAGTTCATGCCCGGGCTGCACCTGCGAACCCAAATGCCGCGGAGATGTACATACACCGCATGCGACATGGCGATGTCGCACCCAAACCCTTCAAATTCTTGAAGCTCAGGCCAACCGTGAACATCCTCCCGAATTTGCCCAGCAGAACCTGCGTGCCATTAATCTGTTCTGGGCCGATTTACCTCACTGCGATATTTTTCGGTCCATGACGCCCGATCTGCTCCATGAACTTCACAATGATCTCGCGAAGCTAGGGTACAAAGCCACCAACAAGAAGGCGTACACACGCCAGATGACTGTGTGGTTGCGTCGCCAGGAATCTGTCCACAAGTTCAGCAGTTATCTTCAGTGGGCGATTCCAGGATATATCGCGCCCTCCACCTCTGAAGATGCTGACCCCGAGGAGGACGAAGACACCGAGGAGCAAGATATGCCGGATTATCGCGAGGTACCCGAGGATTCGGACGCCTCGGACGATGAGGATGCACCCAAGGAACACCCTTCTCCTCCCCCCTTCACTATCGCTAAAAAAGCTGCTTTCCCGAACGTCAGCGTCGCTAATATCATCTCCGAATTTCATGCCCCTGCCTTCATCGACAATCTTTCGCGATTTCTCCAATCAAAATCAATTACTCCGCTCCTCGTTCCAGCCGACAACTCAACATTCCCCGTCTACAAAAAGTTTTCACTTCATCTTCCTCGCATTCCCGAAGCTATTTCCTCAGATACACGTGATGCAATTCGCGCCATCAAGGGCGAACCCCAGAGGTTCACGCCCAAAGGTGTTCAACCTGTGAAGGCCGGTCAGTTTAACACGGTACTTGTTCGCGTGCACTCGAGGCGGGAAGGTGAGGGTCCCACAGATGGTGAGTTTGATCATTCTGTGCTCTTCGCCTACTAACACTTTTACAGGGCTTTCTGTGGCTCGCGTGCGCGTTATCTTCAAAATACCCTCCGATTCGGAAGCTATCCAGACCCCGTGGCATATGTTGACTGGTTCAAATCGCTTCAACGGCCGGTTGAAGGGCTCCGAATGCATCAGGTGTCGCTTTCATCTCGAGCTCACCGCCAACGCTCATCAATCATTCCCATCACCGAAATTGTACGTTCTTGCCATCTAATTCCCGTGTTCGGTAGGAAGGCAAATCCTGGTTGGACTTCAGCAACCGTCTTGGATCTCTGCCCCAAATTCTATCTCAACCCCTACCTACGGCACCACGACTTTTATCTCCTTCGGTACTTAGTCTCAGAACCGGACGGGTTCACCTAAAGGAATACACGAAAGGCTCAGCGTCGTGTGTGGTTAACAACAAGAGCTCAGTTCTATACCTAAAGGAATACACAAAAGGCTACATGAATAAGTTAAGTAAGTCCGTGTTTCCTGCGGTACGGCTCGAGATCTCACCTCAGCGTCGTGTGTGGTTAACAACAAGAGCTGAGGAAAGACGTGGCGACGCGCGGCCTTTGATCTCGGGCAACTGCCCCATTTGGGTTTACTTCCGTCTCGCAATCCTAACTCGTCTTGACACTCCCACTCGAGATGAACCGTAAACCCATCGCCTTCGCAAACTTCCAGTGCTTCTCCCGGGACAGTGGCTTTGTCAAAATGTCTGCAACCATGTCGTGCGTGGAAACATAGCGGACAACGGCTTCACCCTTCGCGACTATGTCGTCTCGCACGAAATGGTACTTCCGTTGGATGTGCTTGGTGCGTGCTCGGAACTGCGGATCCTTGCAGAGGATAATGGCTGCCTGGTTGTCACAGAAGAGCTCCGTTGGTCCGCGCTGCTCATGTCCGACTTCGGCGAAGAATGTACGAAGCCAAGCTAGGTGCATCCCGGCGTTCGATAGCCCAATGTACTCGGACTCGGTCGAGGACTGGGCCACCATAGCCTGACGTTTACTCGACCACCCCAGCGCGCCTCGGCTCGATATGAACGCGTATCCGGAGGTCGAGCGCGATGTGTCAACGTCGCCAGACCAGTCGGAGTCGGAGAACCCATAGAAGTCCATGTCCCCGGATATGTCTGAGCCGTCGAAGGTAAGCACAAGATCGCGCGTGTACTTCAAGTAACGCAGGCCTCGCTTTGCAGCGTCCCAGTGGCACGCCTTGGGGTCTGCGCTGTACCGACCCAGGACACCTGCCAGGTAAGCCAGGTCCGGCCTCGTCCCCTGCACCACGTACTGAATCGACCCAACAACCATAGGATAGGAGACCGTCTCGCCGTTTATTGTTTGTTGCAGCAGCGTCGTGTTATCAACGGGGTCCTCTGCACTTAGGCGAGGAGCCGTGGCCATCGGAGTTTTGGCCGGGTTGCAGTCCGTCATGCCGCAGCGTTTCAAAATGGCGTCGATGTATTTTGTTTGGGATAGGGAGATGGTGTGTTTCTTTCGATCTCGCTGTATCTCGAGTCCCAGGAGAAACGACGCTGCACCTAGGTCGCGCATCTTGAACGAGGCTGTCAAGAGGGCCTTGATCTTGTCCATGTAAGCACGTGAGGAGGCTGCAAGTAGTAGGTCGTCGACATATACCACCAAATAACAGATATCCCCTTTTGCTCCCTTGAACACGTACAAGCATGTTTCTGCGTCCAGGCGGCATGCACCGAGCGCCTGCAATTTCGCGTCAAGGGTGCGGTTCCAGGTTCGACCGGCGTCCTTCAAACCGTACAGGGATTTCTTTAGCCGCCAGCAATGGCCCTCTGGGATCTCGGTCCCTTCGGGTGGTGAGACGTATATGCTGTCCTCGAGGACGCCATTGAGATACGCTGTGGATACATCCATCTGGTCGAGCTCCAGGTCATACTTCGCAGCTAGCATGCAGATGAGCCGGATAGACTCAAGGTTTGCGACAGGGGCGAAGGTGTCCTTCAAGTTTCCCCCTTGCTGGCCGAAATCCCGTGCGACAATACGGAGCTTGTATCGCTCGACGTTTCCTTTGCTATCAAGCTTTATGCGCATCACGGGCTTTGTGCTGATTGGCTTCATCCCGGCTGGCGTTGGCACGACCTCGTACACATTGTTATCGACGAGGTTTTGCATCTCCTCGGCGAAGGCACCGCGCCAGCGATGCTCATTCGGGCCGCTGAATGCCTCAGCAAGCGTGCTTGGAGTTGGAATTTCGCTTGGGCCGCTGTTCGCTGCTCCGGCGAAGAAGGCGTCATTGATGTCGAGAAGCTCAGTTGCTGGTTCTTCCTCAATGATTTGGGGAAGATCATCGACTTCGAGTGGTGGTGACTGTGGTACTATCGCTTCCGGTGGTGGTTTCGCTTTGTGGAGGTGCTGAGGTCCATCTGACTTCTCAATGAGGTTTTGGTTTTTGCTGAACTGCTTTCTTAAGCGTTCGCCTCGGCGCGGTGTCATCGCTTCCACCGGTTCCACACGTGCCGCGGGTCTGGGAGCAGCTGGTGGTGGTTTTTGTCTGCGGGCTGCGATGTGCTGGGAAATGGAAGAAGCTGGGGAGCGTGCCAGTACTGGGATGCGAGAGGAGACTTCTTGCTTTATAGGTGTGTCTGTGTCCCCCCCAGGCCGAAGAGAAAAAGTGTCTTCTGCTCCCACTGACTCCGATGGTTCGGGAAAGTCAATAGCATCCTCGTATACGCTCCCACTGTCCGAGTGCTCGCTCTCTGCTGCAGGCCGGAACAGTTGCTCCCACTGACCCACCGACGGATCCGGTTCACCAAATATGGATGTGTCGGTCACTCCATCCTCGTCAAAGCGGACGTGGCGGCTGTGGAAGATGGCTTTGGTCTCCACGTCCAGCAAACGGTACGCTTTCTTCCCATCGCCAACGTCACCATCCCCGTAGCCCAGCATGATGCATTTCCGGGCTCGGTCAGAGAACTTCCCAGGGCGGTTTTCTTTCGGGATTAGGGCGTACGCTGTACATCCGAAGGGGCGAAATTCGATCGGGTCGACAGTGTGCTGGAAGAGGGTTTCATATGGGGGCACACCGTCATTCGAGGCGTAAGGGCGTCGGCCAAGAACAAAGGCGGCGCATGACATGGCCTCTTTCCAGAAGTTGCGTGGTAGTCCCGAGTCAATAAGCATAGTGAGTGCGGTCGATACGAGCGTCTCATTCGTCCGCTCGCTGACTCCATTCTGCTCAGGAGTGTGTGCAGCGGTGGTCTGGTGGATGATTCCATCTGCCTTGAGGTCCGTCTCGAACTCGTTGGAGGTGTACTCGCCGCCGTTGTCCGTGCGCCAGAACTCGATGAAGTCCTCGGTGGAAATGATCACCTCAATTTCCACCTGGAAGAACGCTTGGACATCTGATTTCCACTGCTTGAATGCAGCGTGGGCGTCGCTCTTCTTCTTGAGATAGAGTACCCATTTGAAACCGCTGTGGTCATCTATGAACGTCATCCAGTATTTGTACCCATCGCGCGACTGGGGTGTCACAGGTCCGCCGACGTCGCTATGGATGATCTGGAGGGGACGTGTAGCTCGTTGCCGCCCATCAGTCGGGAAAGGCAGTTTTCGCATTTTCCCAGTAACACAGGCTTTGCAGAATTTAGGCTTCCCACTCAGCTTGTCGATGCCCTGCAACCGGCCCTTGTTCACCATGCGGATGAGACTGTCCATGCCAATGTGGGCCATACGACGGTGGAGTACGTTAACGTCGATGGTGACATGTGCGCGCTCGGTCTGAACAACAGGTTCAGCCGACAAGTGGTACAACCCCTGGTTGTGGGTGACCTCCAGTACCACAGCGCCCTCGCGATCGAGTACGTGGCCTCCAGTCCTTCCAAATATGGAAGTAAAGTTTCCCTTTTCGGCAAGTCTCTGGACCGATATGAGGGAGATTTGGAATGAGGGAATGTAGAGGACATCTGATAGGGTGAGGAGTTTCTGCTTCCCTTTCACAGTGCTTAACAGTTGTATTTCACCGATCCCCGTGGCCTCCGCATAAGTTTCGTCCCCAAAACGCACGCGTACTGGAGGGTCGAGCACCTTGAATGTGCGAGCGATGAACCATTCCAAGATTGGGACCATGTGCTTTGAGGCTCCGGTGTCGAGGATCCTCGCGTAGGCCAGGAGGTGATTCAATTCACACGCGGTATAAGCAGAAATGCGTTCGGCGAGGGACTTGGATACAGAATTTCCGAAGGCGGTAACGTAGTGGCTGCTTTCACCCCCTCCTGTGTTCGCACTCATCGCTTTCCCCCCTTCCTCCTCTGCCCTCTTTTTCAAGTCGCGACAGTCTTTGGAATCGTGGTAGCAGAGGCCGTGGATGGAACACTTCTTGGTCGGCCCACCCGTCTTCTTCCCCTTGTAGTTCGAGGAAGACAACTGCGCAGCAGCGAGGGCGGATTCCGGGTGACAGTGATGAGCGGGTTCTCGATCTCCGCCTTGAGGCGTGCCTCCGTGCTGGCGAAGGTGAGCTTTCCACCGTCCGGCACATGGTTGACAGTCTGGGAGACAAACGCCCTCCATGGCGCTGTCTCGGGCAGCGATTTGAGCAGGATCCATGCCAAGAACTCGTCGTCGACAACGCGGGACATGCTCGCAAGCCTGAGGTTCCCGGTGCGGATTTTGGTGATGTGGAGGTCGATGTCGCTGGTGCCGTCCCACTTGGTGTCGAGCATGGAGGTTAACGTAAAGAAGGCGGTCGCGCCGATGTTTGCCTTCTCATGCATCTTGACAATGGCGTCCCAAGTGTCCTTCGCTCCAGTGTGGTGAGCAACGGATAAGAGGATTGAGTCCGAGATAAATTTGTGGATAATGGCGCGGGCTCGGGCGTCGCGTACGCGGAACGAGTCACGGATGGCACTGGTGGACGTGGAGAGAACACCATAGATGGCGGAGACAGTGCTGGATGACGTTGCAGCTGCCTCGGCGGCTGCCTGGGTCGTGGCCGTGTCCTCCCCACTAATAATGAGGCTGACCTTCTCCCGGGCGAACTCTCCCTCCATGCGGATCTTCCACAGGTGGTAGTTCGTGGGCCCCTCGAGCACCGGTGTCGTTGGAGTCGTTGTGGTCGCCATGTCTGGCGGATGATGTGGCCTGGTAGTCGCGGAAGTTTGCGAGTCCCTTCGGCCTGTGGATTAAGCTGATCTAGGTGGAGAGTCCGGCAAGCACTTGCGCAGGTGGACTGGCGCCGTACGAGGGCCCGTAACCTCTCAGAACCGGACGGGTTCACCTAAAGGAATACACGAAAGGCTCAGCGTCGTGTGTGGTTAACAACAAGAGCTCAGTTCTATACCTAAAGGAATACACGAAAGGCTACATGAATAAGTTAAGTAAGTCCGTGTTTCCTGCGGTACGGCTCGAGATCTCACCTCAGCGTCGTGTGTGGTTAACAACAAGAGCTGAGGAAAGACGTGGCGACGCGCGGCCTTTGATCTCGGGCAACTGCCCCATTTGGGTTTACTTCCGTCTCGCAATCCTAACTCGTCTTGACACTTAGTAGATCGCCATGCCGCACGGAAAGCAGCTGAGGAGCGAAGGGTTAGAATACGGGCACTTGGTCGCGCAGGGCGTCACAATTGAACATTCTACCATATCTACATTCACTCTCCATTGTGAACATCCCCGATCAGAGTTCTTCCATCCATACGACATTGTATTTTGAGGTGCGCGCTCCCTGGAATCCAATCACAGCATAGATTCCACTGTCCCAGGAACATAACACCCGTTGAGACGAGACGCGATACTCATATGAGCGTGCACTCGGCCCGGCGTTCTTATGTCCTGTGGCCTGCGGTAGAATGATCTGCTTTAAACAAATGTGGAACTATCTATGCCCGATATCCATTCCAGACTATCAGGACTATGGAAGTCCCCCTCAGAAAGTATCAGGACTATTGAACTCCCCATCATTTCTATGGCGGCTACGGTGGGTACTGACATGTGCGGCGGGGCTATTGACACTATCCGCGGCTATCAGGCAACCGCAATCGGCTATCGGTGCAACCCAGGCACCCGATCTTAGGCGGGAGCCTTTCGAGGGGACAGTGCTCACATTCTCCTCTGGTCTGATTTATTCAAGGCTGCCATTCACCTCGGTGATGATACAGAGGCGCCGGTACTTGTCTTTTTATATGGATCAAATTATTTGCTTACATCTCGTCGCAGATTCTTGGAGCGTTGGCCGACAATGCAAAGCACAATCAGACCGGCCTCATTGATGAGCACGGAGTGTTGCGGCATAAACATGTCGACTTGTGCGGCATCGGTGCGGTCGCGATGATGTTTTTCACTTACTTCCACATCGTGGGACATCCTGTGCCCGATTTCTCTCCCAATTTCTCTGACAAAACTTACGGCGAGTATGGCCGCCGTGACTGGTACACTTATCACGTTTTTCGACGGGCATAGGAACGGCAGAGATGAGCTATCAAGGTGAGCTCTCATTCCCTTGTTTATCATCGTCGTCTCATCGCATAACATCGCTCGGAAAGGCCATTATGACCGTGTCCTGCAAATGCACGCCGCAAACGATGTCTCAATCACAAAGGTCACGCATGGTACGCGGCCGTTTGCCGCGCAGACTTGCCGATCCTTTGGAGCCAGCGTCAGCGATACGAAGGCCTTGGGTGGGTGGAATGAGGGTACATCTTTCAAAAATTGTTACGACCGCGTGATGCCCACCGGGGCTCTTCTCGGTGCCGCATTTTTCAACAGTGCGAAGCCTGAGCTCTATCGGGTTGCAAGAGACTGTCTTGGTAAGCCTGGTTTGGTTCATTTGAGGCGCTTCATTTGTGCTGAACTCTTCCGCAGATCCCCCGGTCCAAATTTCGGAGCAGATATTTCCTCGGATCGAGGAGGAGCAAGCCGCGTTGATCAAACGCGAGCACTCCAACAAATTAGCGAAGGATATTGCCCTTCGCCAATTCCTCGCCATAATGGCCTGGTTAACTCCGCGCTCCTCTCTTTTTTTGCCCTTTTTGCTCCCTTTTTGTGCTCCTTTTCAATAGTTTGCCTTGTCTCTGTGGTACCATGTATCTAAAGCCTTGAATTATACATTATGGATGTTCGTTTAAACACTCTGAGCCTTGATGGTATGGGACTACTGACTGGAAGTGGCAAAAAAAAGAGCAAAAAGGGAGCAAAAAAGGGCTCGAAAAAGGAAACCGTGAACGACCCTAATGTAAAGGATTGAATGCCCTTTGAAAGGCGCAATAAAGGCCCCGAGCCGAGATCTGGAGAGCTGGAACTGGTCCCAATGATCAGGACCATCCATTCCCACAAATTCTTTCTAACTACAATATACATCCCCCCTGAAGGCCCTTTACTGCCCGCCTGCCTCATCACACTGAGCCCGGCACTGTGACGCTGCACATCAGTGTCACAATCACGTCTGTCGGTACGATCGGCCGCGGGGGCTTCCGTCGCATCAGTACCATCCCCATCACTCCCGCCGCCGTTGCGCGTGGGAGCTCGCTGTAGGCCTCAAAAATAGAGGTACTAAATGAAAATACATGATAAATACATAATAAAGAGAGGACCCCCCTATATAGCCCAACTATCACCTCTAGTTAGAAAACAGAGGGGGGGTTCACAGTTCGCTTTTTTTTGGCTCTTTTTCGCTCCCTTTTTTTGTGGTTCTCGACCGATATTGGGCTTGGAAAGGTGATTTTTTTTACCTTTTATACACTTTTTACACTGCTAAATCGAAAAGGGAAAAAAAAAAACCCGGACAAAAATGGGCCGGATCGCAAAATCGGAGAAAAAAAGGGAGCGAAAAAAGGCCGGAAAAAATGAACTGCGAAGGAGCCTATTTGAAACGCGTGATCACAAAGCTTTACATTTTGAAACGCATCCCAGCTCGAAAAAGAAAGAATTTGCACGAATGGATGGCCCTGAACATTAGGAACAGTTCCAGCTATCCAGATCCTGCTCGGGGCCTTTATTGCGCCTTCCAAAGGGCATTCAAGCCCTTGTCTGGACAACGAGGCGAAGATGATCTTGCGGGGGGATCCGCCTTCCCAGAGCAGCGTGAAGAAGAAACTAAAGACTGGCTCAATCTCCCCATGCTTGTCAAGCTCGACTCGATTCACCTCCTCATTGAATGGCAGTTCCAATCTCCCGGGCGGCTCCGCGAAGCCATGAAGAGCGACGACAAGGGGGCAAATTGGGTTCGTTCAATTTTTTTTGTTTGGTGCTCAAGCACAATGTGATTTCTACCTAAGCGTATTGAACCAATCGGTTATGATGCGAATTCCAACGCTTACTCGCTTCTCGGTGGTGCGTATCCTTTCCTTAAATATCTAAATCTCAACCCCACACTTCTTACAGCTGATCGCCTCTGGATCCACCGCATCCACCCTGAGGAGAGGAATGTACCGCAAGAGAGCGCAGAGTCTGAAGATCCTGATCTGCCCATGCCAGATCCAGAGTAAAGCACTTCTGAAACCGCTGGAGTCCGTTGTACATAGAGCAATTGGGAGGATATTTTGCACACAGGAGCAGACGGCAGACCTGAAATTGGGGCGCAGCAGGCTTGAAAGCGCCTGCAGCAGTCCTGGAGCAAAAAATTGGGTCGGGAGAGAAAACAAATGACATTTTTACTAACGGTTGGTCGGAAATAGAGTAAAACAACACATGGTGGAATACCCGACAACCGCTCTGCAGCTCGAAATGACATGTGTATTCGCTCCAGGCAGAAATGCACGAGTAATCTATAGTGTTAGGCTGCAAAACACGAAGATGCTCGCCCTGAGTCCAGTATTCATTTGCGTTGAGCGAATCGCCCAGAGCATATCTTTCACTCAATGCTCCTACTTGTTGAATCGGGGTCACTCGCTCCCTTTTTCACGGTTCGGATGAACCCTTTCGGTTTGACAAGCTCAATGCTCATCCGCGTGACTTCGCTGGTACGCTCGTACCTCGAGGCCTCAGGATACCGCCAGCTGACTCTAAATCAATTCAGAGCTCCCTCCAAATCAATGCGGTGCGGTTTCCTCAAGGGCGCACTTTGGTCCAAAAAATCATCCTGGCCAAATTTGAACAACATCGTCTTACACACTACCTATGTTGGTTTTCTGAGAGAAAGCCGAAAGAATTGAGATAAGGTGAATATCTAAGCGGAGATCCGAAGAATCACGAGCCTTTTTGTTAGAGAACGGTCAATTAATGTGGAGTGCGAGGGTGGAGTCCGAAGCTGACTGTGCGCATGATATTTCGCTTTTTCGGCCATCCACCTCTTGACGCCGACCTCGGCTTTCGGCCTTGTACCACCAAACCTCTTGACAGATACTCCATCATTTCAGAGAATACATTTGTATCAACAAGGTGGTCCGCGGCCTGCGGCCACCTCCCCCCTTTCTCTACGAAAGTTGTAAGCCGAACACTCCAATACCTAATTTTCCCTAATCACAAGTCGACTTTGCTAAAGCCACTCGAACTCGCTGTTACACGAGCTTGGAAGTTAACCAAGGACCGGTTGGTTGATTGAAAGAAACGCACCCAGTACACCTTGAGAAGAGGTAATCTTTTCCGTTTGCATGTACGATGCCATTTTTTAGGACGCATTTCCACTTGTTTTTGATACGCACAATCTTCGGTGACCTGCAGAATTGGCCTTCAGTAATGTGCTCACCTGATATATTCCTTTTCAAGTAACTGCCCACGTGAGACTTCCGCGCGCCTTGAATCTCTTTTTTTCCTGTCAGCTTTTAACGCGGGAGATACGCTTGCCGTGAGGCCCACCACATGAAGTGTTTTTAGTGTTATTTAATTTTTTTCTGCTTCATCTGTGTCTTTTGATAAAATTCTGATGCGGGGGAGACCACTGCATCCACTGTTATCCTTGATTGTGCATAGAGTCCACGATTGGTCCGTCATTCCTTCTTTCACCATTGAACTTGCTAATGGCTATGCAGGCTCGCCGACCTATCGTTTTGTCTGGCTCGGAATAGGTGACAGAAGCTTTTCAGAGCGCACGGTGGTCTGGCTAGGAGGTGTTGCTATCGGTGAAGCTTACTGGGCGAGCGGAGAGAGTAGTGGAGAGGCAGCGCATGGCTTTCCCAACCAAACACGTGTCGTCGGATTCATCGAGCTAGTGTGCCTAGATAGTGTCATGTACCAGTTTTTTTCTGCCATTGTGTGTGTATCGGTGGCCACCGAATAGTATGCATGCAGTTATCTGGCGAGCGAACTTCGCTGTTCGGGATGGTCATTGTGCAAACATGTATTATGATAACCTGAAAATGTGACTGACTCTGACTCCTCAAGATGCCATCATCTCATGGTTTTCGCAGAGCGTTCCGTCATATTCTCAAAAAGGACAGGGCGAACCACGGTGTCGACGATTACGAGTTGAGGACACTGTTGACCTCATCCAGCAGGAGGTCAACACCGCCATCGACGACCGCGCTGCGACCGCGAACGAGCCACTCTGCAAGGATCTGGCCCTCCACGCCAGCATCTCCAAAGCCCAAGTCCCTGGCCACGGCGGCCGGATTCCAGAAACCCGAAGAGTCGGCCTCTTGGCGCAGCTGCTTGTGGCGCTTATGAGGATTCTCTGCCCTATTTCCAGCGCTGAACGAAGCTCCATTCACTTCAAAGTCGTCCCGCATTTCGGCCTCTGCCTCGCCTTTTGCAGTAGCGAATGAAGATGTACTAGCAATGGGAGCATTCAAGTGTGCGCCGAAGTCGATATTTCGGAAGTCCGTTGGAGGACCATGTCCCCCTTGGGAATATGAGCTGTGCTGGGTTCCTCGGATTTCGCTTTCTTCGCGGCTTTGACCTCCGCATCTCGTTTGCGCTCGACGGGGATTCTTTGTTCTCGGAGCTGAATGCTTCGGATTCTACTGCGGAAATCCACCAAGAGGCGCCCGCGGAGGGACTGTATGCACTGATTCAGGCGACCATTTGCCGCCGCAGAATTCTTTCGCAGATCTTCAAAATCCAGTCCCTAAGATATTGCTGTACCAGCAGATATTTGCTGTGATATCTGCAATCCCAAACTGTTCGACAAAGTGCGACCACCAAAACCAGTTCGGGGCACAAGGCAGAAAGGTATTCGCAAGGGTCTTCCGGTGGACTCTGTGCGAGAGAAACTCTTCACGTGGCGACGAACCATAAAGAAAATGCATTTTCCTCACGCCATGTTTGCACCGAATGCTATTCTCGGCGACGCCACATGCGAGACTCTTGCATCTATTGGGCCTGTGGAAGATATTTCGACATTGCAGCAGCTCTTACAGTCAGCCTGGTCTCACTGGGGCGAATTTGGCGTCCAGCTTTTTGTTTACATGAAAGGACTCGACATTCCTGCACTTCCACCTCCACCAATTCGCAAAAAAGCGGCCCCGGCTCCTGAACAAATCCCCATCTCATCTACCTGCCCATCTACCGCATCTATCGCTCAAACCCCCGAGCCATCCTCCCGAGCAGCAGGACGTGCAAAACGAGCACATCCGAAACATAACACTCCTTCGGACGAGGCTGCACCCTCCGTACGACGTCGAGGACGCCCCAAAACTACCCCCACCTCCGAACAATTTGTACCGACGCCCACAGGCTACTGTGCGCTTTCAATTTGTAACATTATTCTAAAGAACACTCTGCTCGCTAGTGCGCACTTCTAACAATGTACATAGGAGAATTATACTTCAACACATTAAAACAACACTTCACAGCACAAATCTGTACAGTGGCGAGAATGCTCGGGCATGCGATTGCTCGTCGCTGGCTTTTCGGCGAAAATGGGGCACACCAGGCAAAATATACCGGCCCAGGGAGTCACTGTAATGCATTATGAGGGGAGATCTGGGTGAAAGAGGTGGGGAACGCACTTGCACATTTCATGTTTCCGCACCCATTTCTTGAAACATGGTCAAGCAAAGTTGTCGTGGAGGGAGCGGAGAGTCATACTCGCCACGCGGTGTTATGATCCCCATCGGCGAGGCGGTGTTCTCTGGCCACGAGGTACCCCCAGCGTCGAACATTTCCTGCATATCAGGATGCCACTTCCATTGGCAGCTCAGACGAGTATTCAGCATCGTCGGCTCCCGATTCACTAGCGAAGGGCTAGACGATACGGGGATGGCAGAAATACAGTGGTGCTCATTAAATGTGCACCACAGTGTTGAGCACATTGGGGCCACCTGGTGACCCCAGACAACTTGTAGACATGAAATACAGCTAAATGTAGGACTTCTTGACAGTTTTCCAATTTTCCAAATATGGCAATTCACTCACAATCATAGCTTTTCTAAGTGGGGACGCGCACCGCCCTTGATTGATCCGGCATGTTTGGTCTTTGTTTGTCCTCAATCACGGTCGGTTCCAACTTTGAAAGTGTAAAGGCTTTTTACCCAGGCAGTTTGGCGTGTTACACAAAAGATAAAGTGACCAGGAAACAGGGATTAGAATACAGTCGAACCCCTTGTAACCCATACCCCTCGGTTACATGCCCGGGCTATGGGTTATGAGAGGTCATGGGTTAGTGGAGGTCGAAAAATTTTAATCAAAAAAAAACATTTTACGGTACGCAGAGGTATCTACAAGTATTCTAGACTTTTTTCGGTCCCTGCGCAGTAAAGTAATTGGTAATTCGCGTATCCACGAGCGATTTTGTTTCCTCCAGCTGTGTTTGCCGCCCGAACGATGCCAGAAGGCCATCCAAAGACGCGCAAAGTCATCATTCATCGATGCAGTGTATTTCTGAAGTACGGCAACAGCCTTGAGGGCCTCGCGGCGGTCGGGACGCGGCTCGTATTCCATATCGTCGTCAATATCATCGTCGCCCCTCGGATCTCGGACTCCTGTTGAGAATTCAGAGACGAATTGACAGCGTGAAAAATCTCAGCGTCAGTCGTCTCCTCAACGAGAACCTGCTCATCCACGGGATTGACCAGAAACTCGATGGCCATTCGGTTTGCACGCTGCAAAACAACCGGTACCTTCCAACAAATCGAGCTTCGCCTCGAGCTCCTGTTCGGCGCCTTGTACAGGGTTCGGGTCACCGGATGCGGGTGTGGGACGAGATGGCAGGAGGGAAGCAGGAAGGATACCGGCTTTGATCCAGCAGTGAGAAATTGTTTCTGCCGAGACATCGTCCCAGGCACTCGCCGCAATCCGCATTCCTTCAAGCTGGTTGATGTCGTAGATATTTGCAGGTGTAATGCCGCTGTCATAATTGTTAATGGCCCGCTGGATGTAGCGCTTCCGATAATGCGCCTTGAAGCACCGTATGATTCCGGCATCGAGTGGTTGGACATGCGCCGTGAGATTGGCTGCGAAGTTCTCGACCCGAATGTTTGTCAGGCCAGGCGGAGGTTGATGGGCGGAAAAGTTGTCCTGGAAAAGGACAATTTTGCGGCGCGCTAGTCGCAGCTCGGCGTCCCACAACAAGATCCACTCCTGATAAAATGCCGTGACCATCCAGGCTTTCGCATTATTGCGATAATAAAAGCCTAAGGCAGCAGCATTGCGCCGCTCAAAACAGCGAGGCTGCTTCGCCTTCCCGATGATGAAAGCTTCGCGCTTCTCGGATCCATCAGCATTGACAGTGAAGGCGTACGTTAGCCGGACTTTGTTCCCTTTCACGCCACTTTGCTTTCTGTCCGATAAACCACGATCTGGCGCAAACCTACCACATTGATCAGTAAAAGAGACACAGAGAGAGTAAACAGTTAAAGAATGGTCTTACGCATAAAACAGGCCAGTCTCGTCCATGTTGAAGATGTCGCGCAGGTGATAGCCCTCGTGGAGCAGGGCCTGGACCCGTGCTCGCTCAGCATCAATTGCTGCCGGGTCCGCGGACGCTGCCTCTCCATGCCTCTTGAACTCCTTCAATCCTGTACGATTCTTGAATCGACCCAGCCATCCATTACTCAGAGCCAGCCGCTCATCCGCATCAACTCCAACCAAGTCCGCAAAGGCGGTCCACTTTTGACGCAGCACCTCGCCACTCAGCTGGATCCCGTGCGACATGGCCTGCGCTACCCAGAGCTCCATCATTTGCTCCACCTCGGGGTGCTGGGTTTGACGTTGTCGCTTGATTTTCTGGGCAGCTCCATCATGGCTGGCATACTGCGCACGCCAGTCCTGCTCGTTATTTACCCAGGAGCTGATGAGGGGCTGTTTGAGGCGTAGGTTGGGGTAGATGGGATCGAAATGCTTCGCTGTCTTGGTCTGGTTCTTCCCATTTTCATGGTACCAATCCAAGATCTCGATGCGTTGCTGAAGGGTGGCGAGTTCCTTTTTTGGAAGGTCGGTGGAATCGTCTTTTTCTTTCCGGGAGTCTTGCCTGCTGGGACAACGACGGGGTGATCTGGACCTGTATAATGTCACAATTTGCCTTCGAAATTGACGGGATGTGCTCAGAGGACGTACGCTTTCGCTTGGCCGTCACCAATTTACTTTGGACCACCTCTGCAAACTCCTTCAACCTCTTCACTGCCTTCTTTTGCGCCGCATTCAACCTTGACATGCCCCTCTCATAGTCGGACGCAGTTTCAAGGTCTCTGAGGGCCCATTCCTCATCGGCAATATTGCCTTCGTCATCAAGCCATCTCTCGTCATCCGATGTTATGCTCTCATTGTTGGCCAAACGATCCTCCAATGTTTTGCTGCGAGAACCGATGTGCTTCTTCAGAGCATCGAAGCCCCGCCTGAGGACTTCCAGCGCGACCGAAGGCATCGAGAAGGCGAAATCTTTTGTAATGGCCCTGAAAAATATGCAATCAAGCTGTCAGTCGAAATAATTTATCACTCCGAGATCTCCGACATGTAAAACTTCGGCCGAAATGTATGGGTTATGCTGCTCGAAGGGGTATGGGTATGGGTTTTGGCGGACCTATGGGTTATCCCTGCAAACGGCGGTGGTTTCACAAAAATTCCATGGGATATGAGGGGTTATGGGTTAATAGAAGCATGGGTTACAAGGGGTTCGACTGTAGAAGTACTTTGCCGGATTTTCCATTTTGTGGTCCAGTGCCCCCCAGCCCTTCAAATATCATGTAATTTGAGAGACAGTGAAGGGTATGGAGGCAATATTAAAAAAGGGCAAAGTACTTTTGTAGTGAATACATGTCAGAAGGTGCAATTTCCGGAATAATGAGAAGGGGGAATTTTTTTGTGAAAGCTGCTCACCAAACACAAGCTACAGAACATATGAACATTTTGTCCTGCCAAAGGAAGTGCATAAAGTGCGTGAGGGAGCCGCTACGAGGTGGAACATTCCAAACACAGCTGTGATTGAGGACAAACAAAGACCAAACATGCCGGATCAATCAAGGGCGGTGCGCGTCCCCATTCTAAGCCTGTGAAAAAAACAACTTTTTTTGGAAGTGACTGTGGGAAGAAACTGAGTAGATAGCCTGAAAGTCCTTGCTAATATAAGGGCCTGATCGTGTGCACTAGATTCGCATTAGAATTGTGTTAGATTCTAAGAATAGAATCGGCCAAGTAAGATCCGAGCGGAGGCCCCCGATCACCCGTGCTGGGCTATATAAGTATGGAATAATAGAGTGTGCCGGCGCGGCATTTCATGCGGGATCGCGGCGCGAATGTCGCCTGAGTACCATCGCAGTATTGATCGATGATGGGGTTTGCGATCCGACTTGCGGCATCGGCATCCTCCGGCAGTCATCCTGTTGCCGGGCCTGATCCGATAGAATGTAGACCATTCTATAATTGGATTCTAATGTGATTCTAGTGGGATGGAGGCCAAGGCAAACCCTCCAGGTCTGCTTGAATACCTCCTCGTAATTAGCTGAATGAGTGAATGAATGATCAAGACACAACCAATTTCTGTGCCCGCGGCAGAAGAACTCACTGCAACGGCACCCGGTTGACGATGTGGACTAGGTCCCGCCCCATTTCATCATCATCCGAGTGGAATATGTGTGGCCCGTCCTGCCGCAGGTACCGAAATTGGTTGTATCTTGGTCATTCATTCGCTCATTCTGCTAGTTATGAGATACTCTAGTGGGCCTGGAGGGTTTGCATCAGCCCCCATCCCACTGGAATTGCATTAGAATTCAATTATAGAATGGGCCATTCTATCGGATCAGCCCCAGCAGCCGGATGATTGCCGGAGGATGCCGATGCCGCAAATTGGATCGCAATCCCCATCATTGATCAATGCTGCGATGGTACTCGGGCGACATTCGCGCCGCGATCCCGCATGAAATGCCGTGCCGGTACATTCTATCATTACATTATCTGTTCTTTAAGATTTTGCTCACTCGGCAGTGCTCTTGCCCCCATATATCCAGTCTCCTTTTGCTTTCTCTCTGCTCCTCCTCTTGCGATAACCCCTTCTATCGTCAACTTTCCATGCTTCTGAACATAGCCGTTTCGTTCCAGGGGAGACAGCTGACCAGTGCGCAGTCTCTTCTTGACGGGGCGCAGGAGATCGCAACTGCTGCTGCCTGCGGTGCAGGAGATCGCAGCTGCTGCTGCCTACGGCGCAGCATGAACTGATTCATCCAGCCACAAGGCCGCGTAGTCCTCCCGGCCAATTCTTGACACATAAAAGCGGCGCTATGGTCGGTTGGAATACTACTCTTTTGCCCACTTCTCTCGTTCTCAAGCACGGTGGCATTGTTCTTTCGGATGCTCGCTTCTGAAACGTGCTGCACTATCTCTGCGTCCTGGCGCAGGTTTTCTGGATGCCGAAGCTGCGGTAATCCATGCTCGTGGTCTTCAACTTGGTTCGATTGCAGAAGTTGCCCCTAGTATTTGCAAGTCAAACCGTTCCTCAAAACCCTCAGTACGACAACAGTCCCTGTTTTCGATGCGGAGTAGGTGTTCTCACAACCTTGATGTATTTTTAACCCAACCAATAAATCTCCCTTCATGTTGTGAAATGGTAGTGCCCTCTGGGTCTCAGACTCTCGGTGGAAATCTACGAGGGCATGCCGCATCACAAGCTCGAATTTCCACTCTCAACCCGTTTTCCGTTTAGCTAAGCGATTATGATTTATCGCTGCGGTCCTCTTGCATTTCTGGCTCCATAGGTAGGTGGGTAGATTTATAGTCTTCGGACCCAAAGTATTTCTCAAGCTTTTGTGTTAGAAGTGCAACTTCGGTCCCACTCGACTTCATCGTAATTTCAACAGAACATGGTCGAGTCAAAAATTTGATACTTCCTTGAGCGCCAAGAAATGGTGGGCAAACTTTTGACACACGGATATATTCCTATGGAAGTAAATATTGTAGTCTCGGAAAGTGGACTTGCTTCGAGTCGGCCAAGTGAAGGCTGCCGGCATCAGTGTTGTTCGAGTTTCAGTCAGAGATTGCCGATATGACAGTGACAGCTGAGTTTGCCGCCCGTCAAAAGGACGCTGATCATGCCACGTCCTCTTCTTCCCTCTTCCTCACCCACCACCAAACGCGCGATCCGCCTCATGCTTCCCACATTGTTGCTGCCGTGGCTGTTGTGTTCGTCACCATGCCATCACCGCCTAGGCTCGTAACCAGCCTGCCTACGGTGTTCTAACAAGGCGAGCTTGTTGCCGTAGGCAGGCTGGTACTTCTCGGAGCCGCTAAAAGGGCTGTCGCGGAGTTTGAAATTCAAGTGACCTTTTAAAAATCTTACTCATTTTGTGCTCAATTTTGAAGCTTATTTTTTGGTTGAAGCAGGGAAAATGAATGAAAATTGTATCCCTCCAATTTTGCCTCCTTACATTTTGTATTTGTGGGACAGAACACCGTAAAACTTGAGGGTAGTTTTAGTGGCAATCAACTTCGGACCGTGATCTCCGGAATTGCCACAGCTCATTGCATCATTGCGTCATCGGCCTCACTAACTTAATTTCAAACTCCGCCCCAGCTCGATTGACACATCCGAGAAGTACCAGTCTGCCTACGGCAACAAGCCCGCCTTGTTAGAACGGCGTAGGCAGACTGGTTACGAGTCTAATCACCGCCTCTCAGCAGGCACATTCCCCTCAAGAGAGAGAAAAAACAAGAGAACAACCGGACGATACCGGATCCCCATCAAAATGTCGCGCCAGTAACTCGTACCTCCAAGCTCTGGTATTCAAGAAGCCTCAAGTCCCCACAAGACTCTGAAGCCGATATTCTCTCTGTCCACTCGCAGTCTGCAGCTTCAAAATGTTTACACTGGCCCAATTTTCTGGGAGAACGATGTCGGCGGCGGTCCCTCTGCTTCCATGCTCTCAGCAAGCTCAATATCTCAAGATTGAAATGTACTCCTTCCTGGTCTTCAAGACAAATATTGCAATCAGAACTGCGCTCAATTTGTGCGGCTACGACATGCAGTATCCAGCCACCGCAGCTCTGATCTTCGAGTTTTGACTAGATATTCCATTTTATCTGCTAACATTCCTCCATGTCCTCCATGTCCTTACGTTCTATGTATCTGTCCGTACTTACTGCAAATATATTTCCATTTTTATTAATATTTTGTGTGCTTAAGTGGCCGTTGTAAACTATGGATGCTATTACGACTCTGCCGTCTATGCTGCTATGATAGACTGGGCGACGTCTATGGTGGTCTTCATGGGAAAAACCACCCCTCCCACTTGTCTATCATAGACAGGCCTTTACTTTCTGGTCTATGTCGTCTTTCTGGGTCTCCGTGGGTCTTTGTAGCAATTTCAGGTTTTCCTGATGCACTGATCGCCTCGCCCCTGGAATCCAGGTACGTATGTACTTATGTATCCAATTAAGTAATTGACTATAAAACGGATAACAGTCGCGCGCACGTGCCTCCTAGCCCACAAGAACACTCTCCAATTCGAGAGGGCCCCTGCCACGTGGGCCATTCTATACTGTAGAGTTTCATTCAATTCGGATGTCACGCGTCACATCGCCCAAAATTTACGAAAATTTTCGTGCCTGTCACGGGTCACCGAGGCTGATATTGTTGTGAGTCAATTCAACTTTTATTCCTCCAGCACTTGGTCACCTCCCGTTTGTGTTCTGTCAGCTGCAAGGCTCCAACGGTGTTATCGTTGTGTTCTGCCGGATGTATACTTCATTCGCAGTGGTACGGCCTTTAAAAAGTCTCCTGCCAGCATCACACCACTTTACTAACTATTACTGTACTGTCTTATGCAGATGAACCACCCAAGTCTGAAATTCTCCAAAGCGCATTATCGTTGGGTAGACGTTCTGTCCCAAACAGTTCACGACCAGTGATGCGCTCTACTCCTGGCTTATTTGGCCGGGGTTTAACATCCTCAATAGGAACGACGAGACTTGGTGGGACCATCCCTACTGATAACAGAGGTAGTATTTACGTAATTACAAAAGTCTTCGTGGCTTTATGTGTGATATATGCAGAACATTGATTTTTTTAGTCAAAATTCTTTAAATTAGTTTGGATTGGAGCATGTGATTTTGTGCGGGCCCCTGAGGGCCAATGTAGCACTATACGTATTACATGGAAGAATTCTAGCGGGTGTGGAGAGGGAAAGGAGGGGAGTGTAAACAGGTAGGATGAGTTACTTGCACTGTCATAGCAAGACTTGTTCAAAGAATATGATCCGCCTGAAAACTCGACGATTTTGCGAGTTGCGGACGCGTAGGTGGGCTAGCTCTGCATTAATCTTTCGGATAACAAGCCTTATGTCTACAAGTATTTTTAGGGAAAGAAATTACCACTTGATCATTTTTTCTGGGCAAGATTTCATTTAATTGCTACCTGCGGCTGAAATAATGATTCCCTTTCTATCGTACATACCATGCCGAGGTTCACATGCATTTGTTTGGATTGACATGGACGGCCCTCAGCTCTTGTGTAAAGCCACCAGGACCGCCAAGATAAATCTCAGGAGATGGTTCGATCCCGAATTTCGCTGGGTATCATCGATATCCCAGCCAGACCCGGTCAAAATCCGGTGTGAAATGTTTGCACAGTGGTCAAAATACTGTTTTGCTACGAAATTTCGGCGCATCGTGCCGAGGTTCCTGTGCATTGGTTTGGATTGATATGGAGAGCCCTCAGCTCTTGTGCAAAGACGCCAGGGCCTTCAAGATAAATCCGAGGAGACAGTTCAAACTCAACTTGCGCTGGATATCTTCCCGGCAATTCCTGGGCTAAATCAACCAATCTGTCCGGAGATTGCGGAGCGTCTCGAGATCAATTCCTTGCTGGGGCCAGGATTGGGATACAAGGCCGTGGCCGGAAGACGGGTGTTGTTCACGAAGGACTTCAGACGGGGAATTTCTCCGGCTAGGTTTATCTTGAAGGGTTGCACGTTGAAGCCGTTGTTACTTGCTCTAGCCGCAACCAAAATCGTGGCGAAAGCTGTAGCGAAGAAGTATCGAGCGGAGAGGCTCAGAGAGAGGCTCATGGTCGCAGGTTCTTTTGCAGTAATGTTGTTTGTCGTTGCCCCGTTTTAAATGGCAGAGAGCCATTCAAGTTGTGAAGATTCAAAATTTGCTTACTTTCGAGTCGGGGATGCGGGCAAGATCTGTAAGCATATCACAAAAGAAGCGCATAAGGGATTAGAAATATCTTAACAACTTACATTCCATGCCGTTCGGTGCGGCATGCTGATTTGTGAGACTAAGGCCGTTATAAATGTGCGAACGGAGATCGAAGAAGTATACTAAGGCCATACGAGCTCCCTGTGGGATCACCAGACACCAGGGAAGGGAGGATTTGCCTGGAGTGAAAGCTCATCCTCTCACCCGGTAGGCCTGATCATCCTCGCGACCGGCGCGGGGATGGCTGGGAGTTTCCTTGGATGGAAGAAATCAGTTATTTGGTCAAATAAGATTGGGAGGAAAAGGGAAGGAGAGAAATTCATCGAAATCTTCCTTGTCCTTGACGGTTACTTCATTCGACGACCTCGCGAGCATACTCAAACACCTGGCCTGTCTGTCTGAAGCCTTTTAAGCTTCGACAGCTCCGCTCAGATCCGACTTCCAATCCGGGAACATTTCCAGCTATCCAGATCCCATTATTGCGCCGTCCAAAGGGCATTTGATCTTGATTCAATTATTTACATTTTGAAACGCATGACTTGACTTCATAATCCCCGCCCTGAAAAGAATGAATTTGCAGGAATGGTAGGTTTGCATGAAATACAGAGATACGGGCACGAGTGGAGTCATGGCCAAGAAATATATCTTGGAGGAGTTTCAATGATGTCATATGGGTCATAGGGGTCATATTTGTGTCCAGTAATCGAGAATTGGACGTAGATGCACATTTACAATACATTTGTGTAAATCAATACAGATAAACAAACTTATGCCAAAGTCTGAGCCATGGAGACAAAAGGATTCGCGACTGACGCAAGTTCCATCATTTTAGGCCCATTTTGAGCATGCCTATGGCCGACTGATCCATACTTTATGCATCCCATGGTTCTCGGGGCCATTTTCAAAGAGACTCCAGAATGTAATCCCACATATTTTGAAGCCAAAAAAAACTACAAGGAAATAATTCATTCGACGTCTCCCAGGTTCCAGTCGACATTTTGACCATCGAAGTAGCCTTGCGTTCTACACGCCTCTCTCGGGACCAAATATTCTAGAAGTTGGTATGTCACTTATCAGGTGTCAAATCATGACTCTGCATCACTGGCGGCGGAAGCTACGGAAGTGGTTGTGTTCGGCTGGGTTCCCAATTCTTCGACACCAACTATCAGGTGCTGGAAACCGAACCAGGATCTAACGTATAACCGGGACAGATTAGATGATTTATAAGGATGACCGGCCAGAAAAAGTACTTCACCAAGCGGCTAAACGCGGTAGAAAAAGGCCGCTAGCTTCGGAACGTGCAAGAAGGTGGATGACGACACGATCGCGGGTGCTGTCGCGGACGAGGCCCGTCTCCTTTGAGGCGTTGTGCACGTTTGGTGCCATCAATGATGTAGATGTCTTCGATAATCACAAGTCACTGACGTGTATCTCACCTTCATCCTCCCTCAAATGCCCACTCGGAAATCCCCCAGGCGGAACAAGAGCCAAGTGAAAAGCGGTCGTGGTGCGTGTGTCCATAATGTCATCTCGCGGTTCGCGTGGCCGCACCTCACCATATTTGAATCTAGGCCAGAACGCGGTCTCTCACGTCCCCAGACCACGCAATGCATTCATATTTTTCCGCTCGAGATATGTAAAGGAACAAAAGGAGGCTGTCAACCAGAGTGTTATGAGTTGCCGCGCAGGGGAAGTCTGGCGAGGAATGACGAGGGCGGAACGCCTGCCATATGTACAGCGCGCCCAAGAAGAGAAGCAAGCGCACGCACTCATCATATCCACCTCGGGCAGAAACCCGATTGTCCAGATCAAAAGGGCCCCAACCGGAATGTCTAATATCTTGCCGCTCGAGCAGCACACCGCGGCTCCGGAAATGACTCCCACGTTGTCTTTCCTCGACCCCTCCCCTCCCCCAACGCCGGAACCAGAGCCCGGCTGGCTCTACGGTCTGGTGGAAACGTATGAAGATCCCTGCGAGAGTCGATGGGACGATCCTTGGTTCGACCTTCCAGAGGATTTCGGATTCTATCATCCATGGAAGTGGGATTCTTCTGGCCTCTCCCATGGCGCTCTGCGATTCTGTCCAGAAGTACGCATGGAGATTGGCGAGTTGTGGCCCGGGCCTGAACCGGCTACCGAAGAGAAGTATGACCAGCTACAGTCTTTCGGCGACTGGGTAGATTTGACAGCTTTCGCTGCCGGCCTGTAGGAGGATAAATGCTTGGTATCGCGACTAAGGTCAGCGATGCCATCCTCATCACCTTTTCTTTCCAGGTAGATGCCCGAAATTGTATTTGGTCGAAAAAGGCAATTCAGATTGCATTATGGATTCTGAACACAGGCAAGCTGGGGAAACAGCTTCGAGAACTCACCAAGTCCGTCGCCATTATTCACACCACCTATATCCTCCTCGTCGAAAAGAAAAGACGACGAGAGGGTGCAGAGATTTCAAACCCGCACTCAGCCCAATGGGATCAAACGAGAAGTACCAGCCTCCTCCTCGTCGAAAAGAAAAGACGACGAGAGGGTGTAAAATTCGAATATTCGAGGCGAGTTCGTCTCGTCGAACCACTCGAGCTCGAAAGTATCTGGGCGTCAAGTGAGTCGACGCAAAAATCAATTGGAATGAATAGTGTGTGTACCAGAATCAGTCAGCCGCAAAACTCTCAGGCGGGTCGTCGGAATCGCATGCACGAGATTCAGAGGTGTTGTCCGCTGGAGCGCGGGGCCGAGCTCCCACACTCTGACTAGATACAAGGGCGGCTCAGTGTCGTCCGCCTGTACTTGCCGCCTGTCGAACTCCTCGGTGCAGCACAGGAGCATCATCTCGAAGAGGAAGACCGAGTACTGGACCTGCCTCCCAGACACATCGACACCGAGCAGCTCACAGGTCACTTCCCAGACAACTCCCGTGGACGGGCGTGAATCTATGTCTGAGTTCGCATCAGCAAGTCCACATCTTGCCTCTCGTATGTTTGTTTTCTGATCCGTACACAGTGCGCTGTGAGCAAGACAAGGTCTGGCATTTCAAAACGCGTGATATTTTGAAAGGCGTGATATTTCCAAACGCGTGACCTGTAACTCGCGCGATCAGGCCAGGACAGGCGTGAATGACGAGGCTCGGCATGTTTCCCCCCCAAAAGCAGATTTTTTTGGCCCGGTCCTCCGCCAACTGATAGCCACGCGAATTCTAAGCAGATCAGGCCAGGACAGGCGAGAATGACGAGTCTCGGCCTGTTTCCTCCAAAAAGCTGATTTTTTTTGGCCCGGTCCCCCTCCAACTGATAGCCAGGGCAAATAGAGAAAGGTTACTTAGGTGTGTCATTATTAGCTATTTCCAAAGATTTGGGTAGACTTGACCAAAAGCGGAGTTTAAAGGCTTCAGACGGCGATCCGGGCTCAGACTGAGACTGATAAAATGGGGGATCACTCACGTTCGACGCGGATCCCAAATCTTCACCATCAACGAAATCATCATCTTCTTCCTCGGAGAGATTCGCATCTTTCTTCCTCGGTCGATAGTCGTTGTTGTCACGCTTGCCTTTCTTCCCTGCCATTACCGCCGTGTAACGAATCAACAAAATATATTGAACGCGGAAAAGTTAACGTGCCGGTAAATATATCATCATACATGGCCTCCTTGGCCGGGTCCTCCGAGTTCGCCGATGCGCCGTTCGCGCTCTTGGTCTTCCCCTTCTATTTTGAGGCTGACGCCGAGGTCGACTTGCGGGCATCAGCGGCCGTCCTCGCAGCCGATCTATCCATGCCGCTGGTACCACGCGCGGTCAGTAATGGGAGGAGAATGTGAGCCGGAATTACAGCACGCACCGGAGGACCTCCATCTCCGTCACTACTCGTTCTAACTTGATCACTGCGCCCTCCAAATTCATGTCGGGCGCACTCCATTTGATCTCGCGCAGGTAGCGGACGACCATCAACATGCCCAACTCGCCGCGCCGGATCAGATGCAGACGTCCATTCGTGTCGCGGCATTGCGCATCCTCCTTGAAAAGAATATCGAAGCGGCGGGTGAAGGTGGATGCGGGAGAGTCTTCGTCTAGGCCGTGGACGGTGGTAAGGACTCGATGAATCTCATCCTCGTCGGTCCCTTCAGCAACGGTGGTGGGTAGCACGGCATCGAGATCCTCAATGTTCTCAATGAGGTTCGCAATGGCGCCGGCTGTACAGGATCAGGAAGATGCGTCAATCTGTGTGAAAAAAAACGCGACTTACCCGCGCTGAGGCGCGCTTGAGTCGCGTCCACGATGGCTTGATGCGCGGCGCTCGGAGCCTCACTGTTGGAGCCATCGAGAAGGTGCTTGGGCGCGTTGCGCTTGCGAGGCGCTTTGGGGGCGGGCTGCTCATGGTGGTACGATAAAACGCATCAGGTCACTCACCGTCACATTTTATGCCCTAAACCCACTGTTCAGATGTCGCCGGCAGCCCACCTGGGCATAACCGTATAAACCGTTTAAAAACGGTTTGTAAACCGTTTGCCCTTGCCCATAAACCAAACGGAAACGAAAATGGTTAAAACCGTGTATAAACGTTTATACACGGAAGCCTGAAATGGATTTAGTGAATCTCAGGGCCCGGCTTGAGCCGGCCTGGGCTTGAGATTTCCTAAGCCCAAGACCAAGCCCTTCAGTACGGCTTCAAGCCCTAGGCCCGGGCCTAAGCCTGGGCTTGGGTACCGGCTGACAAACAAGTGTTTTAGGCCCCAGAAAGCAGCCAGAGAGTGAATAAATGGCATGGAGATGCTTCAATACAGGTATGAGAAGGCTTACTTACCTCATTTCTCGACTTTTGAACTGTCCCATCGCGAATTCTCCCCTTTCGGATGTTTACAGTTATCTTGCTGTCTGAGTGTTCAGATCGAATTCAAACCCGATATCACCCATTTTCATTTGTGAGTGCATTCTAATTGTTGGAACAAACTTACTGACCTCACAAAACAGTTCTCACGGCAAGAATACCAAACATTATAAGTGGGACTGAAGCCCGGGCTGAGGCCCGGGCTCAGGCTTCAACTTACCCAAGCCCAAGCCTCAAGCCTACCCAAGCCCTGAGTCGGGCCCGGCCCGGCTTGATGAAGCCCGTGCTTGGCCTGGCGGGCTTAGGGCTTGAAGCCGGGCCCTGAGATTCACTAAATGGATTATGGAGATTGACCAGGTCCATCTCTAGTTCAGTGTTCTGAGGGGCACTCTTTCACACTCTCGCAGTCGGATTCTTGCTTTATGTTATGGAACTTATGATATTCGGTCATTTGTACCCCTCATGCATTCATATGCACGATCTGAATCTCGATTTTAATCTTTCTTCTTGGGAGCTGGGATCTGTCCTTTTGGAAGCCATTTCATTCATATCTCTACTGTGATATGGGGCGCCGTTATGTCCTGCTCAATCTATGTGCCTCTCCTGGCATCGGAACTATAGACAGCCGGGTGAATTTACAGGTAGGCTCTGCCATGTACTGATTGGCCGGCCCCTGGTGTCTGTGGTGTCTCAAGCGAGCACTTTTCATCAAGAGTCACTCTCTCGCGCATCGTTTCTGCCTGCTATAAGAAGCCGTAGACGGTTGGGCCCCTGAGATTTCGGTCTAGCGCTCGCTTATTTTCCTGCTCCAATCTCAAATGAAACTTCATTCTCAAGCCTTTCAGTTCGGAATCCACAGTGATACAATGTCGTCGAAAGCCTCGATGTTATTAACAGTGCGAGTATTCTATCAAAATTCGTACTCGCTCACTCTCCACGACCAATGGTGGTACAATGTCTGATTCGGAGCACACACATCTCTTGTACTTATACCTACCACCCGTTATCCAGCACCACTGGATTTCGATTTACTCGATCGCTGCCCTATGGAACATGCATATGACGGCACACATCGGACCATGAAGAGTCTCGCAAGTTTACACAAAGTTCGCGATCGCACACCTTTCACCATCTGGTTCACGGTTCCTATTCCGACTGCCTATACGTTAGGCAGCCAATGCCAGCCATCTCATACAATTGCACAGCAATAAGGATTCCCTTCGCCTAGTAATTCTTGCAAAAATTCTTTCGGACACTGTTGGCACCTTCCCAGACAATGCCACTCGGCATTTCGGGTTTGCTTGCGTGTCATCCTCTCCTCGCTTGCTCGTCTTTTCTCACCCTTCTCTTCTCGCGGGCCATTCTATTCTACCCTCGCTTCAATCTCACTGAAAGTCTGAAACCCTGGTTTCTAGGCCCATCACTTCCACCTCCCAAGAAGATTCTGGCTGATCAACTCTTTTGCGGCCGCCTGCACAAAGAAGATTGCGCAAACCACGGCCTCTTGCTCACTCTGTTGCATATCAACTGCAATAATGGTATTTTCTTCTCTGGAACACCCAGCTCCCAAGGAAAACAGATCTAAAATAAATTCTGTTTGTGAATTAACTGCTGTTCGGGCCTAAGCTGATCTTATAACAACCTTGGAACCTCTTATACTATTCTTGATCCACCTTTGCAAAGTGTGTCACCCTCTTTTTAAAATTACGGGTGTCCGAAGCCTTTTCAAACTCCGCCATCAACTCTAACCTTTTTCGTCGAGTAATATGCCCGGAGGACCTTAGTGCTGCCGCGAGGTGGAGCTAACTCGAGGTGATTACCAGCTCGGCTCGGTACGTTGCCATATTGGGCACCTCGAGCTGATCCGAACTCACCTCACCTCAAGCTGCCTCGAGGTCCTGTCTCAATATAGCTTGATGCGCACGGCGCGCACGCCTTCTACTACTGTCTACTGCCTTGTCAAGAATCAAAATGCATCTCGGTTTACCGTCCTGTCCTTGCAACCAGTCATAACAAAACTCAGTCTTTCGAATCAGGATACAAGCCCAGCGTCGATGTTCCTCAGGCTTTCGCGATACCCCCATGGAATCCCGAGTTATATCTCCCTCTTTATAAAATTATCCATGTCTGTCTGAAGCCTTTTAAACTCCGCTTTTGGGAGATCAGGCCCAAGGCTTTGGAAGCGCTGGGTCCAGACCTTTGGAAGCGCGTAATGAACGGCACTTTCTCGGGGCTTTTGGCCCCATGATCAACTTCAAGCGCGCACGCGCCTATAAAAGTGTACACAATGCTAAATTCCGTTTTTTGCTCACTGTTATAGTTTCCGAGGCGCTAATTTAAGCGCCAGGTACCAGTGACTTGAATTTCCTTGCAACTTCATCAATCTGCCCTCGCTTTGAGGGATAGGCTGGGGATAAAATTCTGAACTTGACTGCAACCTTGAAAAAGGACCGCTTCGCAATCCCCGGAGCACTTATCAATTCAATTCCACTCAACTGAAGTCAGTCCTGCATGGAATCATGAACATTTGGAAACAGACGGGAAATAACCTCACAAAAGAGGTTGGGAGGCCGCAAAGCGGCCGACCAGCCCCTTGTATCTTTGCAAAAATTCGATCTAATTCCCTCAATCCGTGCCGGATTGGCTTCAAATAAATCTGGGTGACCCATAGAGGGTACATTGCATGTCCCTTCACGCTACTAGGTGATACGATGAGAGATGAGTTCACAATAAATCGAGGCTCGATTTTTGATGGCATTGATCGTCCGCCCAAATTCCTCGAGTAATTGTTTTGCAAAGGTACACACCGCCTCGGAAGCTTCAGTGCGGCCTCGTTTCTGCCTCAAAAATTCAAAGGCCTCAGATTGAACATATACATATGTCCAGCATCCCGTGTGTCGATGCCGAGGCCAATCCGTTCAGAGGCACAAAAGTACCACGCCGAACAAAATGCCATCAAATCACGTTTGCAAAAGTGGATCAACGATAGTAAGGCTTACCGTCCATCCTGACAAGGTCTTGTAAGGCAGGTGACAGGTATTTTTTTTTTTCAAGATAGCCTGGTGGAAGTTCATTATGATGGCGGATTCGTGATCGGAGGACATGACGCTGAAGATGTTTTGCATGACCACCTTGTTGCCCCGCAAGTCACTGCAAACCAGTTCGAAATAAGTCTACAACTAGGTGCTCGGACGGCTTGTCCTTGGAAAAATCAAAGACGTTGCATTTGCAAAGATGCTCTACAAGTAAGATCACATCTTTGTGCTGAGAGACATCAGTATGGCATTGGTCTTCATCGAATACACCAAGATCAAAGAAAATCTTTTCAGTAAGCTCTTGAATGTATGTCATCACAGTCTACATCAGGCAACTCCTTGGAATGGCGGGGTTGCCTTCAAAGTCCATGAATATCATCGTCTTCGGCCCGCACTATCGTTCTCTGATTCGAGGGTCAATTCGGAACCAATCTGGATGATCCTGGATTCTTTTGAAAGGCAATACTGAGGCACAGGGCTGGGGCATAGAAAATTCTGGTTATATGACGAACGAACTTAGCAGTACTGAACCTTTGATACCATGGAAGCATGTAAATGAGGCTCCAACCCAGGGCGACCTAAAACTCACTGGTTTTAGGGTAAGGAGTTTTAGCTGAATGAGTCTGAGATGAGGACGATGAGGATACAGATGCGGATGCGGACGTTGTGGAAATGCACAGTGCCTTGCACATTGCCTTCCCATCTCGAGACCATCTTTCTCTTTGTTCTCTACCTCCGCCTTCTCGCCACCACCTACAGTGGCGGCGGAAAATAATGCCCGCCCCCATGCAGGCCCATTTCTGGGCCGAATCTCCTCAAATAAAACTGTGGCATGAATGTCAAACAATTTCATCCTCATCCGCATCAATTAACGGATATGTCACCTGTCTCACTTTCCCAGAATTAAATAAATGGCCGTTTTGGCAGAAATCAAGTTTTCAGTTTCACAAGATATTAAAAAATGGTCATTGTAGCAGGAAAGTACTTGAAAAATGGATCATACCAACATTTTATCCGATGCACATTCATTGGCATTTGGGCTCACAATGTGGCTCTCAAGTTGGCCATTTTGTGCAAGAATGAGCCAGAAATGCCCCAAAATGCCCAAAATGAGCCACTTGTGAGGAGCATTGTGAACCCAAATCCATATCAATTCCAATGAACCAAAATGTGGTTATGGTCTATTTTACAAGTACTTTCATCCTACCATGACTGTTTTTTTTATACTGGCCATACCCACAAAGTCGATTTTTCAGATAATGCCCAATGATCTTATTTTGGTGGCACTAGACAGGTGAGGTATACTTTAAACTGTACAGACAACCCTGAAATTGTTCGAAGGTCATACTAGCATTTTCTTTGGAGTGATTTGACCTCCACCTGATGCTCGCTTCTGGCCCCGAGATTCCTCTTCAGACTCTTGGATGGACCTCGTAAACGGCCCGCGGAACAAGAGATTCGGGTACGCCGAGCGCAATCTCCTCGGCCGCGTCAATACGAGCACTCTGCCATACCTTGAAAGGCAACGGGTTTCCCTCGGGCTGCTCCGGTGACGCATACTCCGAGTGCACCTCTCGCAGATGCTGCGCCATATTGTAGCGCCAGATTGCCGGATATGTGGGATAGCACTCTGCGGGCTTCGGGCACAGGCTACAGATCACCGGAACGTTATGCGAAGGCGTTGTCGCGGAGCCCTTGTTGGCTGTTTGGTACTGGGAAATGACGGCGTACTTGCACTTGGTGCTGATCTCGAAACTGTCGCCCTTGGGCTTCATAGTGATTGCACAGTCGGCAAGATTTGAGCGGCCGCAAAAACCACACGGGTACGAATCTCCAACCTATCGGTGTTGCTTTAATACGATGGAATGCAATGATTGGATGAAAACATACCTCACGATAAATCTGAGTGTTCGCCACACGCTTGGCCTTCTTATCCCGATCCGTTTCTCCAGCCCTTCTCATTTTGCGAAGGATGTGGCCGCCCATATGTCCACGCCAATTTGAAGGAACCTCCGGACAGTAAAGGCACGGGTCGGCTGCCGATTTCTCAGTAATGAATTTGGTACCCTCTTCCGATACCAGGGCAGGGGTTCCTACAAATTTCAGTGTGAATCCGAGTCGCCTTGAAATTATATTGCGTACCACTCGAGTAACAGTATGGAAACCCAGCGAGTGATTCCTTGAGAAGCGGTACTTCCCGAAGTCCCATCTGCGTCTCGTCCACGCGTTTCCACAGTTGCAGGATCAACATATGAAGAAATAGCTCATTGAAGGCCCACGTTGTCCGTGTAGAATTGATCTCTCTCATCTCGTCCGTGGTGAGTCGGTCCTGGGCGCTGACAGCAGTCGGGCTAATTGGCTCGACAAGATGACCAGCGACGCTGAGCAGCAGGGGTGCATCCGTTGCGATCTTGATTCTGGTGCGTCTTCGGGTAAAGCGGGAACGGCCTTGAGCCTGAGAATCTGCCCAGTCAGTTTGATATTGGCTTTCGGATTCTTGATTGAGTCGAAGTTCACGCTGGGCTTGCGCGAACCATCAACCAATATTTCCGTCGACCGAACAACCGCAAGAGAAACGTTTTTCGAGGTCGAGGTGAGGAAGAGGTCGCCGTTAATGAAGGAAGCACCCGTCAGACTACCGTCCAATGGCCGCGCTGCGTTTGGATTGGTGAATGTACGGACTCGTTTGAGGGTCAATCCCATTGCCAGTTCTCCACGATTCTTCGACTTCTCAACGAAGTTCTTGTTCAGTGCGAGACGGCACATGGACGCTTTATGCATGAATTTACCGTGCTCATCGACGAGATAGTCGTTGGGGTTTACGCCGGTTCGGGGTTCAAGTTTGAGAGCCTCGGGCTCCGTCTCCTCGCTCTGGAGTGCCTCCTCAAACGAGAGTAGAGGGATATTTAGATCCGGCAGCAAATCATCCACAAAATCGGGATCTGCGGGCTGCGTGGAAGGGACGGGAACGATTTGGGATGTAGCCGGTGTGGAGGAGGGGGGAGCGACGATGGTTTCGGGAAGGGATGGCTCGGGAGCTTTGGTTGTTTCAGGGGGAAGAGAACGGTCAGTGTCGTCCGCGATTCCAGGGTAGATACCATCTCCGTGTGGTCGCATAAAATCTAGCCCTGGTTTTGATGCAAGAATGGCAGGAATGTCGTACTTGTCGGAGGACATTTTCGAGTACAGGGCAAATATGCGCATGGTTTCGGTACGGCCACTTCGCCAAGAACTGACCAAATCGCAGTTTCCAACGACGTAGTCTCCGGTGAAGTTGTACTCGTTGAGATGGTCCTTGATCTCGGCCCGCGTTATATTCCGTCGCCGATGGCCCGCGTGTAGGCCTGGATTACGCTGGTGACCGCGTATGTCGCATGCCCAACCGCTTCGCTCAACCCCTTACTTGAAATTCATCGCAGAATTGTGCCCACCAATCTCGCGCGAAAAGCCGAAGTGTTCCTCGACTGGGTCGGTGCCATCGTGGTAAGCATTGACTTCTCCGGTCGGGTCCAACTCGATCTGCTTGGCTACGGTGAAGACGATGTTCTCCACCATCGTCTGCGAGTCGCCGTACAATTGATTGGACATAAATTTCAACCTGAAGTTGCGGAACAAGATGAAGCTCATATGAGCGTAGACACTGAGGTTGTGGATTTGTTTGCTGAGGGATGCGGAAGGGTCTGTGAACGCGTTGAGGATCGCCTCAACCATGAAGCTGAGCAGAGTGATCGTGTCGAGGTCTGAGTTCGTGTTCACATCCAACGGGGATACCTGGAACTCGATGCGACGAACTCGGAGGGCAACAACTGCTTCCAGCAGCAAAATGGCGCGGGGTACGTCTTGCGGATCTTCCGCATTCAGCAGGATGTATACGCTGTCTTCGGTTTGGCCGGGAAGCAGTAAAAGACACCGCTGCAGGCATGCAGGGTTCACGATACGGCCGTTATCGAGTGCCATACCCAATATATGACGCAAGAGTGTGCACAATCCTGCAGTTTTGTTTTAGAAATTCACAAAACTGAGATGAATAGCCTTACGCTTCAAAATGTGCCGCCAATCGAACGTCATGAGCATCCAGCGCGGACCAGTAACAGATTCAGCCCGGGGAGGTTTGATAGGACGATGTAGATTTTATCGCCAGGACCGAGCTCAAACTGCATGAAGACTGCGTGTCCCGCTCTTCGACAAAGATGGTCCCTGTCCGAGGCGAAGGTGTCGATCTCCCAAACAATTGCAGCAGCCTCCTCACCCCAAACATCGATGAGCATGTTGAAGAGTGCCTTGAAATCCTCCCAGGTCTCCTGTTTACACGTTGGAGCGCACAAAAGCGGGTATAGGGTTGACTCATTTCGACATTTCGCTGCAACAAAGAGCATTTCCTTGCCGAAATGAACCTTCCCGTCGGCCAACGCATCGAAAATCGTCTGGACTGAGCCGTGTGTCGCCATAGTCAACGGAATCGTTCCCGAATGCCTTTGACAAAGACCGCCAACTTTGTTTGTGTGTGAAAAATAGACGGCCTGCTCCTCCAGTGCGCACTCATCCATCATGATAGTGACGTCACGCAGATCAGTCTGAGGAACAGCCGCCTCGCGGCGGGAACGCAGAACAACATTCCTGATGTTCTCGCGGATTTCGTCGGCGGAGATGGGACCGATGGTTGGTGTGATTTTTACGAATTTTGCGGAATTGCAGATGGTGCGGAGGGAGGGGAGATTGAGGGCCTTGTTCATCGCATACAAGAGAGAGCGACCTCCGAGTCGATAAATCAGGATGCCGAGATCCAACTCGAGCTCAGTAAAGCCTTTGGTGCGATGGAGGCCTTCAAAGGCGTCGATGATGCGGTTCGCCATTGATCGAACACTCGCCCCATTTCGCATCGCAGTTTCTATTATGGCGTGAATACGGGGAACGTCGTTGGTGGCGATTGCCATGATGAGGCGATCGTAGTCGTCCATTTTTCGTGCGAACGTAGCGACCCATCGACCAAGATTGAGGGCCTATCAGAGCCAATTAATTTCTAAAAACAACGCCAATCAAGAAGTATTACCTGTAACTTCAACTTATTCAGTTCCTCATTCCGCTCAACCAAAATTTCACGGAGCTGATCATGGCTTAGAAACTTGTAGTTCGTGCCCTGCATCATCTGCCAATTCGCAGCATTTGATTTGCTCTCCATACCAAGTCACGCTTTTCTGGGCGTGAGAAAACGGCTATATTTGGCAGGGATAAGCAGGCACTAGACCCTGATCAGTATTCCCTGTTGTCTTTCTTGGTGACTTACCATATTGGGTAGATAAAAAGCTACTAGCCCTCACACAAATGAACCATATGAACAAGTCATAAAGAATACAGAAGTGGGTAGTGGGAATGCCATGGCTCCTTTGTTGGAACAGCCACTTCAGAGACTCTGAATTTGGGTCAGATCATGCTCCTGATTAACCAGAAGCTTCATATAAAAATACAGCAAATTTCAGCCTACCTTGAGCAGTATTCCTTGCCCTCTTTCTTGGCGACTTACCATATTGGGTAGATTGAAAACCACTACTGTGGCTTCTAGGCATTGATTTTCCAGATTATTGACTAGCCAGGTTCACTGCTGTGGCTTAATCAATTATGCAAAATGTGAATAGACAGATTTCAAGAAATGTGTAAGCAGACCCTACAAATCGATGTTACCATAAGTTCTCGCCGAACAAATGGAGGCGATCCGCCGATTTGGAGCCATACGGCGAGTCGAACACGAGGTCGTACACCGCAATTCGGGACCCGCTACCCACGAATTGTTAGTTGGCGGTAGTGTTAGATTTAACGATCCGGAGCGAACGTACCGAACCACGCATTGTCACCGTCGGGCCTGGAGCAGGCCTAGGACAGAAACACATCGGGCGTAAGTCAACGAGCGAACGGTACGTGCTGATCAGACCAAGAATGAAGAAAGAATCGAAGGACCAGTGGGATATGGCAAAAGGGAAGAGTGGGGAAACGACCAAAAGAAGAAAAAAACTGAAGTAGCCAAAGAATGAGGAAAACGTACCCATTCCCCGCACCAGAGCTATCGATCGCGAGGAGGCGGTGAATGCGCTTGATGGACGGTTGCGGCTGCGCGGACGAAGAGGTTGGGGTTGGCACAGGAAAACCATGAAAGAAAAAGGGGAAAATGCACTCACTCGTATTCCGCGTTAGGATTAATTCGTAAATGAAGACCATGAGGTCGAGCTTGACGGAGTCTTTTTGAGTGGTGACCGAAGTGTTGTAGATCGCGAGGGCCAAATGAGACAGTACTTTCGTACGCTCGACTTGTACTTTTTTGAAATTGACGCGGCATTTAGGCACAGCTCTGACCTCATCGGCAGGAGAGCTTTCGGGAATCGGTGAAACCGGCATCAAAAGTGGCCGGCGGTTAACCGCCGGCCTTGTTTATGTCATGTCGGAGTGTGATGAGCACGACGATCTCGGTGTTCTCGCCCCATACGTCGTCGGCCGGGTTGGTCTGCGTAAAGTCGAGATGAGAAAGAATATCTGCAGGTCCGCTGGTCTTGCGATCGTAGGAGGCAATAATGAGCTCCCGGCAGGGTGTCACAAACCACTGAGAAATAATCAGCCGACACAATATGTCGCTAAACATATAGTCCATACCGCTCGATCCGTCGATGAGGGTGCCCGAATCCTGATCATGGTCGCTCTCTGGATTTTTTCTGGTCGCCCTACAGGTCTCAAGTTCAAGGAACTCCTTCAAGAGCAGTTTGCATCGCCACGCCCAACCGTTGACGGCACCGTCCGAGATCCAATCGCTCTATTCGGACTCCATGTTTCCATGTATGTGTCGTTTTTCCTTGCTGAGTGAGAGAACAGTGTTAATTCATCCCCAGCAGACCGGGGGTTGGGAAAGGCCCTCGTAACGAGGTCGTTGCACGAGCCCTCAAAATTGCGCTGGCAGATGGCCATTACTGGACAGAGCGGGAGGCATACATGACCCTTTGCTTACATCCTTCACTCACACCTATTCCCCACCGTTCATGTGCTCTGAAGGCAACCGGACTCCTCCTTCTTCTCCATTTTCCTTCATTGGTGCTCCACTTCCTGCATCTCCTTTTCTTCTTTCGACCTTGTTCAATGGTCGTCAAACGGCATCGAAGTTTGATCTTGCATTTCTTGCGCACTTTATTTCGGCAGATTCACTTTCCTTGGTCAAAAGGATCGAGCACGCCCCGTTGAATCGTCCAGTATATACTTCACAGGCAGAGGATTCCATTGAGTATCAGTACTTGTTGAACATTCCAGAAGTCGATGTGAGTGATTTGTTTTACCTTTACAAAGTGCCAACACTGATGCATGATGACGGATCTATGACAGCTGAGCATGATTGCCCCACACCGCTCTCGCCAGGAGCACGATGGGGTTTGCCTGTCTATCATCAGCTTTCTGATGCTCGGCACTGTTGACATTGAGCACCACCCTGACTTCCTTGCACTTTCTGATGGCTTCAATGCCTGTGTGGAGGCATTTGGTGGTCAAGAGCGCCTGCATCATATTCTGGAGGTAATGACGATGCGATCGTCGTCATCGTGCATGTCTCGAGGTGAGAGAATGTGGTCTTGCCATGCAGAAAGGGAGTAGGCGCCGGCACCGGGCATGGACTGGAGTGTGAGATCCAAGGCTCCGCCTTCTCCAACGAATGAGCGAGGCTGGTGGTGACGTCAATTTGGTCTCCTAACATGCCATGAACGGTACCCCACCTTGCAGGATGTAACACCCAATTCCATCGCGGATGTGAGAAGTGGACCAGCAATAAACGGTGTGGTCGTCGACACCTTGACTGCGGGTGGCTGTCGCTTCCTGTAGATATGATTATCAGCAATGTCGATACCTTGTTTAGAGGCTTACCTGCTGCCACTGCTGACGTCGAACAGATCGAGTCATAATCTAAGATTGTAGGATTGGAGCAGTATATAATACTCGCAAATGTAACTTGCTGTTGGTACGGCATGCGGCGGAGTCAAATCGTCAGGCGAGGCAGCGAGATCGCGAGGAATGGGCTACCATCAAATGAATAAAGCAATCTAAAATGCGGTCAAAAGAAAACCGACAGATTCAACCTGGGCCTGTGCCTGCCACGGATCAGGGAAAACTCCATAAACTGTCGAAGCTGTGACATACGATTGGTGTGGCACGTATGGGTTCCATTTCCAGACGCAAAGTTCGCGCGGGAGGGAGCGGCTACTGACACATCAGCGGAACGATCCGCAACATGGTGAATAAAACACACCCGTTCAATCAGCACCTCGACCTCTGGGAACTGTGATAATAGTGAGATTACGAACAGGGAAGTGTTTGGACATGGACCTCGTCATCATCGCTGTCCGACATAACATATGCATCGGGTGAAGGGATACGAGGGGACGGAGAGTGAGCAGAGCTTTCACGCAGCCCGCACAACGGTCCGCATTCCGGAGAAGGGTCGCTGCTAAGGGAGGAAAGAATCGGAGGCAGAACTCTACGAGAAAAACAGTGGCGAATGAGCATATGCTCCGGAAGTCGGTCTGGTGGATTGAATAGACAGTCAATGGGTCCACGAAGGTTCCGGAATCTTGGTGCTTAAAAATAACCTCGTCAGTTCAATGTACACAAGGAAGACGAACAGCATACCGACGAAGATGAAAGGACCGTCCCCGAGATTATTTGGTGTGTGACTGAATGGTGTGCTGCGAATAGCCTGTAGGGTGAAGGTAAAGCGGGTCAAGGATTTTGGATCCTCAACCCAAGTACGACCTGTCGGTCTGAGGTGGGTTGAGATGTGAATCAATGTTCTGTGCAAAACAAACAGAGAACTCACCGGCCTCGGGGGCCCAGGAGGCCCCAAGACAGTGTGTTTGGGGTTTTGATAGCAGCAGGAGGATCCGGGGAAGTCGCAAAGTCGAGGTTCTTCATCTGGCAATGATTTTGGAAGGCGGTGTCGACGGCGTCAAAGATTGGACCGGTGATGTCGACGTCCACGGTGAATACGAGATTCGCACGGTCGAGGGCATTCCGGACTTTCTCAAGGTCTCCACTGGTCTTCCAGAAATAACGGGGGGAAAGATCGACTGTGTCATTGTAATCAGAGGTATAAGGCTGAAAAAAATTGGTTGACAGATGTAGAGCGGGGTGAAGTTGAAACACACCACTTTGGGCAATATCCCAACCGTAAGCTTGACGGATGTGACTACAGGGACTGGGCTGAAGTCGGCTAGGGAGCCCAGTGGCGCAACTGGCGTGGAGAACGAACGGGGAGGACCAGAAGTGCGTTTTTTAGGACTAGTCAGAGCTGTCGGGGCTGTCGAGCTTCCAGATTGGGTGGGGTGAAATGATCGCTGAATACACGCCCGGCGGCTTTGTTGGACACCGGCAGCAACAGAAGAGGACGATGCGGCCGATTGGCGGTGATTCTGAACAGAGATGGTCGACGGTCTAGAGATATTACTGAAAGCCACCACGGGCCGATGCTGAACAAGCGGAGGTGAGGTCATAGTGGAGGTTGCCGACAAGGCAGTGGACGGAGGCGCGAAAGACGCCAGTGGTGTTTCCGAGCTGAAGAAGGAAAGATCAGATTTTTAATGAGCATTTAGATAGAATCAACCTGGTGTTTGGAGTTGCAGCCATCAGAGCAGCATGGGCCAACCAGGTAAGACAACAGACACAGGACATGCGCATATTCCAGACCGGTTCTTGCTGTAAGCCATGTGGAAATTGATTCGACTTGAATGTGTGCGACAGAATAGACCCACCGAGAAGAAGGAAACACAACGTCCATCGATAGATCTGCCTCGGGCGAATGATCTATTTTGGGTTGAGACGACATCGTGACCTGGGGTATGAGTGACCAATGGATGGTCACAAATAAAACAGAGCACTTCAGCACTGGTAAAGTCCTTGATAGTGTGAGTTCACTCGCTGATTTGTTCAAAACCGAGTTCACGCACCGAATACTACTTGAAGGCACCATGTTCGAGTCGCAGTTGAGTGATTGCCGTGTGATCACTGATTGTGCTGATTGTTGCTTGATCGGGCCGGGCGGGGTAGCAAGGATGGGCAATGACCATCAGTGACCGAAAAAAAACAACAGCAACTGAAACTTTTATTTCCCAATTTCGTGGCCATCCTGCAACAAGAAAATCACAGCTTATCATTAGGATTGATGGTGGCAGTGTTAGGAATTGACTAGGATTGAGGAGGAACGGTGATGACTCCGCCGGATCGGCTAGGATGGATCAGGACAGTTCGAGTTCAGTTAGGATAGTGAATGACTATCAAATTGTATTATTTTTGTCCAATGTCGGCCTTCATACTTTCACCTCATTCAACTGCACATTGCTTTGTATGAATGGGATCCTTCCAATGTACATAACTCTTATCCTCAAAAGCTCGCCGCTAGTCGTCGCCGTCGTCGACCTGCTCCTGGTCCCTTGTCTTTGAGTCTTGATTTGTCAGTCATGCACTGCCACTTCCCCTTTCAGTCAACTTGCTCCTTTGCGACCAATTGGCTCAAGAGCAAGTAACCTGGCAGTTATAATGGAGTCACGATATTTTGGCGCTCAGTCCTCGCCTGTGCCTGCAATTTTCTTAGAGTTTGAGTGAAGGCAACAGGGCAATTGGCTTTAAAGTCGGCTCCGTCTTCAATCAAAGAAATTCAAAAGCACGATGCTGGAGATAAATGAGACCGATGTGTTTCTCGCCGGCATTACAATCCCACTGTTGGCTCAAGCCGATGACCTCCCTATTGTTTCTCTGTCTGTCTGGCCTCTGAGTGAAACTCTCCACGCTGCAACGCTGGTGCGCGAAGAACTCTATCTCATCATCCTCTGCAAAGATAAGTCTGGCAAAAACTCAGAGCACCGGATCAACACTAAATCAACGTCGGAGTAGATACCTGAACATCTTCTGCGACTTATACAAGTCTCAGACTGTGGCCTGTGCATCATAGTGAGGGCAATAATCATAGGCCGCGTGAAAGTGCCTCTCTTGATCATCAAGCATCTAGACGGGGAGGGAGCAGGGATGATGGCTAGAGAGGTATGGGATGCTGCCGTCGAGTCAATTGGTGCTGCTGACGAGATTCTTCCGCCGCGCCGATTGATATGCAAGTGTTTACCGCCACGGCGTGACTGGACCGGTTGCAGAGTTTTCCGTCAAACAATATGGGTCACATCGAGGGGTTAAAAAGACAGAGATTGAGGTTTCCGAGGCTCAGTGGAAGAAAAAGTCTCAATTGGGTGGCCGAGTTCAGTTCCTTTACGAAGTGGAGAAGGGAGGCCGAGTTCGAGTGTGAGGTATTACAGTGGAAGTATCACTGGTCATCAGCGACCGACGGGTCATGAGATCTGATATCCAGAAGTTCCCCCGCCTTCTCCCTCTTTGCAGTCTGGCGTTTTATATTCGTGCCCTCGTTTATGATGTCCTTGATAGGATCCTTCCATCCGGTCGGCGCCGGATGACGGAGATACTGCATGCCTAGGACGACAGGCATGCAATGTGAGAGGATGATGCGGCCGTCGTCGAATGTCAGTACATTGACGACAAGTAGCGCTGCACCCGCATTTCCTCGTTCTTTGGCCGCTGCATCCTGTCGGTGGATGTGCTCGCGTGTTTCCACTGTGACCGCCTCCTGCCCTCCCAAGACCGCCTTCAGCGCACTACCAGCAAACACTTCAATGCTCTCGTATGTGAACAGTTTCCTCAAAGCGCTGGGGCGTGGCTGCCGCTCCCGGACCGAGAGGACGACGAAGTGCGTCTGAATATTATGGGGCCGTTGAGACACACCCAGACCTGGTCCAGCCGCATGAGTTGGACCGAGGTGACGTTTTACGGTACCCACCTTGGACACAGATCCACTCAAATAGCACCGGGCCCATAGCACTCTGCCACGCATTACAGTCCACCCTTGGCCCCGCGATGCCCGCTTCTTCTTCTTGGGCCATTCGAGCGGCCTGACTCTTACACCAAGCCTTGTGACGGGGCCAGTCGGCCCGTTGGCACCCTAAAAAACGCGTGAAAAAAGGTTCGTCGTGAAACCCCTCATCGGGAAACAGTCATCAGTCACAATTGTGTCATAGTGACGGTGAATGCACCATCTCCCATCCTCTCCGCCGCCGCCACCGGCGTGCCCCACATATCCCTCTGCCAGAAGCTTCTGCGCGACGCTTATAAGTATGCAGCAAAGTTACAGAAATGGTGCAAACAAGAGAGAGTGCAGGAGGCTGACCAGGCAGAGGAGGAAGCCATCTTTGGCTTGGGTATCGACGATGTGTGCTACGAGGATCAGCTCGACAGCGACAATTCTGACAGCGACTCTGTGAGGACAGAGCTGGGCAAAGCAGAGTCAGAGGACCGGAGCCGAAGGATTAGCCAGAAGCCCCTGAGCAAAAGGGAAAAAAGAGTCGAAAAACGAACTCAAAAAAAGGGCCAGTGTGACATAAAAGGGGTAGGGGCCTTTTATGAATGGGGTCAAAAAACGGTCGCGTTTTTTCCAAATCCTTTTTTGATGGGACCGAAAAAACGTTCCGAAAAATGTTCGAAAAACGATCAAAAAACTCGTCGTGAAACACCCTATTGTACTCAGGAGCATTATGTAGCAAAACAGCATATGCAACCGTTGCAAGGCTCGTGGTGCCCTCTGGAATCAAAATCCCAATCGATTGGTCCTACTTCCGAGGCAAACAGCCAAGAATTTCAAGTGTTTGCTTATCCCTGCCAAATACAGCCATTTTCACACGGTCAGGAATGCGTGACTTGATATGGAGAGCTAATTGGATATTGTGAATGGCCAGATGATACCCAGCACTATTCTGAGCAGTTCGGTCTGCTGGAAATTGCCTGGAATGCTTGGGTCGTTAAACCAGGGGCCATGGACCTGGGTGTTGTGTCCCCTTGCTCGCGGGGCATCGTGCCCATCGAAACTCAGGACTCAGTTCAGATTGAATTTGAAGACACTTTAGGGCGTCGTATGGTGTATCGGCTGGGATCACAAAATCGACTTGCCGGTGACAACAGAGGTTTACGGGCAGAGGTGAATGCTTTGAGGGCAACGCTCGCGCTGGTGAGTGTTCTCCTGTTCGCTCCCGATATTATTCAATGTTTGTGAAAGAACATTGCAGCCTACGACCTCATCGTCTACGACCTTGACGCAGACAGAAGCAATGGATGGCCGCCCGAGGGAGAGGGTGGTGGAGGTGGACAGGTGTTTTGTACAGCCCGATTGGCTTTGAAGTGGTTGGCAAGATGTCAAGTGACACTGTTCAAAATGTGGACCATTAAAAAGGCAATAGGGTCCCGCGGTTCAAAATGTAAACCACCAATTGCACTCTGGAAAGCGCAATAATGCATTTAATTCCGGACTTTCACCAGCCTAATAGAGGCCCTCCCTAGCCTTGGGGCTATGTGGAGCTATACGGCAACTTTGGAGTTTCCTGATGTCCGTCCGAAGCCATGCCCTGCACCTCCACCTCCACTGGTCTTCTCTGCTGCACAACCTACCCAATAGACACGATGCAAGGTGCCTGTGCCACTGACAAATTCTCAGCCTAACCTTTCTAGCTTCAATACATCCTCGTTCGCCTTTGTAGCCTACGTCCCGCCTCAATTCAAAAAGAACTACGTCCCTAGAAATGTCTGTATGTCCCTAGAAATCTAATGCAAGTGTTTTTTCTCCCTTTCATGGACTTGTCCGAATCCGTCTTCCAAACGGCGCCGCGGCGGCAGCTCGCTCGGCACATCGCAGCAAAAAGCACTGTGCCGAAAGATGCCGCAAATCAAATTCCACTTTTGGTAAAGGGGCAGATGCAGATAATACACAACTACCAATCTGGCAATCTCTATTTAGGCATTGAGCAGTAGTACAGCCACCGCCGCGTCAGTGCCCCGGCAATGCCGCGGCAGTCGCGGCATTTTCTCCTGGCCCCAGCCCCACGAGTCAAGACAGTTGGTACAGCGGGACCCCCAGTGTTCGGGCGACCTCATCACTGTAAGGATCATAACCTTTGGCTTCGTGGAACTCGCGCAGTCCGGAATATACGCTCCCATCCCATGTCCTCCCAATAGCCTGCATTTGGAAATTGATATCCGGAAACCCATGACTCCTGGCCTCCGGGCTCCTCAGACGTCTGGCCCCGGATGGGTCAAGGGATGTTATGGAATGGGGGCAATTCCAAAAGTTCACTAGAAACCTGTTAGCTTTCCGGTGTAAACGCCAACACAATGAGCAAACAAGCCGCAGGCTCGTTACCACTTATTGCATAAGGGTTGTCCTGGGACTTGACGAGTGCGAGACGTCCGTCAAGGCCGTTAGACGGATGTTGTTCTGGGCTTCGACGAGTGCGAGACGTTCGTCGAAGCCGTTAGACTGATGGCAAGGCAATTAAGCGAAGCGCGAGGGTGCGTTTAGAGCGAAGAGTGTTGCAGGATAAAAGTATAGTATATTTCTTTGGCCTGTAGTTTATATACTGTAGAGTAGGTGAAATACTAATACCAAAACATAGTAACAGTGAAACTAAGCGATAGTTGGTAAGGAAGGAGGGAGGAAGTTGAAATAAGTATAACTAAATGGTAGGTAAGAGGGAAGTAGGGATTGGCACGGACTGAGGCAACGGGAATATGAAATAGACAAAATATTGTGAACTCACGGTTGTTGAGTTGAAAATGACTATATCCATGACAAGGGACCAATAAGCAGGGCAATCTGGAATTTGAAATGTTGTCGGGATATCTGCTTGAAGTTCGGCAAGGAGCACAAAAATAGATATCCCTCCGGCAAATTCGCTCTTGCTCCAGAAAACCGCAATTGGTACTGGCAAGCAAATATGAAGACTGAGGGAAAACATTATCAAAATCGCCACTTCGCCGGCTGCCGTGACTCACCGTAATCCTGAGAACTGGACGATATATTCAGTCTATCAAAAGTACAATTGGCCTGTGCCAGCCATGTTCGTCACCATCGCACAGAATTGTACTGCAGTATTCATCGGTGACATCGCCGGAGTTTACACTGTTATTTCGTGACCACGATCGTAAGGACGGAGTAAGTTAAGGAAAAGGAAGCATACCGGATCCAGCCATTCTCCATTATCGCGGTCCCTCCGTGATCATAGGTCAGGCAACTATTTCTCGCGATATCCAAGGGTATGTGTAGTGAATGCGATGATGAATTAATATATGTTCGATTATACTCCTTCACCTGGGAAATTGTGGACCAACCTAAATAGCTGACCACAATGGTGTCGCGACCCGAGATGTGTGCGATATCGAATGAGCCTTCGTATTCTGCCCCTGATAGACGACGGATGGTACCCAGTTCCACCGACACATTTGTGGAAATCGGAAACTGGTGCCACAGGCACAGACACCAGTAACAAACGTCATGATATAATTCGAGCGACATTGAAGTAATCGTTTCCCGGTCGTCTGGTGGTTTTAAGAGGGAGATTTCAGACTCGAAACGCTCGTCCACATATGTGAGGCTGAGAGGATCGGAGCCGGGACCTGTGAGCTCCAGACAGAGTTGACCTGTTGACTGTCGTATCCACGCGGTGTATTGAGACCAGTGCTATAAATATCGTCGACGCACGGCGACGTGGACCTCAGCGATTTTACCAGTTCTTCAGAGGAAATAAATGATATGTAATCGTTGACGTCCTTCCTACCCACTGGGTCCGAGCCCAAGCTTCGGCTCCTAGGACACCGGCTCCGAGGCACAGCTCTGACTACTGACCACAGCTCTACCGAGTCACATTACCTATTGTGCTTGAATCCCATAAAAGGCTTGCGTACACTCTGTTTCACACACACACCTTCTCCCAAACTTCCATCTATCCAACAACTTGCTATGACCAGCGAGCTCTCTCCTGCGCAACCCACATCCGGCAACTCGTTCACCTCACGGACAACCCTCGTCGACAATCGCGAGACGTCCCCTACCAGGTCAGGTACTGGGAGGTTACGTGGGATGGAAGAGGGTAAATCCCCAGTTAGACCCGCGCGCCGTGGCAAGGTTGCCAAAGTGTCCATGCTTCAACGAGTTTTCAATCTGTGTGCCGCGATCCTTTCCTTTTTCCGGTCTCTTCCCGCCACCGTCCCCACGTTCTTCTGTGCCACCGTCCCGCGTTCTTCTGCTCTCTCCGCAAACCCGCAGAAGAAGTTGGTCCTATCCCCGGCTTCAAGGAAAGCGTACGCGCCATCGTGTTCAATTCGTGTATGTCTCACTTCGCGGCAACGCCAATTGAAGCTGACTTGAATACCTCTCAGGGCTCAACCTTCTGCTATTCTTCATCCCCGTCTGTGTACGTCCCATTTCCTCCTCATGCCACCGTCTGTTCATCGTTTCTCTAGTGGGTGCTCCACTGGGTGACACCTCAACAATACGCCGCTATCTTTTCCAGTGCGCCACCCGCTCTCTGTTCATTACAATCTAACTTAACATCGATTTAACAGCTGGGTTCCTGGCTATCATTCCGCTCGCCAAGGTAAAGATCTACTCCGGCAGAAAGTCGTCATGGCTGATGCTCTTTAGTTGCTTTCATTTGCCACCGACGAACTGTCTCTCCGCATGGCAGGCACTCTGGCTGGATTAGTCAACGCCACTCTGGTACGCACCTCCCGTTCCCTTCCTTTAACTAAACTAACCCTGCTTTTCACCTACCAGGGTAACGTGTGAGTCAATCACCACATTATAGTTCGGCGCTCATTGTTAATTTCTCATCATACGGGCAGTGTCGAGCTCATCGTTGCGGTACGAGTCTTACATGTTAACTTTCACTGCCTGGAGAACTCATGGCGGAGATAGGTCATTGCGCTAAAAAAATGCGAGCTCGGCATCGTCCAATCGTCTCGTGCGTCCATTTCTCGATGGCATTGTCCGGAACTACAGCTTCTAACGCCCACCCAGTCATTGGCTCCATGCTCAGCAACCTATGTATGTCTCACTTCGCATGCCATCGCGCACCACTACACACCTAACCTCGCCTCAGTGCTCGTCCTCGGGATGTGTTTCTTTTTCGGCGGGCTGAAGTTTTCCGAGCAGGCTTTTGAAGGATGTACGTGATCCGCTGTTCCACGGATAAAGATCATGAAATGTTGACGTGAATAAAGTTGTTACACAGGTCAACAGCTCTCTGCTGATGTTCGCGCTGGCCGCTGTGCTCCTTCCCGCTGTCTTCCACTGGCAGACGACCCAGAACCTCGCCAACGAGGCTGCGAGGAATGCCACCCAGGCTGCGACTACGAATGCCACGCAAGTTGCCCTGGATCACATAGAGGCTACACAAGCGCAGATTCTTCAATTCAGCCGCAGCGTGAGTATTCCATGATCCGATGGTGCTTCTTGCATTCTGATTTCTTTCCACGTAGATCGCAATCATCTTGCTCGTCGGTAAGTTTATACGCCATAAGTATGTCTCGGGCGCTAACTGACGACGGGACGACCCGCAGTTTATATTGGCTACATGGGGCTCTCGCTCTTCACGCACGCGTCGATTTATAGCCAGGAGACTGGTGCTTCCACCCCGTACGCGCCGAAGGCGCAGGGTGTGACCATCCCGCGTGTGGCGGAGCCCGAGTCGATTGCGCTGGAGGACGCCAATGCGGACGGAAGCACAGTGGAAGGACATGCCCCAACGCTGGTGGAGGAGGTGGAAGAGGATGACCCCGAGACCCCGCAGTTGAACGGCCGGACTTGCTTTGGACTGATGATACTGGTGACTGTGGTGCGTGCAGTTGGCACTCCTACCTCTATTTCTCCACCCGCTGACTAGGGCTACTCCCCTTCAATGCAGCTAGTAGCCATCACCGCAGAATTCCTCGTCGGGTCGATCGACGGGTTGACCGAGTCCGGGAAGATATCGAAGGACTTTGTAGGCATGGTCCTGTTGCCCATCGTCGGGAACGCCGCTGGTGCATGCTCCATTCATCGATTCATCCCCTGCGGGTGCACCTCACAGGATTTTGATCTTATTCTTTGCAGAGCATGTGTCGGCCGTGACGGTTGCTGTGAAGGACAAAATGAATCTCAGCATCGGCGTTGCTGTCGGCTCCAGTATCGTGAGTCTCCTCGCCTTGCCTCCGTTTAAACCTGTTAAACTCAGCAACTTGTTCTCTCCCAGCAAATCGGGCTCTTTGTTATCCCGTGAGTGGACTCAATACTTCAGTCTCTGATACACACTCATTCTGACATGGCATACGCAGATTCTCCGTACTCGTTGCGTGGGGCATGGACAAGCCTATGACTCTCCTCTTTGATCCCTTCGAGGCCGCGTGCCTCGCTCTGGCGGGTTCGTGTATTTTTCCTTCTTCCAAACCTGCTTACGCATGGCTGACTGCCGCTTCGTCGACAGTGGTGACGGTCAACTACTGCGTCGCGGATGGCAAGAGCAACTGGGTACATTACTCCTGCCCATCCGTTAACATATTCCTAACACACTCGACAGTTGGAGGGGATGATCCTGATGAGTACGTTGCAAAAATGTAAATTCTGATCGAAGCCGGACACAACATCATTCCTTTAGGCCTCTACGCGATGCTGGGGACCCTGTTATTCTGTTACACGGGCGTGGACGTCGCGGATCATTTCGCGACCTGCACTTGAGGGTGGGGTTTATAGCTGGGTCGTCAAATGGTCATAGACAGCTAATAATTCCATCACTCCATGTATCCCATTCTTTCATTCACTCAATATGTATATGTACAGTGTCTTGAATAATCGGAGACTTTGATTGTTTCGGGTGCACACCGGTGTGCACTGTTTACTGCGCAAGGCATGGCGTCGGAACAGTCCGGCTTACAGCTCCTTGCGGTACAACAGGCGCGGACTATTTTTTCTGTTTTGGCAAGTTTTCATGAGAACAGCTGCCCTGAGCTCAATTCTCAACTGTTTCCCCTCCAAATAGGCTCATTCGATTCGCATTGAAAATCCACAGCCAATGGAATACTGGTATTTTTGATCCTTTTACGTAATAGAAATTCTTCCGGAAAAATTTGGTTTTGAGTAGGACACCTGTAGCACTCGGACCGCACCGATTGGCATAATCTTTGGATATGCTATACATCTGATGTGACCCTAGCCAATGTGGGTATTTACGGAGCTTAATGTACTCAAACTTCCATGGACAGCGCTACTTATGATAGTGTCTGGATATCTACTTCGCTAAAGTGTACACTAGATCACAATCACTCAGCATGTAATATAAATACACACGCCGTTGTCTTGGGCCACATCAGATTTATAGCATATCCAAAAACTAGGTCAATCGGGGCATTATTCCGAGTGCTACAGGTGTCCTACTCAAAACCAAATTTTTCCGGAAGAATTTCTATTATGTAGAAGGATCAAAAATACCGGTATTCCATTGGCTGTGGATTTTCAATGCGAATCGAATGAGCCTATTTGGAGGGGAAACAGTTGAGAATTGAGCTCAGGGCAGCTGTTCTCATGAAAACTTGCCAAAACAGAAAAAAAAACAGTCCGCGCCTGTTGTACTGCAAGGAGCTGTAATGGATGGAAATGGCAGGGCCATCGATTCCAGTCAGAATCGGCTTGGAAAGCGACCCGGAGACTGAGCTGCGATAAAAATGTCCTCACCATTGTCCCGGATCCTCGGCCGAGACTTAGTTCCTAGGGCCATAATAATATTTCTGTGGGCCAGGTTTAGGGGCAGCTGTTCTGAGAAAAATGGGGAAAAAAAATGGTCCACACCCTAAGTTCTGCAAAGAGCTGTAGATCCGCCTTTCATGTTAAGGTTTGCTGCGAAACCACATCTCTTCAAGATTGCAAAAAAAAAAAAAAAAAAAAAAAAAGGAACATCTAAGTTAGTATGGACCTGGTAGGGTGGCAGTGAATATGAGGTATGTCTTTCAGCGGTATTTTTTCCTCGAACCGGCGTAAATGGAGGTCGATAATAGTGTGGATGGTGGCCGCATTCCCACTCCGGGACCAAAGGAATAATCCTTCTTTGGCTGGGGCTTGGTCCCCTCGTGACGGGAGAGGTTTCGTTCTCGGGGTTATGGGTTTTGAGTGATCGATTGGGGCTTTTTTGGAGAGCTGCTATGACGGCTTGCGAAATGTTCTTGACAGCTAATAATAACAGTCTTAGTCCTCGTCACACATTTCCCCGTAGATTCACCCAGGGGAAACCATTAACCACTTGGGAAGAAAGAAGTGCTGATGGTACGAATAAGACATCATCACATAGGAACGATTCTCTGAATCGTGGGACTTGTGGGTCCCCGACAGAATTGAATCCATCGGACAGGAATTCAGTAGGTGAGTGGCTATCCACCAGGGGCATTGACAAGATGCTCTTCTCCAGAAGACGAAATGAGCCGATTATCCAAGTACCGGGGTTCGTGAGGTAGTGCAGTCTCGACATTTCCCCTAGGAATCTCAGGCTTATGAAAAGTTTGATTTGATTTCGCTTACCGCCTTATGCACCACTAAAGTTGGCTGCGCAAAATCCTGATTCGGCGGAACTCTGGGAAAGGCCCCTTGCAGTTGTGGAAGGTTGGGACCAGCGTGTTGTGCTGGGGAAGAGGAGCTAGCGCCACCCTGATGTTGCAGACTCACTTCTGCATTAGGAAGGCAAATATGCGCACAGCCACAAAATTCAGAAGATATTCTACAACATGGTTCGCCGGTGGTTAAATTTTCTGCAAGCGTGTTGGTGGCTGAATTTACGTAGCTGGATTATTATTCTGCCAGAAAGCGAACACTCATTCCACTTCTGCATCGGGAAGAGATAAAATATGTGCACAGCCACAAAAGTCAGAACATAGTCGAGAACGTGATTCGCATCTAGCCGGATCATAATTCCGCCAGAATATGACCACCCATTCGACTTCTGCATCAGGAATAGGTAGGATTTGCACGCAGCCAAAAAATTCAGAAGATATGTGGTTCGCCGGGGGTTAATTTTTTTGCGTACGTGTTGGTGACTGCATTCACCTAACCAGATCATGATTCCTCCAGAAAATGAACACTCATTCCACTTCTGCATCGGAAAGTGATAGAATATGCGCACAGGGTTGGATGCAAAGATTGCAAGTGAATGTGCACAGGCTATTCATTTTTGGGGCTTTCTTTCCTTTAACAAGGAAGCGCCGACTGCGTGGAAGGACCTTTCTCGTATGAAATTGTTTTCAAAAAAAAATTGTTGACCCAGCGAGGCCGAATTGAAAAAACTGTTGACGTGGGCTCACAATAGCAATCGTGGTGTTCTGGTGCGGGAGTGGCAGGCTTCGCTACACATTGTCGATGCGTCGCCGCCGACCGGTTTCAGCTTGATCAGATGGAACATAATCAGAAACCGTCGCATCAATTCCAGGCGATGGTGCAACATGTTGGATTCGAAACGGGAGGATGGTCCAGTCCTGGTGATCTTTAAAGACTTCACGACTGATGGGGATGCTTTTGTACAGCGGATTGTGAATTTTAAGCCATTCAAGAGCCTTCAGTACTTTTTCCTTACGAACAATGAGAGGTGTTGCTTTCTTCTGCAGCCACTCCTGGGCAAAGCTTCATCGGTGTATATCTCAACAACTACTGGGCGGTTCGGGGAGATTCGGGTATCTACAGAAAGCTGATACCCAACGCTCTCTGAATCTGAAGGTGTTAATCGAGGGACCTTAACCATTAAACTGGTTCAGCTCCGTTACCGTCCCAATTTGGGTTCTTGGCTTGATCAAGAGTTGATGAGGTTATATCTTCGGAACCACTTGGCGGATTAGGGAGTTCTGAGTGTCTACAGAAATGGGAGACTTGGCGCTTTCTGAATCTAATGGTCCGGAGTGTAGGACAATGCTATTTTGCTTGGGAGTTCAGTCGAGTCAGACAACCGATCAGAAACAAGGAGTTAAATGGCAGATCTTTAGCTTACTCATGTAATGTAATCAGAGTAGTGTAAGCATAAATGTACAGTATATAGGGAGGGCAGTTCTAGCATGGACGCACTACTGCTGGTGGGGGTGGCACAGGAGTTAGGTCCCGGTCTCAATTAAGAGACTTGGATCTAGGGCTTATGTTCACTGCTGCAGTTGGGGTGGTGCAGGCACTGGGTTTCAGTCTCAATTAAGAGACTTGGATCCAGGGCTTGTATTACTACAATCGGGTGCTAGGTTCCGGTCTCAATTAAGAGACTTGGATCTAGGGCTTGTGTCACAACGGGTAGTCAGCGCTTGTGATCCTGGACTGGTTCTATTAAGAGCTTGCTTCGTTTGCACAATGTGATTAATATGTCTGGCCTTCAGTGGAAGTAAAACACATGATTTCAGGTTATGATTAAGATGTGAAGGGATTTGGGATTTGGATTGAGAACATGGCACCACTACAGCATAGAATTGTTGCAAATAATAATTGAGAATAGTATACTTTACGGGCGATCAGCCAAAGTAACTTGCCATCAGATGGCATCATTTACTGCCAAGTTCACCTGTTCGAGAGCGTTCAAATCCGTTGGGATCAATTCTACTGTTGAAAAAAAAGAGAGAGATCCTAGACGGCCTAGGCCTGTCTCGCCCTCAGGCTGCCTCGCCCTGATTTTCCATTTCCCCTGTTTTGCACAGCACAACGATGTTCACGAAAGTACATTGTTTGCACCAGAATCTAGTCAGATTGGGTATTTTGTGACCCTAATATCCAATTTTTGTCTGGTTCTACAAAACAATGTGAAGTGACAGGAGAGTTCAGGGCAGTGTCCCAAAATCTTCTTTTATTGTTATTATGATTATTACTCGTGGTACGCCATGAATTCGGCCCATATTAGACACAGAGATTGTATAGACGCAACTCCCTCATTTTTGGCAGGAACGAAAGGAGGGGAAATGTGCTTACCCAACTCCTTCCTGCCCAACTCTTAGTTAAACCCTAAGGGATGGTGTCAAATGACAGCCCAAAATTAGCAAAAAGATCAGATGCAATGCCGTGATGTTCATTGACCTGGTGCAATATAAGGCATTGGTCCATAGGAGGAGAAACCATATCTAATTAATCTAATTAGTTACCACTGGCGGGCATTTTCCAGTCAGTAAGTTTTGTGACTCGGTCTGGCAACCACCGTAGCCACGCATTCGCTCTTGAGTTTCAGTAAAATTTGTGACTTGCTTAGGCTGCCACACTTAAGTACCACGACTAGCTGCCATTACATGACTTAGCAGAATTTCAGGCAGGGAATTACCACCGTTACCACCAGATGTCCATCACTCATATGACCTGCCAATTATGCCGACCACGGCATCATCGGCACATTGCTTTGGCCATGGGCATGCTCCATTACCACCATTACCACGAGTGGCCTGGCCCGAATGACTTGGCAGAAACCTGTGACAAGGCTACCACTATTACCACAGCTCTACCTGCAGAAGTCAATCACCTTACTAGTTCGCGGCAGACCTTCACTGTATCTACCCCTCAACTTGATGGGTATTGTCTTAGTTTTCCTGTCAATACAGCCGTCCTTGTGCAACTAAATACCTGCTTGGATAAATCATTCCTGAAAGCTCTCAGTAGTGTAGCCCTTCTAAAATATGTCTTGAAGTGGTTTTGAAGGGATCCGCAACATCAGGGTGCATCCTGTGATTTTACAGCAGTGGGAACAACATGAGCAGGGATTTATTTGCGAATATTTGTACCAATTGTACTACTACGCCTGGTGCTGTGCCAATTTGATTGTGTGTTTAATTACCGACGGAGCTTTTGCGAGGCGTCGCTAGGACTTGGGTGGGTACGGTGTGGACTTGAGCATGTCCTTGCTGTCGTCCTCCAGATTCGCCGTGTGCGTGAAGAGACAGAATCCCATGTAGCAGACATACACTGTGCATCGTGAGCGCGTCAGTTCCCGTATGGAGGCTGAATGATGGACAGCGAAATTTATGATTATTTGATTGTAATATTCACCCATATAGTTGGGAATCTATCATTGAGTTGTCACAGTGACGAAAATCTTGGTTCCGATGTAGTAGAACCATAATAATCATTGCAGAGGTAAAATTTCCTTATTTGGGTGACAGGGTTCCCAGGCCAATTTTGTGCCCTGGCCTCAGTTGAAGCCCGGTCATCAAACTGAATTGCTGAGGAATAGCCAGCAGAATTCCAAGCAGAACTGTCGCCTCAGATTCCCAATCTGTGGGTTTCTCGATTAGCGCGACGCCTCGCAAATGCTCCGTCGTTAATTAATTAAACGCACGCAATCAAATTGGCACAGCACCGGGGTTCCGGGCCAGGACTATTTTGCTAGCAAATCCATGAGGTGTAAGCAAGCGCGCAATTTTGTGCCCTGGTCTCAGTTGAAGCCTGGTCATCAAACTGAATTGCTGGGAGATAGTCAGTGGAATTCCAAGCAAAACTTACGGCTCCTCCGGCGTAGTACACCACTTCGGGATAAGTGTGTACTCCATTTTGTCTCACTCGGGCAGTAAAGGATAAGTGAAAATCGCGAAAATTGGTATCTTCATACGTGCTTGAATGCACGCCTTATCGGTGGCAAAATAACACCGACCGAATGAGTGCACACTAACCACTGAGCCAAACGACTGATACTATTATACAGTATAAATAATTTGGCGCCCCAATTCAGGTCAGACACCAATCAGACACAATAAATGCAATATATTTCATTCATTTGCAAACTAATATGGCGCGGCAGATTGGTTGTCTTGGCATCCGAGCTCGTCAGGGTTAATTTTTCCATAACTTTTTGAGGGGTTCAGTTCATTCCTCCTGGCTACATTTGCCTTTCCCTACTTTGCCTCTCGAATCCTGCGAAAGGCAGAAGTGGATATGCGTTTAATCCTAGTGGGTGTCCTATCTTTTTCTCTGCAAAATTTGTTGACTCCTTGCGGTAACTCGGACCCTCTCTGTGCCAGCCGGTTCTCTGACAATTCTTCAGATATCGTGCTGCAGTGCCTGCAGTCAACAATGCCCTACACTCTAGGCACCCTACGTATGATCAATCCCTAGAATTTAGGGTCCCCCGAAATCCGCCGGATTTTCGGCCAAGTCCTGGGCTCCTCGGCGATAATAATATTTCCACAATATTATCTGACCTGGATGTTAGAGAGGAGCCAACCAGATTTTCAGAGCTATAATATTATGCCCACCACATCACTTGGTTCTGCCAATGCAGCACCGGATGGGCTATAATATTATGCAACCTGCATATATGGGTTCGGCCCCTGCAGGTTTCAATAGACCGTAATATTTTGCCACCTACAGGCCAGGGTTCGGCCGATCCAGCTACTCCTAGGATCCGGGTGACAAAATACTACACTCTGTCAGTATTTGCATAGGCCTCTGTGAGGTGCCAAATATTACAGCGGGTCTGCACTATTTTTACCAAGTGGTTAGCAAGTTCAGAAGGTACGCAATTCTGGGGAAAGGGAAGAATTAGATTGCGATCGGATTAAAAGTCGTGTGTGAGCCCACCTTTTTGAAAAAATTATTTATTTTGAGAACCGCCGACGAGGGGAATGCCAAGGCATTGAAGAAGTCACCGAGGTGATATCTGGTGAAGAGGACGAGAAAAATCCCCAGTCGCGCCAGCGATGGGGACTTCACGCTGACTGCGTGCTGCGAAGTGACGTGGTGGCGGTGCCCTTCACACGCGGTTGCTAAGAGAATAAGCGCCCGGATATCGGAGAGGTTGTTGCGCCGGACCCGAGGGTAGGCGCCCAGCAAGGTAATTGAAAGTCATCGTCAGAGAAACGACTGCAGTGTGGAAGTTAGTCCGGAAAAGTATAGATATAAGTATCCAGGCATTGACTGAACTTGTAATTGTAAACCTGAGGGGAATATGGTGGGAAGCAAGACGGGATGCTGAGGGATACAGAAAAACGCGCGAATATCGTCGTCGTTGTCACAAAATCCCTATCATCTTTCCACCAATTCGATGAATACAAGACGACGAAGGAGAAACATGCGCAATGGCGCATCGAGGAAGGAAGACGCAGGGGGTTTATCACAGACCTCCAGCGGAAATGTGTGCATATGTCCGTGCTTGCGATGAACTGGTGCTCCGGCGGCGCGAGCGCGTTGATAAATGTGATAAATGTAATTGTTCGCAATTCCCCTAAGGTTTCAAACGTCGGCACTGTAAAATTGCACCGCTTGACGCCCTGGATGCCCGATAGATCCGAGAATAGGCGTTCGACCTCTGCTGCATGGGAGACAATGGAGAGAAGCACGATCGCCAACGTCTTAAGGGGCCGTTTATCACCGGAAATAGGCAAGGTTTCCCACCATTCTCTCGCATCTGCCGTCCCGCCCGCAAAGACACCTTTGCATGCCTAATATTGCTGCAAATCCTCCCTCAGAGCGCCAGCACGTTTGGCGTCCCACTTCCACATTTTTGCAATTTTTCTATGTAGCGGTTTCGCACATCTGCTCAAAGGTTCGACTTTTCGCAACCTGCGAGACGGCAAGTTTGCGTGCGGCAGCGGGGATGGAGAAAGAGGGCAAGGGCATGATATTCGGTGTTCATCCGTGCATGAATGTGTCACGGGCATGATCGATGAAGCCTACGTCGTCTCCGGGATTGATCTCGAGGGATGTCAAATGCTGAGCTCAGCGGAGCAGTTCTAGCATGCAGTCGACATACTGTGCCATTTCGTTCAATTAGTATGGTCACACCAAAGAAGGTGTGTATTGCAGAGATTGTTTGTAAATGAGTTGTATTTGCTGTAGTTGTTGGTTAGGGAGTTGTGAGTAATTAACCTTGCAGTCTGAGAAGGTGTGCTCATGGCCATCTTGTGTTGCCTGGAGATGTTAGACAAAATAAGCTGGCTTCAGCACACATGAAGTTGATGCATTCCTTGCCTTAGTTGCAAGGGTAAAACTTGTGATTTGTTCGTGGTTGCAAAGATTGAGAAGTTGTGACGTATTCTCGGAGTTGTATCATATTCAAAAGTTGACTCTCTTTTTTTCCGACTTACGAAGTTGTCCTCTCAAAAACTTGTGATTTTTCCACAAGTTGTCACGGTTACTTTGGTACAGTATATCGTCCATAGTACAGTATATCGCCCATACCATACATTTGCATTCCATGACTTACTATTTGGACAACTTTCACTTTTCCAATCAAAAATCAGGTACAACTTAGATGTTACCAGAGCTCAACTTTTTTACCCACAACTTTGATGCAGACAACTGCAACTTTATTGGTGGCATGTTCAATTTTGCGCAACTTTCATAGACACAACTTCAACTTTCTCGTGATACATCTCCACCTGTGCCAACTTGCTCCCGGCTGCAACACAACTCTATGAATGTAGGTACGGAACCCTTATTTTTTTTTTCCCTGGGTCAAATCACTTCTCCGTTGGTCATGCCCTTACAGCGAGTCAAATTCCTTTTGCTGAAATCCCAGAGTCATGGATGTTTCGGGTCCGGGGGACAGACAGTTCCACCAATGATCGTTGTATCCTTGTCAATGTGGCAAAAGGAGATAAAGGTGTATCGCTATTGAACATGGCGTCGGGCACACCCCAAATATCTGACTCCAACAATTATGAATCACAGATATTTCCGGCCCTCAAGCATGTCGAAATCTCCCGTAGCGTGGCACGAGTAACTGCTAGTGCTAAGTACTCGTAGCCGCATAAAGTGTTGGCGTCGGGGGTTCTCGGTGTTCAGGCGTGCAACCAAGTCCAAATAACTTGTGGACTGAAAATATGAGGAAATAGAAGATAGTTCCATGGGTTGACATATTACCATATAAGGCAATTCCGAAGATATAGGGCATTTTTGGCCAGAATTTGGAATCGACTTTTTCTACAGGGACCGTGAGAACTTCTGATACCCATAGTCAAAAAGTGCTCCTTGAGTAGTGCAAGATAGCACTTTGAATCATATTAGTACCTTATGATTTGAGCTCACAATCGTGGCTAGAAAATGGGGCTTTTTGGCAATTTTGACCATTTTTTGGCTAAATTTGCTGAAAATGGCCACTTTGTACCGATGTTTCAGGCTCAAATCATGACCTATTAATTTGGTTCAAAATGCTATTCTGCACTACTCAACAAGTACTTTTTGATTATGAGTAACAAAATTTCCCACGGTCCTTGTAGAAAAAGTCGATTTCAAATTCTGGCCCGAAATGCCTTATATCTCAGGAATTGCCTTTTATAGTAATAAGTTAACCATTGCAAATATCTTCTATTTCCTCATATTTTCGGTCTACAAGTTATTCGGAGTTATTTGCAGGCCTGAACACCGAGAACCACCCGACGCCAACACTTTATGCGGCTACGAGTATGCTAGGAGTGTTGTCGATGGTTTCTTTGGGAACGCCTTGTTCACGTTCTGTCCATCGTCTCCCAGAGCGTCCAGCGCCAGAAAGTGTTGTGATCAGCGCAACTAATTGAAAGGTGATACCACATCTTGGGTACCAATGGAAGACGTACTGCTTTCGAGGCCCCAGCGATTGACTCGGCGCAGGAACGCCGGGGTCCATATACCAGTTGATTCAGACCAGTTAATGTATGGCCAAATTTTTGGACACACCAAAACTAAATGTCCATCTACGGACGAACGGCTCGTGGAAATCGGTTGGTCAGGGTATCGTTCGACTCCTCTGATTGAGCTCTTCCATTTGGCTCACAAAACATATGGTCGAGTCTTTTGTTGACTTTGATTGTCCGGAGAATTGCATTTTCATTAGCCATTCGTGCGAGGCACGTGCCGGAAACGTGCCGAGCGCGATCTGAATGGCCGTAAATTTTCGCAGTGATCAGGACTACCGTATAATTTCGTTCAATTCGACAGGGGGTGTGACGCGTGACCGTTTCAACCAATTCGACAATTCGACAGCGCCAAACTTTTGCGTGACACCACCGAAAATTTCGACTTTTGGGACGCAAAATTTCGAAAATTTCGTCTTTTTGCATCTTCCCGGCGGTTTTTGGGCCCTGGTCACGCTTGGGAGGTTCGACAAACCGCCGCGTGACGCATGACAACGACCTACACGGCTAACCCGGGATTCTTCGGAATTCACTAATCCGCCAATTCAAGGGATTCCGACGGGTTCAGATGGTATCAGTTGATACGGCCGGATTGATGCATCAATTCGAGGCATTTCCTACCGACTCTCCATCGCTTTTTCCAAGGATTTGATGGGAACGAAGGATTTCCAATGATTTTCCTTTCGAATGCCCTTGAATTGGCGGATCTTCGGAATCCGACTGGAAGTCGAGGGAATTCCATAAACTCCCGGGATTGCCGTGTACGTTCGACATCGACAGGGGGGTGCGTGACGCGTGACTGACGATTTGAACGAAATTATACGGTATCCATTTCTCGGACGCGGGAAATGGCCCTGGGGCTGACTTGTCACGTGGTTCAAAATGTGAACCATTGTAAGGCAATAGAGTCACCTGTTCAAAATGCGAACCATTGCAAAGGCAATAGGGTCACCCGTTTCAAAATGCCATCATTAATTACGCTCTGGAAAGCGCAATAATGCCTCCCAGTGCGATCTGAATGGCTGTAAATGTTCGCAGTGATCAGGGTATCAATGCCTGACACAGGCGGCTTAAAAATTGCCCCGGGGGTTCATTGGAATTGAAATGGCTTGCTGGATGTCAAGGCATGCGCCATTTATTTTGTGAAGGAATCAGAGGGGAAATCAACATTATTGAGATAATTCACTCTATTGCACTCTTAGACTCCAAGCGCCGAATTTTCAACTGCTTCTTGCCTCAGACATGCTTAATTTATACAGAGGGAAACCAATTTCGCCACTCATGAAATTGAATGGTGATTTTAGAAGGCGAACAAAGCACACTAGAATATCTCATCAGAGGTGGAATGAAGTGTTATGCGTTATTCATTAGCCAAGACTTATCTCACTCCCCGACTGTCAGCACCAAATATTCAATTGCTTCGTTCACCGAGTATCAGTACTCCGTGGTGAACTCATAATAGTATCTGATTTAGCGTGAGCCAAGTTCAAAGACACAAAACAGCCTTGAATGACGGGGTGGCCGCGAAGCGGCCGACCAGTCCCTGGTTAGCTATAAAAAGGTGTGTGTCCGTCGCCCAATCTACTTCCGCATCTCTAACTATTTGGTCCAGAACCCCAGCGGAAAGCACAAGAACCTGGCGAACATCATAGGTGATGGGACCACCGCCAGTATCACCATCGGTGCGCTTCTCGAGCGTCTCGAGACCCAGTATGACGGAGCGAAGGATAAATCGGAGGTGGGGAAGGCCAAACTCAAGAAGGTGCGTGCGCTTTCATCTTACGCTCAGCCCCTGCTGACCTCATGACTGCAGAAAAACGACGACGACCAGGCCGGCGGCGAAGCCATCCGCCAGGCTTCTATGCGTGCAAGTCGCAAATGTGCGCGCAGCCCCAGCCCTGACATCGAAATCGTCGAAAACCCCGCGCCTCTAGCCTCCGGGTCGACATCCTTGGATATCCTCGACTCGGGTGATGAAGACAAGGACACCCACCACTGCCCCTGGCCGAGTGCCTTCCTCGACCTAAATCCCATCGACAACCCCGGTTTCTCTGCCCGCTAAGAGGTCTCACAGACGAAAGGAAATCGTACCACAACCAACCACTTCTGACTCCAATCCGAATTCAACTTCTCAATCCAATCCAAATTCATTCGTTCCTGCTCACTATAATGTCTTCTCGACCCTGCATCGCACGCACAGGCCATTCCGCCAGCTTAGCCTCAGCCAAAAAAAGACAGTGGCCTGAGCCCCTCTCGCGTTTGGTGGGCTTCAGGAGACTGACGACATGTCTTGCCTACATTAATTAAGGTCTCAAGCACGTCCCCGGACTCTGGCAATAATCAGACCCTATAGATAATAGAATCCGCTCATACCTTGAAATCTCCTCGGCGCATCCTCACTGCACAAGAAAGAAAAAATTGCACTCAGTGATACAAGTCTGAACACAGACCCGTCGTGGCGGCCGTTATCTGAGTTATCGCTCCCCGCCCTTTTCCACATTTCCTGTGCAAAAGAGAATGAATGTGAGTCCTCAATTGACATGGCCAAATTCTTTGAAATTTATTTCACTCTAATGCTCGTTGCTACGCAGTCGTCCCACCGCGGGTACACAGCAGGTAATGCTGTACGACCAAGCAGGCCCATTCTGTCCCAGACATTGCCCTCCTGTCCGGGCTTTATGAAAACAACACCGTTTCGCCTCCCACACACATATGAGTACAGGGGATGTCCCTGGGGCTTCTCCGGCTCCTAGAAAAAAATAGAATCTTCACCCTAGCATTGACACCATTTGAGCGCAATTGATCTCGGCTCGATCCAGACTACCTGATGGTCTAGCCTAAAACTCAACAGATAATTGGCAGGCCATGTGCCCCCACTTATTGGGGAGGCATTAGGTTAGTATGACAGCGTGGACACGGGGAGCGAATTTCCACATAAGAGAAGCTCTGATCGGCAACTCTCGGATGGACGTGATGGCCGTCCGCCTTTGATCCAATCGACGTACCTTCATCAGGAATGAGCGTATACTGTATATATCAAGAATATCAGAATCATCAATGAGTACAGTCTTGATCCATAAATAACTCATATTCGTCCATAACCCATGCTTTTCCCAGCGATTTTTTCTTGCCAACTTTTGGCTGGGATAACCCATAACTCTGGAATAACCCATCTTTGAGTGGTATGTGTTAAGACAGAGTTAACTGTAACGAAATTTGATCATGTCCCCTGTATTATGGAACCGTGATGTAATGACGTGAAATGCTCTTCTTGATATATTCTTGATCGTCTTCTCACTATACAGTCTATGTCAAGAATTCGAGTAACGATTGATGACGTCCCCTATTATGGAGCCATGGACACTGTATGCTGATATGTGTTCATTCTTGATCGTCTTCTCTGGTAGTGTTGAACGAAAAGAAAAGAAAGGCCGGCCTCGTTCTTGAGGAATTCACAGTAGGATTGCAGATCTCCATGCTTTGCCTAACCAGAAAACTTCGGGTCAGCGGCTGAGTGACCAAGTACGTGTCACAGTCTGTGAAGATATCCAAAACCAAGCATCTTTCAGTCATTCTTCACTCGTCTTCGGATCAAATGCGCAGGATGTTAGATAATGTTCGCCATGATATTCTGAAAAAATCCGAGGAATTCTGATAGAATATTATGCCGTGTCCCCATGATCGCTGATTTTCGCTCAAAGGGTGTACAGATTAAGTTTGCTGCTCTGGCCTTCTCCATGTCAATCTAAACAAAAGGCAAACAAATGTGCGGCACTGTTTGCCGACATTCTGAGGGTACGGGGACGTCGGCGCCGCTCTCCTCAAACACGTGAGGTTTGCCGACATTCTGCAGCCGAACGATGAATTGGGCACATTTCGAAGCGGATTTTGGCCGGACCCGGCAGCCAGCGAAATTCTGGTTCGATATGTCTTCAAATTTATTTCCAGAGCCTTGGTGCCTTTGCAAAACTTGCAGTACCAATGGGGCGAGAGCATGATTTCGTCATGAACATGGAGGATAGCCGCAAGGCGATACAAGAGAACACGAATTTTCCCATTGGACCGGGCCCGATGATCTAGTTGCATCGTAAACATGGATGGTGAACTGTATTCAAGGCTGTGAATCCAATCTGCCTGCGGCAACATGCTCGCCACATTTTGTTGCATCCTCGCAGGCAGACTGGTTACGAGTCGAGTCCAGTACCTTCATCAGGAGTGATATAAGACGATCATGAATGAGCTTATATCAAGAATATCATAATTGAATACCTTCATCGGGAATGATGAATCCACCTATGATGTTGCGTAAAGTAGTAAAATTTGATCACGTCTCCTGTGGTCTTCAAACCATTTCTTAATATCTTTCCAGAATTTTTCGTTCTCCGCAGGCGCGTTTGGTGCGTACTGTACTATTTCGACCGACTGTGTTCTCCATATCCCCGAATATTTATCGGAATTTATGGTCCATGGTGGCTGCACACTTCTGGTGCATGTTTCTCACACGTCGCACTGTAAACAGTAAAAGCATTAAATATTACGTGCCTTACGAATTGAATGAAATAGGACCGTCATGGCTTAAATGCACGCGTTTCAAAATGAACGCCCTGCGGAAAACGCAATAATGGCTCTGGGTGGAATCTAAAGGGGGAGAAAAGTTTGCAATGACCCTGGCTATCCAGATGGGCAGGGCGCGCATTAGAAAGTGCATTCATTTGAAACACGTGCTTCAATGACCTTGCAATTGAAACGCGACTGTTTGAATTCCACTGAGGCGCGCCCAGCCCATCTGGATAGCCAGGGTCATTGCGAACATTTCTCTCGCTTTGAATTTCACCCAGAGCCATTATTGTTTGAAATGCGTGCTTCAATGGCTTTGTATTTATTGCTATTTGCAAAATAGTTGGCGGTCACGCGGTTTTGATTAGACTCGTGAACCAGTCGACGTTAACGAAGGATCTCAGTGAGAGACGGGGATGTAAGCCTGAATTACTAAAATCACACAAACAAAGCCAACAATCAGACAAAGAGTGCACAACAGGGAGATCATCGTTAACGGACTGGGCCCCTCTTGGCACACTTTTAGCGGGGTTTTGGATCGCCCGCCATTTCAGAGGTCCTGACTTGGAAAAAATTGACCTGGGAGCTTCTGAAATGCGCTGAAAAAGTGTCAAAACTTCCTATACCAAAGTGGGGCAGAATTCGATTTCAAGTCGATTGAGCCCACATTGTTTTGGGATCTTACACCAAGTCGAGCTCGTCGCCGCGCACGGACCATTTGACGACGACGACGACATGGAATCTGCCATCAAAAAAAACATGTGGGGCTCGTTGGATAGAGAATTCAAAACCATCAATTATTCATGCAGGAAGTTTGAGCACTTTTTTTCAAAGTTGGGGGCATATTTTTTCGAAGTACCGACCTCTGAAATGGCAGGGGAAGCAAAACCCCGCTTAAAGTGCGCCGAGAGGGCCCAGCCGGTATCCAGCCTTGTCCGAGCGTTAGCGAGTGATGCGATTTGTCTTTATTTTGCTGGATACCGGATGGGGACGAGCCTAGGTTTTGATCACAAAACGCCACTCGCAAACACCCAACTCATGAGCGCCATATCTCGACAACCACTACTCGGATACCCGCAAACCTATATACCATTCAAATCGTCTCATCGAGCTCTAGAGCGCCCCAGCATCAGTTTTGTAAATAGACCACTTCATCGACACCTTACACCAAATGCCTCTTTTCTGTGTGCGCGAGCTCTGCCAAAGAACGAACGGGATATATATGTCGTCTGAGGGGTACTGGATGAATCTACTTGTTTGACTTGAGGGCGCCCCACCCATTTGAGATAGTATGTGCTTACCAGCACGTCTTATCGCGCTTTCTGACATTTCAGCAGATCTGCGCACCAGTCTTTGGGCCAATTATGACCGGTCTCGACTGTAACCAGGGCAACATTAGAGGAGACCTTCAGTAATGTTCCTTTATCCTCAGATTCACCCCGCACTCTGATTTTGCGGCTCGTATGAGCAGCACAATGTCCCGTAAAGTACCATATGAACACGACTTGTATTCCGCATGGGATGCTATCTATGGGTGCCCTTATACCTCACTCAAAGGAAACTCTGAATGTCAGACAAGTTTCCGACCACCAAGTCTCATATTTATGAGAAGAGCAGCCCCAAAATGAAGTCAATAAAATTTGCAACATCGTGTGCAGGATTGCGGATGTGTACCATGCCCAAATGTATGGTGGCACCTCTCGGCCACCCTTAAGATTCATCTCGTCCACTTTGACTGCATATATGCGCCGTCGCTTTGTCTCTGTAGCCCGCGCGCGCATAAAACATTCGGTGGAACTGAGTTGACGATGAAGCTACCAAATCAAAATCCTGATGCTGGGGGCCTCTAGAGCTCGATGAGACGATTCGAATGGTATATAGGTTTTCAGGTATCCGAGCAGTGGTTGTCGAGATATGGCTCTCCTGAGTTGAGGGTTCGCAAGTGGCGTTTTGTGATCAAAACGCGTGACCGCCAACTATTTTGCAAACAGCAATAAGCGGTTATTGTGTTCTCCATTCATTTTGAACCGCGTGCTTCAATGACCTTGTATTTAAGCCGTTATTGCGGCATTCATTTTGAAACACGTGCTTCAATGACCTTCCAGTTAAAACATGACTGTTTGAATTCCACAGCAGTCCCGGAGACACTTTCTGAGGCGCACCCCGCCCATCTGGATAGCCAGGGTCACTGCGAACGTTTCACGTTCATTTTCCTCTTTAGATCGCCTGTCCTCGTGTTCTGGATCCAGCCCTACATAGGACACCTTGAGGTCTCAAGAGATCAAATCCAGGCGTCCAAAATATTTGAGCAAATGAACCACCTGTTTAGAATATCCACATCATCAACACAGGCATTTCCTTTAATGCCCATTGCCCCACTCAGATCTGGTCGGCGATGGCCCCGATCAAGGTCAGGATTCTTTGGAAAGCTGCATTACAGCTTCTTGCAGAACTTAGGATGCGGCCCAAAAAATTCCCTCTTTGGTCAAACTTTGTCTTTTCGTTGCGGGTTCAATATTCGTTGTATATCTCCGGAAACTATATGAACAGAACATATATATATATACCAGATTGCGAATCCGGAGGGCATGTCGTCCCTAGACTTTTATACTATGCGTAAAATGAATATAATCCAAGGATAGGTGATTCCTACAGAAATCCCTCGCCGTGCGATGGGAGGGGGTTATGGATTACTGCTGTTAGGCTCAGGGACACCACAAGACCATTTATCAGGGCACCTCGAAGGCGGAATTCCTTTTCGGTGTCTCCAGCGATTCAACAGGATAATCAAATCTATCAGATAATTGAGTTATATTGTTTACGCCCTGGGGGTCCTAAAAAAATTCTGACTTCAAGGTGCCCTCGTAAATGGTCCTCAGTGCATTCTGGGACCACCACGGGCCGCCCGAAGCGTAGCATGAGATCTGCATGCAAAAGGCATGTTATTATATTGTACCTATTTTACACCCGTTACTGAAAATCCGGGGACGACATGCCCTCCGTGCTTATCTCAAAACCATGCCCATATAGTTCCAGGCCCATCGGAGTATATTTGAGCTCACAACGGTGAAAAAGACATATTTTGACCAAAAAGGGAATTTTCTGGCCGCGCCCTAAGTTCCGCAAGAGGCCGTAATTAAAGCCCCAACTCCGAGCTTCTGAGCCAGTTGCTCTATGTCAAAATTGCGGGCATGATCCTATGTCAGACATTCTGAGAAAACTACTTCGAGTCGATCTGTCCCCTCCAGTATAATGTAGAATTTCAAATTTGGATTGATAATTTGGATTTGGCAATAGTGAAGATGCTGTTTTTGATTGTTACTTGGGAGTCTGCATAAAGTGGACCAGTTTCTTCTAAACAGATGCTACAACAATTCTCGTTCGTATTTTGCATGTTGTAAGGAAAAAACTCCCCTGGAATTTGTGATATCTTTTCCCGAAATTGGGCCAGAAATGTTCGAAAATTTGAGCACTTATCGCCAACTCCCTCAAAGATGAGGTCAGATATCCAGTCGAGCCACCAGTCATTATGAAAAATCAGCCATTGAATGGCTCAAATGGCTGTTGCACAACCTGGCTAATTTCGATGAAAGTCCTTTAACTGATGTTTTCTCAGGTATCATCGGTGGCACGGATACGGGTAGCTGCTAGTTCGCCTGAAACGCAAAAAATGGTGTATATCACCTGGACGTCCTTGCAAAGGTGTTATTTTTCGAGAACTATACCAGTACCTCCCCCTGCGAGTCTCTGAAATGGTTGACACTTCATGCTGCTATTGTATTTGAGGTGATTTGGTGAATAAATGAACCCAACTATCGCGTGCGGAACATTATACGCGACACTGTATATATCTCACTACAGCCCTTCTGAGACTCTCCGGGTATCCCCCGAGCGCTATTTGAGTCGGAATATTGGCGATCTGCTTGGGATTTGAGATACCATCCATTGGAGTGTATTCCTACATTTGTGGCAATATGTGACCTGTGTGACATGTGTAGTTTTATTTTTCCCATCATTTTACACCAAATCGGGTAGTCGTGACCTGATGAGGTGCACTGTAGTGTTCTGGAAAGCTCTTCGGGGAATTAATTTCACTGTCCCAATAGTAGAGTTAGTTCTCACTCTACCCCGCTAGCACCTTTCATTCGTTTTTCAGGGTGATATGACCGATGAGTGGCCACCCGTAAAGGTCTCCCAGAATGACTTTGCGTCCCTCGAGGAAATCATAGAACAGTACAAGGAGGGGGATTGCGAACGTAACTCGGTCATCGCCGCTTTGACCACGGGCATTGCATCGATCTGTGTTGTCCGAGAAATCAGATGTCCGGACGCCAGCCTCATTCTCCCGTACCTCGAGCGGCTCGACGCCTTTGACCGGGATCAAAGACTCAACGCTGGACCAGTATTCTCACGGAAGGCGCATACAATCCTCACAAGGATGGAAGAGGATCGTCAGAGGCGTAACAACCGACGCAAAATGCGCAGGCAGAAGTACGATGATGTTTCGGGGGACGAGGAGGAAAATCTGTCCTCCTATCTCTTGTCGATGACCTCTCTTTGCCTCATCTCAGCAGTGAACACTTTCAGTTCCGGCTCCGGGGGCACCTCTGGTGACTTTGTACTGGTCTGTACCTCCACCACTATCGGCTTTTTGTCTTTATGTAGACTCGAAAATTCCTGCAATATTTCCGCATGGGTGGTGCATCTCTTGCTGTGAGCTGAGCCTTCGCGAGCTTGCGAGCGCGGGCTAAGTGTGAGATAAGGAGGATTAGATTACGGGATGTCCCGCATCAGTGATATGCCATCATTTTATCCTCGTCGCGTACTTTCATACGCGCCTCGTCTTCTGCCTCTCTCGCTCGCAGCCTCACTCCATCGCCATAATTTTTGAGCTCATGCCTCCCACCAACTCTCAAGCTGGGGTCCCTCTGCCCCTTCCAGACGCCTTCGACTACGTCGCGTGGATGATGCCTCCCCCCGACATGGACATCCCCGTCACGGCGGCGACAACAATGACTTTCGCCCCCACGATCTGTGTCATCTGTGGTGAGGAACACAAGGTCCGCTTCCACCCGCCTGCGAAGAAGTGCTTCTCCGATGGGAAGCCGCATTTCGCCACGTATGTTGACGGCAAGCTCAAGATCGCCAATCCGCACCAGGACCGCGACACCGACGCCCTTTGCGTCGCCTTCAACCTCTTGTGGGACTGCGACGGCCTGCACAAGTCGAAGGGGCTACACATCTGCAGCTTCTGCGGAGGCGACCACGCGGCCCTCTCCTTCCACAAGAACTGCCATCGCGCCCGCAATGGCAAGCTCCGCACCTAGTCGTCACGACGCTGATCTTCTTGAGCCACAACTACTAGGCCGCCACACAAAACTGCTGTACCCGAATTTGGAGCTTTCCATTATACGTCGCCTGGCGCCCGACTTTCCTAACCCGACACTCAACGAGATATTTGAACGCGTTATTCACCCCTACGACACGCAGGCCTTCGCCTCCCTTCTTGATAAGCACAAGCTGATTCCTGACTACCCGAACCTGATCTCGAATTTGACTGACGGCTTTCCCATCGGCAAGATGCCTCCACTTACGAAGACCACCATCTTGCAAAATCATTTCAAGTCCCCCGAAGACGCGCTCGCCGTCGCCGCGTACATCGAGGGAGAGGTCGAAGCCGGCCGCATGTCGGGCCCTTTCTCGCGCACCGACATGGAGCTCATCTGCCGTGGGCCCTTCTACTCCTCTCCCCTGCTCGTCGTAACGCAAGAAGAGGGTCCCGGTCTGAGCGTGAAGAAGAGGGTTTGTAGGAATTTGTCGGTCGGAGAGGAAAGCTCGAACACGCCCGCGGTGAACGATTTCATCGACAAGGCCGACTTTCCCACCCGGTTTGACATGGCCTTCGACGTGGCTAAAACGGTACGTGCTCACCTGGTGTTCTTCGCTTTCTTTCCTCTTCCTCCACCCCGTTTCCCCCCCGCGCATCGGCGCTCGTCACTGCACATCGGTGCATACGCCTCCCTGCACATCGGCGCTCGTCCCTGCACATCGGTGCATACGCCATCTGCGCATCGGCGCCCGTCCCTGCACATCGGTGCATACGAAACCTCGCGCATCGGCGCTCGTCCCTGCACATCGGTGCATACGAAATTTTTCGCGCATCGGCGCCCGTCCCTGTGCATCGGCACATACGGATTTTTTCGCGCATCGGCGCCCCTCCCTGTGCATCGGCACATACGGATTTTTTCGCGCATCGGCGCTCGTCCCTGCGCATCGGCGCATACGAATTTTTCCGTGCTTCGGCGCACGCAATCTTTCGCGCATCGGCGCCTGTACCCACGCGCCGGCGCATACGAATTTTTGTTATCTTGTCCTCCTATACTCGGCTCTTACCGGAATGGCCTCGTCCTCATCTCGACTTGTTGCAGGTGGGCCGAAGCCCCTCCGGGAACGCAGGCATGTTCGTTCGACATTAAGGCCTTCCACCGCACGTGCCCGATCCGACCGGACCACAAGCCCTGGCTCGTCGTCTCGCTCGACGGCCTTTTCTACATGGATCACTGCGCCCCGTTCGGCCTCCGTTCCGCCAGCGGGAGCGCAGGGATGATTTGCAACACGATGGTCGATATTTGGGACGCGGAAACGGGCGCCATTGTCCTCACGGGCACGAACCCCGACACCAAGACCTTCAAATTTGAGGACGATATGGACAAATTCCGTTTTCCCAACGGCACCGCCCCTGCCGCCGACGGCGGCCACACTTTCCTTTACCGCTTTGACCGACAGTCTGTCTTCGCACCGATCGCCCCTCTGCGCTGTCCATGGCACCCAAAGAAGACGGGGACGTCTTTCGAGGACTGGACTAGATTCATCAGATTCGACTGGGATCTTGTCCTACGCCGCATGCGACTTCCCGAGTTCAAACGAGCCAAGTATCACGCGCGCGTCGCCACAGCGAGGTTGAAGGCAAGGTCGGGGGTACAGGTCCCGCTGCGCGAGGTTGAAGAACTCCACGGGACACTCGTACACATTGCCTTCATTTCGAGGAAGGCAGCTCGCACCTCCCGGCTTTCTCGAACCTGTTCGCGGGCTACCGCAACGAGCCGTACATCCGGCGCAAATACTCAAGCGCCGCCGTCTGCGCGCTCGATTGGTGGAACGCGCGCCTCGCCGACAATGACGCCTTCCGCCAATTACGCCCGCTCGGCCCCCTGCAGGACCTTGGTCTTTTCGTCGACGCCTCAACCTCCTGGGGCATCGGCATCGTCATCGGATGCCTTTGGTACTCGCTCAGACTCGCTCCGGGCTGGAAGACGGCCGGATCGCAACATCTGTTGGCTCGAAGCGATCGCGCTGGAGCTATTGATCCATTTCTTGGGACAACTCAAATTCCGGGACGCGCACCTTCGAGTATATTCCGACAACAAGGGCGCAATCGGCGCGTTGACGAAGGGCCGCAGCCCGAACTCCGAACTGAACCTCTGCGCTCGCCGGACTAAGCGCACATCCCTCGATCATATGATCGTGGACCGACATCGTCTATGTTGACACGTCCCTCAACATCGCCGACGCCCCGTCCCGCGGCGAATCCCCATACCCCCTATCCAGCCGACTTACCCACGACTTCGACCTCCCGCACGAGCTCGAAGGCATATTCTTCCGCGGCGATTGGTAGCCGCTCCCACCATGCCCCTATTCGTCTCACAGGCCATGCGGGCTCTTTCCGATCCGACTTACCGTACGCTTCACACGGCAGCTCAACCTGCCGTTAATGTCGTCGACCTCGCCGTCGCCGACCCTTCCCCATGCGCTCCGTTCCGTATCCCTGCCCGTGCACCGAACCCTCAGCGCGCACTACCGTTCTCGCCCCCGCCGACGCATTCTTCCGTGATTCCACCTAGCTTCTCTTCCCATCTCATGGCGCGCCTGTGCTCCGGACCTCGTCCCGTCTCCGTCGCAGCTGGGTCCTCCCTCCTGCCCATCACGCCCTCCACCACGCGTACCCCGTCCTCAGGCCCCATACGACGCGCACCTAGCTTACGTCTGCCGTACTTCACGAACCTAGCTGAGCGTCGCGAGCTCAACGACGTCCGCGCCGGAGCCGCGCGGTGCCTTCCCACGAAACGAGCCAACCGCCAGCACCGGGGAACGACATCCGCCCAAGTGTTTACCGCCCGCGAGTTCCCGCGGACCGTCGCGTCCTGCTCTGGACGTCTCCCTTCTCCATGGAGACTCAACGCTCCTTCGCAGCGGACGAGGTCGAGGCATCGCGCCCAACTCGAAGTATACGAAGGACTGCTCGCCTCCACGGCCGAGAACACGCGCACATCGTACGGCGCCGGCCTGCTACGATTCCACCAGTACTGTGACCGACACGACGTCTCGGAGCACAGACGTATGCCTGCGAGCCCGATTCTCATATCTGCCTTCATCGCCGACGCCCTCGGTTCGTGCTCTGGGAAATGCATACGGAACTGGCTGAACGGGCTGCAGCTCTGGCACCTTTTCAATCGCGCGGAGTGGTGCGGCGCCGACAAATGGGTGCTCAGTTTGAAGAAATCGGGAGACCGCAGAGGCGCCGCTTTCAAACGCCCCTTGCGCGGCCCAGTCACGGAAGCGCATATGCTCGCGTTCCGTTCTTTCCTGGACTTGGACTCGGGCGAGGGCGCCGCAAAGTGGGCCGCTGCCACCGCGGCTTTCTGGGGCTGTCGCCGGCTAGGCGAGCTTCTACCGAAGAGCGCAAAGTCTTTCGACATAGAACACGACACCTGCCGGTGCACGCGCTCTTCGAGGTTTCGCACCTCGTGCGGTCGGGACGTCGTTGGTTATCACATCGTCTGGACCAAGACCACGACTTTCCTAGGCGGCGAATGCGTCTTGACGGCCACGCTCGACCCGCTTTGTCCGGTGTGGGCACACGACAATCACACGCGCATCAACCACTCCCCGCCCCCGTTGACTCCCATCTACGCATACCACAGCGGCGAGAGCTGGCGTGTACTCACAAAGGACGTTTTCCTACATTCAGCAGCCGTGGCGTACAAGCGCGCCGGCCTCGCACACATTTTCGGTCACAGCTACCGTATAGGCGGTTCTGTGAAACTCCTCCTGGACGGAAGTCGAGCCCGAGGTGATCATGAAGCTTGGCGGCTGGACGTCGCTCTGCTTCTTGATCTACTGGAGACGCCTGGAACTCGTCCTCTCTTCGCGCATTGCTAAGGCTTGGGACTCACGTATCAGGGACTTTGCCCTCGCGCACGGACATGCGTACGACTCCGACCTTTCCTTCGATAGGGACGCTTAGCTACCTCTTGCGACATGTAAAATTCCTTTCTCCAGCCGAAATTACATCACGACTTATTGTTTATTACCCTTGTTCTCCGCCCCGCTCCGTGGGTGTTTCGGGCCGCAGCGCACGAGTCGCCCTCAAGCGAGCTTCGCTCTAGAGCGTTGCTCCGAGTGGTTGTTTTTGGGTCTCCTCGTTCAGACCCGCTTCGCGCTGCGTACTGGTCCTGGGTCCCGCTTTCTCTTCCCGCCCGATTCGCTCTTTTCCCCCCTTCTCCAGGCGCGTTGGAAAACACGACGAATCGGCCGCGAAGCGGCCCAGACCTCCCGCACACACCCCATCTCTCCTTTCATCATCCCGTCCTCTTCCTTCCTGATCCTCCTCTCCGAGCGGTCCGCAGGACCGCCTCTCACCCCTTCTCCCGTCCCTCACCTCGCGTCCGATAGTAATCGAAATCTCACCTTATCGTCACCTCCCCCGTTTCTTCCAATATCACTGGAAACCTGCCAGCAGTTTTGCGTGTATCACTATCCTCATCTTCGACCTCCTCAACCGTTACTGAACCAAATCTGGTACTTCTTCGACTACTCGTGGGCTCTGCCTTCATAGATTCGGTGGATGCAGGTTTTTCACCCGGTCTTTGGCTCTGGTGGTCCTCGCCGGTACTTGAAGCCGGTTTCGGAATGTTCATGACTTTGGCATTGGGAAACAACGTTGCATATATCTTGTTGTCTCTCAGGAGAATTGATGTCAATTGGATTTCAGGTGGAGATGCATGATCATCAGGTTTCTCGGCACACGAAATATCTACAAATGGGAGATACACGAACAGAACAAGGGTGATATTTGTTCGAAGGTACTTCAGGGCGCGGTTGAGGTTCGGGAGGGATCTCGTTCGATATTGTGTCATCGAGGAATGCCAAAAGACGTTTGCAGAACTCAATGTCAGAAGTGTCAGAACTCAAGGCTCGTTTCTTGATTTTCATCAGGGTTCAAACCACCTTCTAGCCAGACAATCATATGACAGTGAAGTGTTCCACATCCTTGAGCTTCAACACAACCATAGTATGCTTTCACAACACCAAGAATTCCGCCTTCCAGATTTTTATGTTCGGGATCGTGCCCAAGAAGATTCCGGCGCCATTTGAACAAGCTAAATGAGGGAAAAGAGACCTTTTTTTTTTTTTTTTTTTTTTTTTTTTGATTTGTTTGGTGTGATGTGAATGGGAGATAATTATACTAGACATCCGAGAGACCCTGGCACTCCAAACCATCTTGTTCGTCTTCATCTAACCATTTTTCGAAGTCCGTCTTGATGTGCGCGTTTGCGAGCTATCTCAGCTGTCAGCCGCGGCCAGTACACCCCGTGGATTTTTTTGCAGAGAGCCATGGACAGCGACCCGCGCCGTCAACGTTCTCGTGGATTTCTATTATGAATATCAGCACTTGGTTGACTGTTGGAGAAAGTACCGTACCTCGGGAATAATCTTTGAGAAGAAATCGATTTCAAAGTAGTAGGACCCCCTGACAGACATGTAAATATGTGGATGCCTAATAAGAGAGACACACAAGTACGTTGGACATTCTGCCTTGAAGGCAATTTTCTCAGGTCCGAGAGCACATTCAAAAGATAACTTTTCGATGTCGGCGAGGTTCACGGTGAGGTATACGACGTCCTTGGTCAATGAGTTCTCTTATTTCACAGCAAAATTGAACAAGGCAATGATTACCTTGGACTCATCAAACTGGGAGCTTCGCTGAGCCCAAAGAACTTCTGGGTGCAGAGCCTTGGCAGAGCTTTAGACAAAGGAAGTCAGGGACACGGAAATCATGTTGCGAGACTGAAGAATGATCTCACTGAACGTTCGCGTTGGGAACACACCCAGTTCGAAGAAAAAGATCATCCTGCGAGTGTGTATTCTGTTCCTCACATTGCGTGCACAAATGAAAGTCAGGGCAATCTTGGTCCATACACTGGAAGAGAAAATTGGCCAGAGTGTATATGACGACAGAAAACATACCATGTAGAAAGTTCCGAGGATCTTCGTCGAGCAGGAGAAACACTGATGTACTCCCCGGACTGTGGAGAGAGGGAAATGTACTGCTGTCCAATCCCGGTACATGGCCAAATCTTCGGCCTGAAAGACCCGAGGGAAGCGAGATAGAAGCATATGGTGCTGCCACGGGTGTATATCGTATCTGGCGCAAATTTCACAAAGATCAAAGTCAGGGCAACTCAAATCTATGCACTGAGGGAATAATGGAGAAACGAAGTTTCGGATGAAGAAAGATCTTGCCTTATAACGGATTCCACGGATGTCCTTCAAACATGAATCACATTTGGCAGGGTGAAGGGTCGTCAACCGCGTCATCTCATTCCGAAGTTTCAACAAATGTTCGCAAACAAAGCATCAGAAACCTGTACCTCGTTTGCGGGAGGAGGTGAGTTGGATCCGCTCCAGGGAGAATGGTATGCGGGGTCGCCTCAAGGCTGATATAGGGGAGAACGTAGTCTCTTATAAACAGAGGCTATAACTGGAACCTACCTCGGTTGTTATAGGGAGAACGGGCTCCCGTCGGGATCCTATACTTGAAAAGACAATCTACACAGCCTCCCCCAGGTCACGGGGTATCACATGATATTCTCGTGACCTCGGTGATGTTTCCGTTTCGGGTATCGGCTCTGGGTTGCGCGAACCCCGAGGCGCCGCGCGCTGCGAGCGCTAGCGAGCGGCAGTGCGGCGCCGGAGGGCTCGGAATCCACTGTGTCTGTACAGAATGGGATAAAGCCGTGTCTGCCCGCCCGTGGCGAAGACACGGGTGCCTTACATCTTGTTCGATCTGATCTCAGAAGGCCGCGAGGGGGCGTGACTTCGAACCTTCTCACAAGCCGATTGGTTTCTATATCCTCGGTTCGCGCTTTGCAGCTTTCCGGTGCTTCTGCCGAAGCAGCCTTCTGTGCGGCAAAAGAAGGGTGCCTTCTGTTGCAGAAGCCTGAGAAGGGGGTGACTACGGAGGGGTCAGGTGATAGTGGACCTATAGTCACATGGTTAACGGGAGCCGGCATCTCAGAAGGTGGGCGGCCGATAAATCCGAAATCGACCTCTCTTCGGAGTTAGCTCGGGGTCCGGTCCGATCCATTTTGGGCTTTAACGGACGTCTCATCCACCTTCTGCTTTTCCGCCGCAAAACAAATCTATGTGTAAAGTCAAACTGAGAGACTAGGGATCCTCACCGTACGTACCGTATACGGTACGTGTCAAAATATGTGAATACGGGACGAGGAACCGTATACGTACGGTGGGATACGACGCAGCCGACGGTACGGTACGGATCACGTACGTATACGGCACGGTACGGGATACGGCCAACTTCGGGGCAACAAATCAGCGGATGTGCGATCGCGGCATGATTGATATCGGTTGAATTCACTGACAGCAGATCATCAGAACTTCAGAAGAGTGAATCCAGACCGAGATGGCACACCACGGCAAAGTTCAGGCGTGTTTGCCGAAATACGGCTTGATACGGACTCCGTATCCGTATACGTACGGGCTGCTCGGCACGTACCCAGATGGCTCCCGGTACGTGCACCGTACGTACGTACCGTACGTATCACCGTAACCCATACGTACGGTGAGGATACCTATGAGAGACCCCTCATTTTACCATTCTCCAAAGAGAACTATGTATAAGTAGCGGATTGTCAGAGTCGCATTACAACTTCTCCCTCCATCCCAATTATATGCCCATCACCTAATCTCCTGTCTTCGTCATATTCCGCCCCCAGGTTCTTTGATCAGCGCAAACCCCGTTCAAAAGGACGAGCAGCTGTTTCTCTCATCCATCGATCCGTCTTCCCCCCATCATCATCCCTCAACAATTCTACCAAAAGTCCTCAGCCTGTGACTGAATCTCCGCAAGGTTCTCTTATCCGGATCCTTCAATGATAGTCAACTGTCTCGCTGCTTCACGGTGCCACTCCTTGGATCATGACCCATCAATGGATCGTTCATTTTTTTGCAAATGCAGTAGTCATGCGTTTGAAAATGTAATGGATTGCGAGCAATAGAGTCACGCGTTTGGAAATGAAAAGCACTGATTGCCCTCTGGAGTAGTCAATATTGCGTCTGCCGGGAATCTGAATAGAACAAAGTGACGGCAATGCATCAGGAAAATCTGAAATTCTATCAAGACCCAGCAGCCATTATCTAGGTCTTTGGTCGTCTTTGGTGGTCTATGAAGACATACTGCTGGTTTATGTAGGTCTTTGACGCACTCTGTTTGAATGCACCTCTATTGTACCAGGTCACGCTTTTCAAAATTCCAGCCATTTGAATGAACCTCTATTGTGTTAAGTCACGCTTTTCAAAATGCCAGCCATTTGAATGCAGCTCTATTGCATCGGGTCATGCTTTTCAAAATGGCAGCCCTTTGAGTGCAGCTCTCAATTGCATGCATTTTGAAACACGTGACCTGCGATCCTGGTCACCTCTTCCACCACCCCCTGTGCTTTCGTTTCCTTAGCCTTGAAGTATTTAGTGAAATAATATGAGTCCAATAGTGTAACGCCATCCCTACTTTTTTTGTTGGAGATTTTTTCATTGGTTTAACAGGGGCATGTTTGAATTTTGAAGCCAGAATGTTTTCTTTTTTCTCCGCCATACAAATTTTCCATTGGCTACCTGACAAGTGAACCTTGGGTGTGAAACGGTCCGTTTTATAGGTCGGCTTAGCCCTGGTAATCCAGCCACTTGCTTTCATAGTCATTTCAGCATCAGCCATCAACACTTCTCTAGCAAGCTGCTTTGGACCTTACTGTTTTGCGTCTTTTTTTTTTTTGAACTTGGTTCACGCTAAATCAGATACTATTATGAGTTCACCGCAGAGTGCTGATACTCAGTGAATGAGGCAATTGAATATTCGGTGCTGACAGTCGGGGAGTGAGATAAATCTTGGCTAATAAATTACACAGAAGCATAACATTTCATTTCACCTCTGATGAGATATTCTAGTGTTCTTTGTTCGCCTTTTACAGCAATTGGCAGTACCTAAGGCGCGGATTGAAAAAGTTGTGTTTTGGGATGTTTTGGAAGAATTCCCGATATCTCAACGAGTTCTGCACCGATTCACATGAAACCTAGATAGAAATACTCAGCTAATTCATGCCAAATTAGTGATAGAAAGAAAGTTGCAAAAATGATGTATATTCAGTGACATTGGTTTTATGGGCCATTTTGTGGATGAATGCAGTTTACAGCCATCTAGACACATCCAAATGATGTGGATTTTTGTCAGGTAAAGCTTTGATACATCCTGAAACTTGTAATAGAGTCGTAATCCTCAAAAGTTCAATCTATCATGCTCAGGACAATCAGCAATACACTGCAATCAGGAAATATTGTGAAATTTGAATCCACTGCATGGATGTGTGGAGGTAAATACACTCAACTACACTGAGCTATACTGGCGCTACTTTGGTGAATTTCTAATCACAAGGTAGACAGGTGTATTGGGATGAAATTATGTCTGCCTAGGTGGCTAATCAGACCTAGAGCCACCTACACACACCTTGACTGACCTACACAGACCTACACAGAGCTACACAGAGCTAGACAGAGATTGTGTAGTTCGCTACGCAGAGGTGGTCTGTGTAGCTCTGGCTAGGGACCTTGACTGAGGCTAAGTATAGGAGGGCCTTGAATGCAGTGATTCCTTCCGTATTGAAGGAAACTCTTCCGCCTCTCCCGACTTGGGGAGATGACGAGGATATCAGCGAGGTGTACGATCAGAATGTATTCGAGATCCTAGGAGTATGTTTCCGTACCGAGGTTGAAAGTTTCCTTGTGCTGCTTGACAGGTATTTCAATTACCTTCAACAACGGCCGCAAGACCGTCATGCAGAGCTTGACGATGCCGCCGAACAGTTCATGAAAACGTCCACTGATCAGAAACCTTCCCTATATGGCTTCTGTAGTCTACTGGTTAAATCACCTTATTTATATTTTGCCAGAGCGTGAAGGTCGCGCGTTCGAACTTTGAAGAAAGCACATTTAAATAATTCTCCATACACTAAGGCCCTGATTGGGTGCCCAGAATCTTTTCTAGAATTTTTGCTAGAATCTGATACGGCACCCAAACTCGTCCCTAAACTACCCTAGAATGACAAATATTGTTGGTTTATGGATACCTGAGCACCGAGGGTGGCAGACAAAGTGCAGTCAAAAAAATTGCTCCAGTTTCTAGAACTCCTCAGGAGATTTCTGGTTCAACTCCAGAATGTGTTGAATATTTTGAAGTCACAATTTCCCTTCCACCTCGTCTGATGCATATGCGAAGAACCACATATATTTTCCATTCTAGGGCAGTTTAGGGCTGGGATGATATTACCCCAGGTCAAGGGCCCTGGGCCCAAAAATACGCAAATTCTTCGAAATTCCTAGTAGTTGCCAGATATTTCGACTGTTATCCATCCCATGACCTTCGATATGAAAGGATATTGCACCCCGGATGTCTAGGCCACACCCTACCGCTTATACAGAGCCAGAAATCCCGGAAAACGGTCCAGTATTGGATGAGAAATGTCTGTTTGTCCGAGTACTAGGTTTGTCCGGTGTGGCGGGGGGGGATAGTACTCACAGATGTCTCGTTTCTATCAATGTTTCCAACAGCTGAAACTTGAAGCAAGGCTTGCCCATTGGCATCTCTTCGGTGTTCCAAAAGACCCTTGTGTATTTTCAGCAGGTCGTCCTGGGGGACGAGGCTGTCTGTTTCGTGGCGAAATTGGGGTGGCCATAAAAGTGAGAGGAAACTGTTACTCAGTGACCGAAGTGTAGCAGCGTTTCAACCAAAACTGAACTTCGATAAATGGGGATGCTTTTGCTGACAAAGAGAACGAGATTGGTCGGTATATCGCTCTTTACACCCCCCACGTGGCCACCACTGACGGGGAAAGCGAGGTGGTGAGTCACTCCAGCGCCCATTCGGAAAAATAAAATGCTGTCTGGAAATCATGACAAATACTAAAGGGGCGCTTTAGTGTAAGGGCGGTGAAACAGGACTTAGCGCAACTGTCGTAGAGGTGGAGGATTGGTGGCCATTGAGAAATGTTAAACATGTGCGTTCGGCGTCCGAAAGCTTTCCTAATCGGGATATGTTTGCGGTGGAACTTCCAAGCCGTCACACAGGCCCTAAACATGGCTGAAAAGCACCAAAAAGACGAAATTTGCGTGAGAATGTCGAAAGTTTGGGTGGTGTCACGCTCTGCCGCGGCCTCTACCGAAATGTCGAATTGGTAAAACGAGTCACGCGTCACCCTCCCTGTCGATTTGATCGAAATAGTACAGTAACCGTGTATGGCGTGTTTTCTCGACCCGTCGACCCATCGACGGCCGTTTTCGACAAAAACGCAGTCGAAGAGCCCGACGGAGCGGGTCGGCTACCCGTCGCCGGAATCCCGTCGAACCGGCGCGACGGGCACGGCGCACAGCCCTATAAAGTGGCCCATCTAGGAGTCCAGTTCGCCGTAGGCGTCTCGTATGCACATGAGATATTGTCTTGTGTGCCTCACAGTCGCAAATGAATGATGTTGAAAGACTTGGATAGTGCAGGCTCTACAGGAGGTCTTGAGTCAATTTCTGTGATGTAATCCGAATTCATAGGATGTAGATTCATATCCTACGGAATGTGGCCTGAAGTGGTGGACCAAGGTAATGTTTTCCTTCTACCAATGTCCTTTGTACAAACAATATAAATTTTACAAATTTTGTGCGGGGTCAAATTCCAAGATCTGCGGCTCTCAAAGGAGGTTCCAGGAATCTTTCCATTCTTCCTCTGGTTAATAATGCTGCGCCAGCAGTGTTGAGCATTATTGTGTTATTGTTCCACTCCGCCGTGAACAAGGACCATCGCGCTTCCAAATCAAAATCTATGTCACTGGGAACTTGAGCCTCTGGTGGGGGTCGCTCGACCATCCACGGTAATGGTGGGAGAGGTTTGTCAAAATGAAATCCTGGAGTGGAGCTCGGGGTGGTGGACAAGGAATCCTTCCTAGGATATTGCAGAAAAGTTGCGATCGTTTTCCTTCGTATTCTACAGAGTCTGGATTTTTTGTGACCCATTCACGCTATGTCACGTCAGAATGTACACAGCTGACGCAGCGGGGAACGTTACCATGCGTCCCGCTTTCAAAGAGGGCGAATTATCCATGCAAAAAGGTACACAGCTCGCAGACCGAATATATATATGTGTCCCGGTTGCGGTTCCCGATATAATGGTACGGTTGTATAACAAAAGAAAATGACGTGGGATTGGGCCTCGCCGAGGCGGGGGACTAAACCTTGTGGGCTACCAGCAGCCTGTGACTTGGTAGATCATTGCATTGGTGTCCTGGTAAAAGCGAATTCGCATCCGTGGTCGACCCGGGAACTCGTCCTCGAGAACCTGCAGAGGATGCATTTCCTTCTCCGGATCATGCTTTTCGAGTCAACATTTAGACCCGAATTCGACGTAAGTCATGTCGTCGAGTTCAGGATGTGTGGGTCAAGACATGTATCGAACCAACAGTGTGCCGTCGGATTCAGAGCCATCTTTGCGTGACATTTGGCCATTCTGTCGACCAGGAAGGTGGATCGGAAGCCGTTTGGCGCCAGGTTTCTTCTCCGAAATATGGAAAGATGCCAGACGCATCGCAGCTTCAATGCTGGAGAGGTATCACCCCCTTTCGTAGTCCCGAATTTCGTCCACGGGTTTTCGTATCGGCATGGGAGTCGTGGGATCAGTAGGCTGCCTACGTATTGCCCAATTGACCTGGTTGAAGAAATACTTGAAAAGGTATTGGAAAAGAGCCACACCCGTGGAAAATTCCACGTTGATGTGGCAGTCACACTTGAGAATTAGCCAGGGAATATGCGAAACGACGAATTGATCCTCCGCATGCCGACATCAATGCTCAAAATATCCTGAATGTGGTAATACCCAGACCCGTGCTGACGATGCTGCAGCTGACGAGGTATGTTCAGAAACCTTTATTCGCTCTCTGGTGCATGTTCTAAGCAAAACTTTTGCCAAGATGCAAGTGGATGATGAGGCTAAGCCCTCCCACGACATTGGGACTGTTCCAAAGGGACTTTCCTTCAAAAAGCACAAGGTCAACCACGAGTGCACTCATCAGGACCACCCAGAGGCAGCTTGTCCTTCAGCTCAGGTAAGAATCCTCATGTTTATTCTTCAGTAATCATCTAACCAGTTCAAACTTAAAGCCACTAGTTCCAAGGCCAAGAAGACTAGCAAGAAGCGTCGTTGACGACGATGATACTACCTTCATTGCTGCAGGTAAGTTGTGCCTTTAACTTCAGTTGAACTTTCTAAAACATCTTCCTCCAGTGCTCAAGGAGCTTGGGCATGGCAACTCCATTAGCCATGTTCTAGAGGAGGCTAAGCTTATTACAGCGATGCCTTCCGACTTGCCCAACACTATCCCTGCACTCAAGAAGCGTCTCTACCAGTTCATGGTGGAGATTGCTGTTATTAATGACCGTCTCCGCAGTGACATGGCTCTCTGTACTGCCCATGTGGAGGATGCAGCTGCTCTCACTGCTCGTTTGGCTGAGTTGGAGGCTGCTTCGGCCGATAACTGATAACATTCTGATCCCCTTTTCGAGCTAATACTATGTTTTAATTCCTTGTATTAGCCAATTGTTGCTCCTTTAAATAAACTCCCTGTTTTGTGGCATCACCCTGGGTGTTATCCAGTTATGCTCCCAAACTAGCCTTAATACTTCAAATATGAAGTATTGCACCAAGACTTCCTTTGTACTCAGACTTCACTGCACACACAAAGACACCGACATGCCTTCCCATAAACCTGTCAAACCCATATTTGGGTTATTAGATTCAGTTTGGAAGTTCATTCCCACACTCTTGTCTTGAGTGCGCTGGTCATCTGCTTCCATTTTTCTTCCGCCTTTGCCATTTGTTCCAAGCATTTTCTAATTCTTCCTCCTGTTGAATAGCCAATTCTCTGCCGACCTTCTTGACTGCTCTAGTCTGATGGACCCTTGGAACTCCCGAGTCCAACTCAGCTTCGTCAAACTCTTCTTCGGCTGGTGGTGGCTCAACATAATCATCTTCGACTCCCAGTTTCACATTTTCGAACTGGAAATCTCTTCCTGTGTACCCCAAGGCAGCTCCATCGTCAACCAGCTTGTCCAATGATTCTTTAGACAAGTCTATTAAATCATGGATATTCTCTGGCAGCAATATACTGACCTGTAAGAAAAAGTGTCAAAAGTCCTTCAGACAAAGTTGCTCAGTTTTACAACTCTTTGCGGAACATACACGCAGCTTGATATGCATAGAACACAGTGACTCGGAGTCGCGCAATGGCAGGGTAAAGGCACCGGAAGCAACGGACTGGGAAACCGAGACTTCAGAAGAAAGAACCCAGTCCAGAGACAAGAGAAGCTTCGGAGGTAGGATTCACACACACGAGGAGAGTGGTGCATTGCAAAAAGTAGCGGACGGCAACATGGGAGTTAGAGACAAGCAAGGCGAGCTGTGCTGCTGGCAATTTTTGATGGATGATCGATGGGGTTGATGCGACGAACATCGGAGAATTCGGACACAGGAAGCTTGGGGGATTATTGCGAGCGAAGCGAGCAATTCTACCCTTCACGTGACTAGGCAGGGATAGAGTATGCAGCAAACACGAACAAATTCTGCGCGCGGTGACAGCCAGCAGAATTTCAGTCAGAATGGCCTCCTCAGATTCCTTTGTTGGGCCCTGGTCTGCCTGCATTCTTAGGCAAACAGTCTTATCTGTGTCACAGGGAAAAGGTGCTGTTACTGTCACTTTTAAAATTTTCTTCTTGCCACCATGGTCGGAAAGTCAGACTATGCAAGCCTGTCAGGCCTGATGGTCTTCGAGAATGCTCGCCCAGTGGTTACAGCCATAGATGTGACTGTCTCAACGGGGGATACTGCGCTGCTTGGCTTAGGCTCGTCCCCATCCGGTATCCAGGTAAATAGAGCCAAATCCATCACTCGCTAACGCTCGGACGACAGTCCTGGATACCGGCTGGGCCGTCTCGGCGCACTTTGAGCGGGGTTTTGCTTCCCCTGCCATTTCAGCGGTCACCACTTTGGAAAAATATGCCCCCAACGTTGAAAAAAAGTGCTCAAACTTCCTGCATGAATAGTTGGTGGTTTTGAATTCCCTATCCAATGAGCCCCACATGTTTTTTTGATGGCAGATTCCATGTCATCGTCGTCGTCAGATGGTCCGTGCACGGCGACGAGCTCGACTTGGTGTAAGATCCCAAAACAATGTGAGCTCAATCGGCTTAGAATTGAATTCTGCCCCACTTTGGTATAGGAAGTTTTGACACTTTTTCAGAGCATTTCAGAAGCCCCCAGGTCGATTTTTTCCAAGTCAGGACCTCTGAAATGGCGGGCGATCCAAAACCCCGCTAAAAGTGTGCCAAGAGGGCCCAGTCCGTTAACGATGATCTCCCTGTTGTGCATTCTTTGTCTGATTGTTGGCTTTGTTTGTGTGATTTTAGTAATTCATGCTTACGTCCCTGTCTCTCACTGAGATCCTTTGTTAACGTCGACTGGTTCACGAGTCTATGCTTGGCTCTGTCCGCTACTTCAATAATAACACGGCCCCTGTTTCTTTCGAAGACGGCATCTATTACTGCGAAATCAGAGTATTATCTTTCTCTCCTCTGTACTCTGGGGGTCGCTGAGATATTGCAGGTCGTATTATCTGCGACTGCCTAGTGGGCCACACTAGGTACTGGGCCACTTGTATGATATAAGAAGCTGTGATGTAGAATTGTGCAACCTGGTACTCCTAGGATGGAACACGACTTGTGGGGACGCTGTATGTCAAATTTTGGGCCGGAGTGACACGCCGATCAAAAGTTACGGTACGTTGTTTAGCGAGATGCCAGGCTGTAAACATCATTTCTTATTTCCGGACGGCTTTCCCGATCCTCGTTTGCTCTTTTCTCCACCAGTTCTTCACCAATCCACGAGTTTGGGCCCTCATTCTCTTCCCTCGATCTGCGCGCATATTCCCATTTGATTCAATGGTGTGAAAATCGCTGCTTTCACGTATTGCGCGATCCACAATCAGCTCGATGTGCTCCTAAACGGCCAAATGCCCCCACCACCACAGCGATCCCACCGTCGGGGCTAAGAATTCGGAATCTGGGACGTGGATTCGGAACATATATTCTAATGTTCTACCACATTCATTTGACGTTCAAGTGTGCCACGCCCCGCTCACCGCGGGCCATAACGCCAAATCATCAATTTTCAGTTGCACCTAAAGATGAATTTTGTTAGAGGGGTAATGGGTATGAGGGCGGTCTCCATTGCAGTCAGGTATTTCCCAATACTTCCTACAGTGCCATATGTATTCCAATTTCAAGGGTAATTGCCGATTGTACTGAACAGAAGAAGCCTTTCACTCCAGACCCCGATTTTACCCATCCTACTTGGCCGGAAAGGCGAACAATTGTGACCTCCGTATGCTTGGGATTAGTGGGCAGAGAGGCGGCGGCCGCAGTCAAGTGTACAATGGCATCATTTCCTCTTCTCTGGCATCGAGTTTCCAGCAATTTCACAGGGTTCAATTCTCACATGTCTCGATGTTTTGTTTTTTGCCGGAACCCCCCAACTTACTGATATGCCCAAATACAATGGAATGGTAACGCACCTCCCAAGAGCGAGAAATAGACGACAAATGGTGGTCGGCGAAACAACGAGCGGACGTGCCTGACAGCGTTTCAGGTAAGGCGTTGGAGCTCGCGTTGAACGTCGCACGGGGCCGTCGTGTCGGCAAGCAGGTAAGTGGGAGTGTCGAGCTGAGCGCTCTGTAATCCCTGGATCAGTGGCAGCCTGAAATATGGTATCTCTCAGCATTCAACCAGGATTCCCACGGTTGCAGAGTTGGGAACGTCTGATGAATGTGGCCCCTTCCATTGTGCATCCTGACCAAGCTGGATTTATGAAAGGAAGGAAAATTGAGGACCAAGTCAAGCTTGCAAAATTCCTCTTGAGGGAGTCAGACAGGGGGATCTCAAGCGCTTGTTCAACAGTTGATCTTGAAATTCTGCCAACAATGCTGCAACGCAATTTGTAGCAAGACTCTGTTGCACAATCAGAAACTTGAATGTTCCAAAATTCACCCAAGATGTCTGCTTATTCAATCCTGGATACCCCTCATAGAATTCAGGCTCCAAGTATTTTTTCTGTGAAGTTCCTTCCGACTGCTGGATAAAATGGCATAATGTAAACATGGGCCACTGATCTTTTCTGGTCTCTTGAGAGCAAGACTGGGTCGATTCTCCCGAAACAAGTTATGTCGTCTTTAGCTAATATCTGTAGGTGTTCGGTGGTAAGGTATGGTTGAGCTCCGTACACGTGATCTGGCACAGTGAATCAATCTCCGGTTACTTTGTGTGATGACGAGTAGGTACACTCAAGTATGCCTTTTTGGGACTTAGTTCTCCACACAAATGATTAATGAGCCAGTTTTCTCATGTCCTGTCAGTCCACATCACCACTTGCGGATCTTCTGAGTTAGGAGGCCTGAATTTTTAAAGGTAGCAAATGGCTCACACAATCCTGCAAACAGGTACAATGTGATACGAACCATCTGCTTAAGATACGAGTAATCTACCAGATCCAAGAATGACAGTATTTGCAAGGTGTAAGGTCCCTGGAGGTAGTCTTATACCCAACAATGGCCACGGCGCCGCCAGAGCATTAGGATGGTGTTGCGGTCTTGCGCGGCGGTGGTAGACAGGACGTTAATCGAGGTACAAGATTATATAGTATTGTGGGTCCAAATTTGCCATACTACGTGCGGTACCATCCCAATGGGATATGAACGGGCCGATAAACACCGTCAGTGAACAGGGGATCTATAAGCTCGTAATTTTTTACCATTCTGCAGTGAATTTACAGCCAACCAGTGCTGTCAGGGGTTGAGCTCATCTTTTTGAGTCAAAATGCAAACTGGGGATCAGGCGGGGCGAAAATAAGCTTGGACTCGTGGTCGGCAACACTTCTAGTACTGGTATTAGTATTTCTACAAAGAGAAAAAATCCTGTCTCAACCCGCTCAACTTCCAAATGTCCGCGGCGATGAAGTCCTCGGAGAAGAGTCCGTGCAGTAATCATCTCATCGAGTGCCCATTGCAATGTGGGATTGTTCTGTGGACGTACAACCTCATTGCGCATTACAACTCCTATCATGCTTTGAAGTCCCTCTCAAATATTCCGGCCGTTTACCAGGCAACTTTTTTTTTTGCTCACTCAGTTTTGCAGTAAATAAAAATCCCTCTTACAGATCTTCTTGGACGTTGAAACAGAGCACATTTGTAGGAGGGATAACAAATCGGATCAAATTTGAAGCCACAAAATTTCAAACATTAGCATGACTAGGTGACCTGCACCATAGAACGGGACATGCCGGTGCATTGATGGAGTCTCGGCGGCGGTTCCAGTTGTTAAAAATAGTGGCAACACAACGATTGTCAGCTACATCGTAGATAACATTGTGCAACCAAGAGACTCACCATATCACAGTTGAAAAAAAAAATGCCCCTAGCCCGAGCCTGAGCCCGAGCCCGAGCCCGATCCGACCCGCAACCGACCCATAGGTAGGGTCTGGCTCAGGATATTCGCAGGCCCATGCCCGACCCGACCCGAACAACACCACAATCATTGCTTTACAGGGAGTGTGAATTATATTTAGTGTGTCTTGTCTCCATGGCTCGCCGCACCTCACCGAGACCCTCTGACTGCCAAAAATGAGAAAACTGAAGGATGCTAGAGAGAACGTTTCCATACTCCAGCCTAAATGATTATTTGGTGGGTCCGGATGAACATGGTCGGGATATACATTAAGTTATTTTGGTGAACAAATCAGTTCCTGAACGCCAGCGATAGTTGCCCATCGATGTGTGGCTTCGAGGAGATCTGGAAAGGTTGATTGATTTGGAACGCGCCGAAATATATGCCTGAGTTAGTTGATTTTGATCCTTTCATCTTTGGTCACTTCTCGCTGTTGTGTACCTGACTGTTGTGGTGATACATATTTTTATCACCATGCAACATGTTGTGAAATAACCCTTGAAACCATTTGGTTACACCCAAAAAGGACTCTATTTGCCATGCAGCTGCAATGGCCCCCAAGCGCAAGTAGGCTGGAAGGGGATGAGGGCAAACACAGGTAAATGAATTGGGCAGAGAATCTCAAGAGAACGGATAATAATGGCACAATTGTTCTCGCGAATATAGCTTATTTCTACCTTTCCTAGTCTCAGTAAAGGATGGAAATATCAACCAGATATCAAATGGGTGCTTTACTTTAATTTTCCCTGCGATGTTCATCGCAAGCCGGACGCAAGCCCATTTGCTTCTGTACGGCACGTGACACAAGCCGTTCTGCTGGATCCCAAGCCCGACCCATGCTCATGTCCAAAGGAGGTCTAATTCACGCATACAGGATTATATCACCCCATTCTGCTCAAAGCATACGTCTCTTGAAGCGCTTGAATATGTACACCAGAAGTCTAGGGTCTGCAGCAGCTCACATTGTGAATCCGACGTTCCTGGACCCTTTCAACTTTCATATATAATTTTGAATGCATCAGCAGTCAGGTGGAAACAATGGTAGCCTGTGAAAATAGTCAGATACGTCCACCATTATATTCACTAGTTAAAAGTAGAAATGTTTTGCCCAGCAACACTTCCAATTAACACATACTTGATTTATCCGCCTGCAATGCTGTCTGCAAACACAAAAGAGATAGCAGCCGAGGACACCCTCACCAACTCAGTTCAAAGTATTGCAACCCCAAATGACTGGCGGGTAGGGGAGACGATGATACATTGAGCAAGAGGAATCGGACGAAAAACGGGCGACATTGCCAAGTGAAAGGCAACATACCAAAAACTTTCCAGTGAATTGAAAGATTGTGTTTCCGGGCGGCGGAGTGCTATCGAATCTCGGGTTAATATGAATAGTAATCCACCTTGGATGGAAAGAATCGGCGAAGAATTGACCAACAACGAGCGAGTGAAGTATTTCGGCTCAAGCCAAAGATTGAGGTTGCCAAGCGAGCCACGTGGGATAGAAGATGGGTACCGTTGGAAAGGGTCCGTGAATACGGTCAGAATGCATATAATATCAGCCAAATCGATCAAGTATTGCGCCCAAACTGAGCGTTGCAAGCAGGGAGCTCAAGGCGAGTGCAGCGAATTTTGGTCAAAATTAAACCCATGAACTAGAGCCGAAGGCTGATAGAGGTGGATAGCCCCGTTAAAAAGCTTCCGAACGCGCCTAAAAGTGTGCAGTTTGGCCGAGAATTGAGCTCGTAATAAGCGTAGCAAGAAGGTGAGTTTTTGTTTGCTCTTCTTTATGAAAATTGATGGAGTGTCATTACATCTGCAAACAGCTGTAAAATGCGAATGGCTTTTCTTTGCCTTTTCCAACTATATTACACGCAGATCTTCCCTCTGCTCCGAGTTCTCTAGTGGGAGGAGGAAAGCCCCGGCGCCTTGGGACTCTCCCCCTCTCAGGAAACTGTTGTTAAACCTTGACATGCACCCAACTTTATAAGTAAACCCCACCAAATCGGGATGAGGGCTATTTCTGTGCGACGCCAGAGGGAAAGTCTACTGAAGGTGGGGTACCGCGGTCCCTTCGTGACAAGGATTTGTGAAGTGGGGGTTTACTGGCAAGAGAGGTGGGCGTGTGTAGACACGAAATGGCCTAGGCGAGCTTTTTGCTGTGTGCGCCTTGGAAATTGCTTGAATTCGAAGTGGGTAAGAAAAGACATCGAGGGAACAGAGGAAGGGTACTGACGAATATATCGGCCCCCCAATGTTCGTCATGATCCCCAAAACAAGCCTCAATAGCCGCACATCAGGCGACAAGGATTTGGGAAGTGCCGGGTTTACGGGGGGGTAGAGGAGGCGGAGAGGCATGGGCGGAAAATTACTGTCACTAGCACGGGGGTGGAGTCTGGCTTGGGCAGCAGAATGACTTGCGTTCGGTGGGCTATATCATTCCACAGACTGAGCACCAAAAAAATTACTCTCATTGAGTATTAATACTCAAAGGCTTTTGCCATATGTGATTTGGAGGCTCCTCGGGCGTAGGCGACGAGATTTTGAGCTGACAGACACACAAGCCCGTTTATATGATGCCATCAGACAAACGGGCTTGGGCTTGATCTTGGCCGCGACATTGCTCATATGTGAATGAGCTTTAGTTGAGTAAATTAACATTCAGACTTATAGCTTCTGTTGACTAAAATCAATCTGACACATAATTCTGTTCCCGTTTGACTCTCACCAAGACTCACTGTTTCAAACCCCCCGCAATGGCTGTCGACTCATTCGCGGCACCTCCTGGCCACACAACGCTGTCGTGTCGCTTGCAAAGAGACCCTCTTTCCATCTATGAGTTCCAAACAGACCTACCAACATCACCGCAGAGCCAAACGTTGGGCGGGTGCGGCGCCCAAGTTCATATGAGGGCGTCTTCCGCTGTACGGCACTGGTATGGGGACGAGGACACGATATCTCCGACTGTGGTGCCTCTGGAGACTCGGTACTTCTCTCAGGAACAACGGGCCGCTCTAACTCGTGGCAGGCGCTGCGGGTGCCGATTAGAGGGCGTGGGGTGCGCCGTGTGGTGTCTGCTTCTCCACCCTTGGCCTACTCTCTTAACTCTCTCACTCTCATCAGTGGCACAACACAACCCTTCAGCGCGATTCTCCTCGTGCTCTCACCAGCAAGATGCGTACCTGTTCCTCTCTAGTGCCGTTTCCCCACATATCTCGTATGTCTCTGTAAAGCTACATAATTCGACAAGCTCATAACAATTCTAGGGCCTTGTGTAAGCCCGAGGAAGCCGAACGCGCAGCCATATTGCCCGCGTCAACGGCCCATAGTTCCCGCCCGAATCGCGCGCGGGTAGTTGGCGATTATGCCATGACAACGCCGCACTGGTCAGGATGGGAAGGGGATGAGCTGTACGTTCTCCTCTAACTTATTGAAGTTGTTCATGTAATTCTAGGTCGGAAAATATGGATGATCTGTTCTGGTCAATCCCCTCTTTCTTCGGTTTTTCTTGCAAAACTGATCTGGGTCGTCGACGGTAGGTCGCGCGCACTACCGGGGGAGACGATCATCTGGGCGATGAGCCATGACGACCAACCCTCTAGGCAGTACAGCAGCGGGTTCCGGGACAATGACGCAGGTACTTTCTTCTTTCCTGCATTCCACCTGAAGCCTGACGCACGCAGCTGACTCCAGGAGGTTACATGGTCTGGCGCCCTCAGTGCGGTGTTTTGAATCTGCATCTAGAATTACCTCCAGTACCGCTTTCGATAACTCAGCTGTCGACGAAAATGATCGCGAGAGAGCTCGGCAGGTGGAGAGTTCACAGTGGACGGATTTTGGCCCATCTTTAGCATTACTTGGATTATCGAAGCACGTTCCAGTGACAATGTGATGAATTAGGGCGTGGCGACACTGCATGAGAGTCATATTGTGGTGCGGGATTCCGTGAAGGGTCAGGGCATGTTGGATTGTGGGCAGATCAGAATAGAAGACGGAAATGCGCGCGCGTGTAGAACAATGACCAAGGAAAATATCGCGTATAATTTTTACGGACGTCATATTCATGTTATTCATCAGATTCGCAGAGGTAGAAGCACAACGGCAGTTAGGCCGGTCAACACAGAGACAGCCAGAGACTTCAGCTGAGAAATATTAGAAATAGGAATGGCCAGGAAATAAAAAACATTTACCATCGTCGCGTTGATGAGTGGGCTCAGGATCAGCGAAGTCTGGGGACTCGTTGTCAAGGTCCATGGATTGAGTTGGAGGTGGAGGAGGATATTCTGGAGAGGATAAGAACAAAAGTGGGTAAAGGGAAAGACTTCCGGAGGATAGCTGGAAATAAGTATTTGAGACAATGGGGAGGCTCATTTGGACGGAGAAGACACCATTGAGACAGGGAACAGTAAGGATGCTAGATGCAACGGAGCGAGAAGCATGGACCCCAGAAGTCAAAACCCAGTCCAGAGAGAGCAGAGATCTGACTCGTTCACCGTCGAAGGAAGTGGACAGAGGTACATTGCAGAAGGTATGGTGCGGGTCACCTAGCTGCCGCTACCCAAACTTAGTGGCCAATTGGCCGGAGAATTTTTTGCCCCTGTACACAGCCACAATCAGCGCAAATTTCCGTTATTTCCCCCGCTTGTGGCCAATTCGACGGCAAGAAAAAAGTTTACCTCCTTCAGTTTTGATTTAAATACAAATACCTCTTTATGATCAGCTTGTATCATCAAAAGAATCACTTTCTAAAGAGGGATAAGAAATAGAGGCAAAACTCGGCCCGGAAATCTCAAGCACGGGGTAGCGGCAGCTAGGTGACCCGCACCATAGCGCTAGCCATTGTAGTGGCGGGTAGGAGAGAAAATGATTTGCCACGTCGAGATTCTGGAAAGTTCTTCAAAGTGCTGCAAGCGCAACCACTTCAAGTTTGATTTTACCGACTACGAGGAAGGCATGTATGTTTGGCTACGCGAGTCTCAGTACGATGAGACGAAGGGTGATAAAGGAAAGTGGTTATATTCTGGTCCCTACATTATTCACCAGAAGCGCGACCATGATGTTTTCGTGCTGAGAGAGCTCAGTGGAGCGATTCTCAAAGGTCATGTAAACATTCGCCGACTTTGCCTTTTTTATTTCCGCCCGAGCAACCAGACGCTGAAAACCTCTCTGAAATCTAGGGAACGACGTACCGAAATTGCCAACGCAGAATATCGGCTTGATTATGCACTCATGAACATGGCTCATTATTCGCTAGAGACCGAAGCTGAGTGTTCTATTCTTGCTTAAACATCCGTTCCGCACCGCCTTTCCACATCTGTTCCGAGACGTTCTCCTATCCGCTATCCACGGTTCTGTTTAGCTCGCTTGCTTGCCAAAACCCCGATCTCCCCACCGTGAATCCTTTTCGCCTTCCCTACCTTCCTCCTTCTGCAAACCTTGCTCATGCGAAATATTACGACTTACGGCTTTCACCCCGCTCCTGAACGCCATCTCGGATACCCCAATATTCCTCGCTCTTATGAATCCTTTCATCCGCGTCCGTCAAATCCTCCACATTTTCCACTAATATTCAGGATCCCGAGGGTGGAATCCAAAGTATCCCCCTCTGTGGAAGTGCCTAACGGCTTCCTCGTGGATTTGGCACATCAAGAATTCCTAGCGCGATCCGAACCGGGAGTTATCATCCACCAATATCTTCTCTCATCCTCATATGCTTGATCTACTCAGCATTGCCCACTGTCCAGGAAAATTAGCCAAAAATTAGCCACCAGTCTGATCTGGTGGCTACCACAAGCTCTCTATTATTATATGCGCCAATAGAACTTTTTTTTTTCTCCCTCAATTTTCGTCGGATTTACTTCAAATAAACTCTATTGGGCTGTGCTACGACTATTCTGTCTTTTTACTCAACTCAGGGACTGGACAAGAGTCTGAATCGATGCATTCGATTCAGAAAAATTGTCAGAAAAATCGGAAAAAATATATCGACCTTGCCATAAAAATGGCCATATTTTAACACCCAAGGCTTGGATGGACCGGAAACCTTGATATATTGATTGCCGGCCCTCATTTAACGCCTTGTTCTTTTCTTTTTTTTGATCCGGTGTATAAAATTCGAAAATTGAACCACCCCTAGTTAGGACCCGGCCGAGAATCCCGCGGATTGCGGGGCACCCTAGACTCTAGGGCTTAATCAAACGTAGGGGGCCTAGACTCTAGGGCATTATGGACTGCATATTGTGTGCATTTATAGGTTCATCGTCGGATGGATCACTGATGATGACTTAACAGGGGAAATGATGCGCGTCTATGGACACGTAGAGAAGGAGCAAGTGAATTCAACCGTCCTCATGGTCGCTGCCGATGGCCCAGCGCGGCTTAAATTCTCTGGTTTCGTCTCGACCAACTCCGAGGGAAACATGTATACAGTGTGCGAGAAGCCCTTCTCATCTCTCGTTGACCCGGATTGTTATGATCTCACTAGTAAGTGTCATGTTTGCATTGAAACCATTGCTCTATACCGACAATCTAAAGCCTTCTGCTATCGGGACGAGCACCGGCAGCTTCGGTACAAGTTTGTCGCAGCGAACATAGCGGATCGCGAGTACATAGATCAAATCGCTGCCAAGAAAGGTGTTCGTGCCGCACCCTTCGACAAGCTTCCGGCCTGGCGTCCAGCTCTGGCCAGTCCTGCGGAGATTATGCACATGATCTATCTGCGTTCGTAGGATTCCGATTTGGTAAAAGTTTGTGCTTGACAAATTTCCTTAGGCCTCGCAAGTGTCATCCACAAAGAGGTCTTACTTGGCGGTGGTATGTTCAATGCAAGCCGCGATATGGATGAAACAGTGTCTGTCTAGCTGTGTTTAGGCCACTACACAGACCATGTCTAGCCTTCTAGATACAGATTGTGGCTAGTTGAGTGTAGCCCCTGTCTAGCTGTGTTAGGGTCCTCTGGCTAGCTCGGTGGCGAGGATTCGGACCAACTTCAGTATATTTCAAACATTTCTAGAGGCTTTGAACAGCACGAAAATGCGATTCATGACATGCTACAGGCCCCTAGAAGCCATATCCACGTCTTGGAATAATAATAAAAACGAATTTCGGTAGGCTATGTAGGTCCTGTCCGGACAAAATCGGGCCTCGACGACGAAATTTGTCCGGAAAAAAAATCGGCCGATCGGGGTCCGCTGGGCCCTAGCCTCCAAAGGGAATGTCAGGGGTCCTCCATCAGCCGACATCTCTTCGCGGCCATCTGTCGCCTACCAAGAATCTGATGCCAATAAATATGACTTCGGCAACATAAGTTAGCTGCAATCAGACTTAAAGCGCGTTCAAAACGCTTTCGAACGCGGTATAACACAACCGATTTGGTGAAGAAATGAGCTCACAACAAGCTCGACAAGTGTGCAAGTATTTGTTTGCTTTCTTATTTATAAAATGATGGGGGCGTCATTACTTTTGCAAACAGCTGTAAAAACCGGTTTATAAACCGGTGTTTATAAACATGTTTACAAACATCAATAAAAAACAGCACCCTAGACGTGTGACTCATTTCTCCTATGTACTTATTCGACATTTCGGCAGCCGCCAAAATTTTGCGTGACACCTAAAAATTTCGACATTCGGAACGAAAAATTGCAATTTTGGGCCTGTGTGACAGCTTGGAGGTTCGACAGAGGCCCGCGTGACGCGTGACCTCGACCAAAAAATATTCCCAGAGTCGATGCATCTACTGTTACAATGACAGGCTAAACCGCGCAACTTTGGCCGGCAATGTGCAAACCACAAAACGGGGAAAAAACGGCCTCGACGTGACGCATTCAACAGTTTATGCGTATATACCGCCACCGCCAACTTTTCTGCACACGGCAATAAATAGCCGCCGTTTCCACTCTCGCCACCTCCCATGTCCTTACCACCATAGCCGCCTTGCCCCAGGAGCTCATCGATGCAATTGTAGAAGAAATAGAGGCCCCAGCATATGGGTCCACTTCAAACAAAGAGACTCTCAAGGCCTGCGCAGTGGTGGCCCGGACGTTTCTGGCGCCTACCCAGCGTCGCATATTCCGGACCCTCATCATCAAATCCGTCGACAAAGCGAAAATTTTGGTGGAAGGCCTCTCGCATAGTCCACACCTCGATACATACGTCCATGATCTGACTGTCAACGACGGCTTTGACACCGAGGCCGGGCGCAGCACACTAGTGTTGTTATTCCCGCTACTCGCCAGAGCCCACCGTTTGGTCACCCGAGTTTGTCGGCGTTCATGGGATCCAAAGTCCTTTTCCCCGCAGTTCAATGCTGCATTTTTGTCGAGGTTATCACCCTCGTTCCTTTGGTGTCTTGAACTGGGTCCATGCAACATCCCTTCTTCCGTCCTACGATTGTTTTCTGGAATGCTGGCTAAATTCTGAGTAGGCATCAACAGTTGCTGGAGTTCTATATTCACACACTCCAACAAGAGCGCCAATCTATAGAAGCTTTGATTGAGCCCTTGGTAGTTTTTGATACAACGTGCATGCTCGCCACAAGCTGGATCAAAACAGGATCCTTTCTGCAATACTTGCAAACATATTGCAACACAAGAACCTCGCACCTGTAGTCCAAATGTAAGCATTGAACCGTGTGGTGCATATCCCTGGGCTCTGGTTGATTTTCCAGTGGTAGCTCATACTGTTGCTCTACTTGCTGTATTATGCCTTGTTCTATGCGTCTTCACTGTCCTAAACGACTGTTCAATGATTTAATTCGCATTTTGAATCACATGCCCCAGAATGGCATTTTGAATCACATGCTGTGTAATGCCATTTCAAACACTGTTGAATGATTAATTCGCATTTTGAACCAGGACATTGGTAAACTAACCCTTGCCCCCACTGGCAATGAGGTTGCGCCTGTCCCTCCCCGCGGTATTACCCAACGCGGCGATGTCCCACACGTTAGCATCACCCCAGCACAGGTTCTGGGTGCCGCGGCGGGTCCTTCTTCGTCACTTGACGTTCCCCCCATCGCCACGATCGACCCTTCGCACCTCTCATACCGCAACGAGTCCGGTACTACCACCGACATCGGCACCATGTCCCACGCTTTCATCGACTACCTGGACCCCCAGGGGAACCGGGCCTCGAACACCCACATGGAGGATGTGCGGATGGGTAGCTGATGTTGAGATCGCCCCGTGCGGCGATCTGGAGGGTGTATGTAACGGACACGTCTACATTTTTGAACCCCCTATTCCGTTTGGTCACCTTTTACTTACAAACCTCTTCAGCACCGCGCTTTAAGCGTCCCACGCTCGTTCATATACCCAGCTGACTATTTCGCGTCGTAACGCCCCACATTCCTTCGCCTTCGCTTGATCTTTTCACTTCCGTTCCATCTGAACATCTTCACGATCTTTACAATCATTCTAACAACAGTAAACACATGATTTGTACTTAAGCCCGTAGTGTAGATCCGGGAGGTCAGTTAATCGATAAACTTTACGCCAGTTACTTCGGTTCGACCATTTCAGTATCCGTGTGCCGGACCAGCATCCAGCTCTCCGTCACAGTGAGCAAAGGAAGTTACCAAAGATCCGTGCGGAACTTGTGTAGGAATTCAAAATATCCGCCACACAGTCTGGGGATGCACGAAGGACTGTTGAACAGCTCTTCCTCAGTCAACAAAGGAGATAGACCTGAATAATGAGGTTAAGTTGATAACCACTTGACGATACGGTTCGACGTTACCAGCAAGAAAGAAAATTTCAACAACAGTGTAGACACCAACACGCAGGCAAAAAATCCCAGTGAGGGTCGTAGAAGTCAGAAGGGCTGGGCGGGAGGTCGTGGCGAGATGAAGACCAGGTAGGCCGCAGGTATGTATAAGAAAGATGAAAATGGAACAGCAGTTGGAATTAAATTACCTGGAAAACCAAGCTGGAGCTGAGAAAGGTGAGGACATAATCCGTGAACATGAAGGCCATGCCAACACAGAATTTTCGGATCTGTACACTAGCTAAATTTTAAAAAGACCCAAAAGAGAGACCCACACCTTCTTGTCGACAATCTTGATGGTGTGTTCATACACAGTGCGGGAATACAATTGGATGGGTGGGTAAGCGCACCATTGAAATAGAGTAAATTAGAACGGACCTGAGTTCTCCACCACCATTCTGCGGTGTGCATATCATGATACAAAAGTGGTTTTTTTGACGGCCCGCCGGCAGAATCAATGATCTTTAGTCACATTAATTATGCAAACAACTGGTTCCCTAGACCAACTCTTGACGTCCTCAGTAAGTACTTGTGTGCTTTCATTTCAAATTAAGCTTCTCTCGGACCTTTGCCATACTATCATGTTCATCCAGCAACCATTTTAAATTAGCACTGGAGCTTCCATGTGCTGTGCATGCATCTCCCTGACGCCGATGTGCACGGTACATTTCCGGAAAAGAGATAATTTGTCTCCCGGAAAATGTGCTGGTAAGTAGCAGCCCGAAGCTTTGAGTTTGGGGCTGCTTGTTTCCAACAGTCCTTGCCTCTTTTTCGCTGAACCTCGGAGGCCTGCTATGCATTCAGGTGCGTACTATACATCTTTCTTTTTATGTCTGCTGTACCTGCAGCTCACAGGTCCTGGGCTGCATCACTGCTGAGTCCTGTAGGTATGCCACCAAGCAAGCCCTTGATGTACCATCCCTGGCACAGACGCGAAGCGCAGAAACACGCGGGAGAAGAGCAGGGACAGACAGACAGCCCGGGAGATAGTGTAGTCCCGGCGATCACGGATCTGTCAAATTTGGCAGGTTCTGGCTAATATTCGCTATATGCGCTATCCACCCAAAGCATGCATTCCGCGGCCCCCTAGCCACAGCACCGCCCATCAGGAAATTTTTGTGAGAACAAGAACAGATGATCTATATTCAGGCAATGCCTGCGGGTTATATACAGCTATGTAACTATGTGAATGGAAATATGAAATAGAAAGTATTGTTTAGTGTTCAAGGGAACAAGAGGAATTGAAATGATCTTAATGATTGGTTAGGAAGGAAATAGGGATCGGAGTCCATGACCATGGCTTTAGAACCTCCTTCAGATTTCCTTTCGATTAATTCTGTGGCCGGAGCCAGGCTTCAGTATATAAGTAGCGGACTGTTAGGGTGGCAATACAAGTTCTCCCTCCATCCCGAGGACAAAGCAAAATACTCATGAGGAGTCAGACCTCCAAATACAGAAAATTTTACACAACTTGAGTCGCCGGTGGTTACAGCCGTTTGCGGGACAGCAAAATTGTGCTACCACAATACTGAAGAATGGACAGTATTTTTCACCCAAATTCACTATCGGAGTATACCATCCTCTGGGTGATGTGTTGAACTACAACACATCAAAAATTTAGGTCAATTGAGTATCAGGAATCAAAGTTACAGCTATCCGATGCGGAAATGTGATGAAAATGATGAAAAGTCTATCTTGGGCCCCATCAAAAATCGGAAGGGATCAACCCCTGCGGACCTGCAGCGCGAGCCGAACGCACCTATTCCCGAGGAAATCTGCGGAGAATTGAGCACAGCGCGGCTGATTTACACAAAATATCTCAAAATCAGAAGAAACCGACCGCGCCTTATGTTCCGCAAATTGCTGTGACAGTTCTGAGAGGACCATTCGCTGCGGATTTGATGCGTGAATTGAATGAGCCTACGAACGAAGAAAACGGTGTAGATTTGAAATCGCAGCAGCTGTTCTGCAAAAGTCGTGACCTACCCTTGATTTTATGTGCCAACATGCGGTATTCGGGCGTCAGGAGAGGAATCCAAGGAGAGGGTTTGCTTTGCATTTGAACCCCGGACATATTGAGCCTATAAGAAAGAAAAAAGGTAAGAATTGAGTGCAGGGCAGGTGTCCTACGGGAAAATTATCAGAAAAGATAGCAAAAACCCAATTTCATCGCTCAGGCAGCGGTTTTCAATGCCAGATGAAAGGTATGAGGAGACCATTGTCTGCGCACTTTCGATACCGTTCGAATGAGCCAATTTCCAGGGCAAACGGATGCGAACTGAGAGCGGAGAGAGTGTTTCAAAAATAAAAAACGATCAAAAATCACCGAAAACAGCAAAAAAAACCGTCCACACCTGTTGTACCGCAAACGGCTGTGGATCTTCTGTGGGTCTCTCAGAGCACCCATTCCATGCCCACAAACTTGATTCCACCAAGAAATCTGTATCCATTCCACTTCTAACTTCTGAACCAGGACAAAGCAAAATACTCTTGTGGAGTCAGACCTGCATGCACCACAAAAAATTTAACCCCCTACGGGGCAAGTGGTGTAACTTTTTCTGTATTTGGTCTCTCAGAGCACTCATTTCATGCCCACAAACTTCCACCAAGAAATCTGTACCCGTTCCACTTCTGAACCATTCCCACGCATTCCGAAAAGCGTGACTTGGTATGGAGAGCTAATTGCATGCCACAAATTGTCAGATGATACCCAGCACTATTCTGAGCAGCCCCATCTGTTTGAAATTGTCTGCGCTGCTTTGGTTGTTAAACCAGAGGTCACGGAACTCTCCATATCGGGTGTGGCAGTGCTGGAACCTCGGCCCGAATCAAAAGCACTCGTGAGGATTCCACAGCCGCACTTGGCTGATTCAAGGTTTGCAGGCATCTAACCATTGAATTGAAACCAGGATGCACAAAAATGGCCATGTATACATTGTCTGGGTGATTTAATAGCGATTTTTTTTGCGAATTTTTGCATCAGGTGGCTGTTCAGTGGCTGTCCAGACCCCATTTATTGATGTCAGGACAGCCTTTTACAGGCTGCATTGAAGATCTGGGGATGTGGTGTGCTGCCGATTATCAATATGAATCGACGGCCACGACTTTCCGAAAGAATCCAAGGTGCGGGAATGTTCATTAGATTTTCAAACAATTTTTCAATTCCGGCACGGTCGCAAGGCCATTTATCGAGGCCCGTGCCCCAGCAATCGATAGCCCTGATTATTGCGGTAATTTTCACCTACTCGAGTATTCTCGGACGGATTGTTGACCTCTCCAGGGGGCAATCAGGGACGGTCTCACCGGCGAGGTTTCCTGTTGTGACAGTCTTGCTGTTGTCGTTGGTTTGATTCCCGGCGACATCGTTGTAGGTGTTGAATGTCGCGGAAGCGTTGGAACCGTTCTGATTGAAGGGCGTATTTGGTATGAAGAGGCTTTATTATTCAGTCCTTCAGGACGAACAAACGGATTTTCAAACCACGTTTTAAGTACCACAAGCCGTTCGTCCATTTCCACAGCAGTCTTGGATCTCCTTTCCTCATTATACGGTTCTCTCTTATCTGGGTCGTCCCTGAGGCTAATAGCAGGTAAAAGCTTTTCAGGTTCTGGCTTTAATGATGCCATATATTGAGGCATAACCATGCCTCCTTCCTTATAAGCTTTCACAACACTGGCTTGGAATGCTGACTCTTGTTCGCGAACCTCTTCTAGTTCGGTTTCAAAGTCTGCCACTGATTTCGCACATCCCTCCAAAGACATAATATAACCTCCACGAGTATCAATATCATGCTTAAAATCCTCAAAATCCAGTGGTTGCTGTCCATCTTTATCCCAGTCAGGATGGTCTTCAGGAATCGGATTTTCATCACGTCCTTCCTCAGTATCAGGGAATACTTCGTCTCCTGGTTGAGGGTCTCTCCTTGACAGGCCATCCGGTGGAAAGTTCTTCCCCGCAACATGCTTCAGCTTGAAATGGAACATTAATATCTGTTCTATCCAGCGATTTATTGTCGCGTTCGGACCCATTCCTGGATTAGACAGCATACCTTTAAGATATAAGGCATCCGTTTCTACTACCAATTTCCTACAGCCAAGCAACCAATATTGCAATGCTTCTAAAGCCCTCTTTAGACCGAACAACTCTCTTTTAGGTTGGGAGAACCTGGATTCTCTCTCATTGAGCCCGATCGAAAGATATTTTGCATAATATTTTATCTTCGGATCGATTGGGTCCAATTGATAGACTTGCGCTCCGACTCCTTTATATGAGGTGTCTACAGCCAGCACAATGTCCGAGTCCCAGTCATAATTTAATGGCTTCAAATTCCCTGCCGCAGCTACTGCGTCTTTTATCGGTTTGAAACAGGTCCTTTGTGCTTCCTCCCACTCCCAATCCTGATCTGCTCGTAAAAGCTTTTGTATTGGCTCCGCAATATCCCTATATCCTTCTATGAACATCCGATGAACCCCTACTGTTCCCAAGAATTGGCGTACTTCAGAAACAGTGGTCAATTCCGGCCATCTCTGGATTACCCCTACCCGATCGGTGTCAGGTTTCCTCCCTTCGTAGGAACACACGTGTCATACCACATGAAATTCACCTGCGCATAGCATATTTTACGCGTTGAACCACTCGGTTGAGATTTTGAAAGTGTTCCCATACGAACCTTCGGATTCCAGCGTTCTCAGGTATGGTCTCATAGACTCCATTTTTATCCTGATATCTAGTCCCTGGTCCTCTAACAGGTATATCATCGATATATGGTATGGTAATATGTGGAATTTCATCCCGAAGAATAAAGGTAACATCATCATGAAAGATCGGGACCGAGTTCGTCCACCCCTGTGGTAATTTTACTATTCTCGCCCCGAAAGGCGTCTGGAAGGTAGTATAATCTCTCGAACCCTCCGCAATATCTCTATGATCATATCCTGAGTACATGTCAAGACTCGCACCACACGCTCTCCCAGCAAAGTGGTTGGCTAACTCATCTGTCCCTGGAGGAACCCCTGAATGTGCTATGGTTACCGCGTTTAACGGTTCCAAGGCATGTACCAAATGGATACTTTTGCCATCTTTCTTGACTACTCCGAAGAATTTACTTCGGTAGGCAGCGTTCGAACTTTCGTAAACTCCTGCATCAATCTTTTCTTGATTAATTTACAAGTTTCCTCCAGTTGTCCCCTTGGAATGGGAATGCTCCTTTCTAACCAGGTTTCATGTTCTACCACAGGAATTTCAACTGGTGGAAAGAAATCATGCCTAAAGGTTCCACGTTCCTCATCATTCCAAGCAAATGTCGCTTCTTGCTTCATCATGAATTCGTGCATAAGCTTTCGTTCCTCTTCCCAAAGGAAGTCCCCTTTATGAAGTTCGTCAACAATCGCCTTTATCTCCTCGGTGTATTTGCCAGTAGGACTAAAGTCCTTCGGATTGGTTGACAACCCAAGCATATCCTCCAAAGGATTTCCAATAATCTGACGCTTGATTCGATACTTCTCAGGCAACTCAGTATAGACAGGTCGTACTTTCAATCCCACAGGTTTATATTTCTTGCCAACGAATGCTGCCAAAGGTTCGTTCTCTGGCGAATCGAGTTCTGTTGGATAATATTTTATATCCTGACTCTTTTCTGAAGTTATAAAGTCTGCTGATTGACAGCACGCACACCTCACGTTATCTGAAGCAACATGCGTGGTCCTGACATCTTCCCCAAGCCTATTAGGTTTATAAGCTTTAGACTGATTCGTCTCTCGTTTTTCCTCTCCATCAATACTCCAAGTAAATACCTCCCGTTTACTTGAGCTCTCTGCTCCTTTAATATTTTGCTCTCTCTGAAAGTCCTGGAATAACGCAGCCGCTTTACGGTCCTGTTTTAAATTCCCATTATCTTTCGAGGCAGCAATATATGCCGACTGCAGCTCTGTCTGCGTGAACTTCCCCTTCTGTGGTCTTAAATACCCCTGTATTTCAATCTCCCTGTCTTTGTTGAAACCAAACATCAACGCCATTTCTTCTCCTTGATGCGACCGCATCAACTCCTCGAAGCTGGTTGAAAACCCTCTGGCGGTTTCCTAGAATCAGCAGTCCTGATCGGCGGGTCATCCTCATCCCGTACAGATTCAACTGTCGCTTTCTTGGTTCCTCTATCAAGGGTGGGCATAGAAACCCGTTTCCCAGTTATAGGATCCGTGAGAGTAACAACTTGAGTCCCATCACTTTTGTTCTTTATAGCGCTTTCTGTCAGAACCTCAAAAGGTCTTCCCAGTAAAACATTATATGCTGGCCCATCTATAATATGAACCTGCAAGAACACAGTGATATCTCCGAATTTGAACGCAACATTCTTAGCTAGACCAATAGATTTTTCGAGTGTACCGTTCGCGCTTTCCATGTATATCTGGATATCTGGATCCCAAATCAACCCCATCTTTTGAGCAAGCTCATAGGACATGGACACGATTTGTGATCCTGAATCCAACACTGATTCTACTTCACTTATATCGTGAATAGTAGGATACACAACTTTAAGCATCTCAGAATCTTTTGCGGCGAATACTGGTCTTGGTACCTCTCCAGGTCCCAAAGATTCCAAGTATTGCTCAACAGGATCTGGAACTAGAACTGATCCCACTGGAAGTCCAGGTTTCGCAATTTTGGTTACGAACACATGTTCGATTCGGGGTAGGTCTGCCACATCGAGTGCGTCATTCCCTAGGTGCATGACTTCTTCGACGACTAGCGGGATATGGTTGTCTTCCGACCATATATATGTTTCCTGAGGTTTCGTGGAGATAGGTTTTCTTACTTTCGTAAGATTCCGCCGTACTTCTTCCCTAACCTCATTGGATACCCCAACTATATCTTTTGCTCGAAAAGTCAGCTCTCCGTCCAAAATCTTTTTAGCTATTCTTTTAGCTGCTCCTTCTTCTTGTACCGGCGCTCTAAGCCTATAGAGTCTTTCCTCTGGTCTATGTGGTTCTGGCCCTTTACTCTGAGGTTTAATATTTTTCCTCTGAGCGCTATTGCTGACCTCCGGTACTCTCCTATATGGTAGTTCCGGTTCCACCTGAGACGAGTTATCCTCCTGATCCTCATATACCTGAGCGATCTTCAGCTTCCTTCGCCTGGTCTTTTCTGGTAGACCCTCATCTTCTGATTCATCCTTTTCACTATCATTGTCCCCTTTCGTAGCCTTCGTCCTCCAGTCTCGACTTTTGTCTGCCTTCTCAGCCTTCTTACGGTTCTCAAGGGGCTTGGCTGGAGAATTGTGAGTCTATCTGAAGGAGAAGTGATGGGACAGTGATGGAAGCAGTGATTGTGTAAAGAGCGGCACATTGCGGCATGCACCCTACAACGCAAGCCGCGTACGGCTCGTAGGACCATCCGGCACTCAGCATGGACAGAGACCTCTTTATAAGGTTGAACATGTTCCAAAGGCCCAGAATTCACCTGATTTGCAGAGCTCTTTTCGAATGAATTTCCAGCCATTCAAGTCTCAAAAACTGACCCACAGTCGGTGAGGAATAAATAAGTTGACATATAATTTAGGGTAGGTCTCGGCCACCGGTTCCGATGAGCGGAGAGTGCAGCTTGATTGCGGAGTTTAAAAAGGCTTCGGACAGACATGCTTAATTTTATAAAGAGGGTGATTTCCATCCCTGTCAAACTGATGCATTAAATCAGGTTTTAAAAAATGATTAAAAACATAATTACGAGTACATGCTGCGCAATAAGCGACAGCCTAAACCCCTAAGTACAACTACGTAGTACAAGCGACGCCGGCAGCTACAGTAGCTCCTCTGTTCTCGGGACCCTGCCGACCCAACCCATTCATATCACTCACACCTCTTCTGCTGGAAGTTCTGAACCTCAGCCTGATTCAGATGTCCCACCGGTGACGAGTAAACAAACTCAGGTGCGAGTGATGGGTGAGTGCAACTCGCATTCTACTAATACGGTTGCCCAGAACTCGGAACTCTTGGAGGATCTCGGCGAAATATTCAACGAACTTGGCCATTTAATGTTGGAACACGAGTTTGACCCTCTCATTGGGACCACTTGTCCATGTCTCAAGGGCCAGGTGACGACTCAATGTCACGATTGTGCCGGATATTCAGCAACTTGCTCTGACTGCTTTGTCGGAAGCCATATTCGGTCTCCCTTTCATTGGGCCGAGGTCTGGGACTTTGCTAAGGGGTTTTTCCTCCGCCATGATATTGCTATGCTGGGACATGTCATTCAGCTCGGACATCATGGCGGACCATGCCCCGCACCATCAAATCCGCTCATGTTCACTATCGTGCACGGAAATGGTGTCCATTCAACTAAAATCGCTTTCTGTAGCCCACTCTCACCCGTCGACCCACTAGCGCACCGCGTACGCTAGCGCCCGCAGGATGTGCGCCATGACGCCACAAGCTGCTGGGGCCGGTGCCACCCGTAATCGTTGCGTGCACACCGTTGTGTCGCCGCCGCCTTTCGAAGTGCAGTGATCGCTGCTGCCTATTGGCACCTCAGCCGCGTCGCTTCTGCTCGCTGTCACACCATTCTTTGTACCTCCTTCTATCGTTCGGCTGTCAGCCCTTTCATTTGACTCAATCCTGTCCAATTCCACGACGCCCCATGGGTTTACTTCCAGGGCATACCTAACAAGCAGCGGTGATACGGCTCTTGTGTGCGCACTCGGAATTACAGGGGTGCTATTCTACTCTGGAGTGTATTGTGCCGCCAAAGATGTACTCCTTCGTCCTCAAGACAATGTTTTACAGACAGGCATACAGTATAGTAGGGTTCCTTGGATACCCACTTTGATGTTTCTGATGCCAAGTCCGCAATACAAAGAAATTAAATCTGGATTTAAGTTTGTACATACTAGAACTTATAATGAGCTATACTGCCTCGAAATTTCACAATTTAAGTGTGTAGAATGTAGCCAGATAAAAAAATTGATCTCAACGGCCGAACAGTCACACATCGGGTTCCTTGGATAGCGTGATGTCACACATCATCATTCTGCCCCATCGGCTCCTGTGGGTTGACTTTTGGCGGCTATTCCCGTAGCAGTCGGATTCAGGGCGGGATAGGTCGGATTTGCGCGGGAGACCGGACAGCGGCGCGGCTGGGCGCGGACAGAAGAAGGACGATCACTTGTCAACAAATGTATCACGTGCCCACAAAGGTGTCACGTCTTTTGTGTGCGCGATCTCATTTTAGATGCATCAATCTCGGCCGGATTGCCCGATTTTTTAGAGGAGATTGCAGCCAAGAAGTTTGACCTTAATAAGGGAAATAGTTCAGGTCAATGGTGGCCCGATTAATGGACAATCAACGAGAAGGAAAGTGATTGATGACCTGATTAGGCAATGAATTACACCAAACGACCTTCTCTTCCAGCACCGACGCGTCTATGCGCTTGAAATTAATTCAGAACACGAGGCTTCGATATAGGATGTATTTCGTAACAAAATTTTAACCTGGGATGACGCTCGGGAGTTTAAAAAAAAATAATACCCAAGGATGTCTCACTATCCAAGGAACCCTACTATACTGTACATGCTACTAGCAAAGACCATTCCGCAAGTCTTTCATTACATTCCAAATCCCATGGAAATTCCGATTTCGTCGCCTTCGATTTCTACTCAACCCAGCAACATTGCTGTATCCCCAACATTAAGTCAGTTCTGCCAGGAAGACTACCCTCAAGTAAAGTTCTGGAAACGATCCGATTACAAAGAAGCGTCTTCCGACTTGACGACAATTTCCGATGACAAAGCAGCCACACTGGGTTTTCTGGAGCATTCCAATGGCGAGCGATTCAACCCTGACGAGGTTGAAAGTGCCCGGAAACGCGCTCCGGTAGAGTAGAGAACTGACCACAGCGTGTAATGCCTAGGGTACGTCTACCTTATTCCTGATCTCGATTTTTCTTTGGCACTAAGAAGATTTTCATCGCAACTTCGACAGACACTCGACGGAAGCGCGGAAGGCTTTGGATTTGGATGGGCGGGGCATGTGTCAGAAGGGCAGGGACGTCTCAGACGGTATGGCGCGGTGCGGCGGGACTTAGTAGTTTTTGTACTACCGGCAATCGTCTGGGATTTGGGCTCGCAATGCCCACTGCAAGTCGGCCATTTTGACCATTTTTGGCCACTTTTCGCTTATTTTCACCCAAAATGACCGACTTGCGGCCAGCATTGCGAGCCCAAATCCCAATGGATTCCAATGAAATAATATGTAATTATCTTTCATTTTTCAAGTACTTTCATGCTACGATGACCATTTTTTGATAGCATGTGATTCCGGAAAGTCGATTTTTCAGAGTACACCAATTTATTTTATTGCGGGCCATCAGGACAGGAATAGTATGGTTTAAACTGTTCACACGAGCTTGAAATTGCTTAACACTGATGCTACAATTTTGTTTGAAGAGATTCAACCCGGAAATGGGCCCAAACCACCGCGTTCATTACTGTTTGCTAACAAAGTACGCGACTTTTGTTCATGCGAAAGATAATGAAAAAATCTGGGTTCTGTGAGGCAGAAAACAATTAGGGAATATATGGGAGAAACAATGACGCACCATTACTAGACTCAGAGCCAATAACTGCAACATTATTCAAAGCCGAGCTTGATGCGGTAGAATTGGGTTTCCGACGTTTCCGAGGCATACTGGGTTCATTGAGATTACAGTTATTATCCAGACCGATCCGCCGTATAAGAGACGATGATTGTGATTCCATTCGGTGTGAGCATTGCCGGCCATCAGACGCATCCGGGGTCACATTGTCCGGGTGGCTGTTCAGTGGCTGTCCAGGCCCTGTGATCCGGCCCCATTTTCGAGTGTTTGGACGGTGGACACTTCCTGTTTAACCAGACCGCTGATCTCGCATATCTGCACTTGAAGCTCTCAGTTGTCGCGCAAGTGTTTGAATATCTTTTTGAAAGTGTCGTCGAGCGCGTGACTTCCGCATTCCCATAATTTAAATAAAAATAAAATAAAAACCCCCTTTACTCTCACTTGCTTAAAAGGTCCCTTTACTTACTCATATTGGAGACTTCGGGGCCAGGGACTTAACCGTTGAAATTCAACTCCAGTCAACTCAACAGATGCTGCGGGCCAAATCGATGTCTCAGCCGTATGGGCGACGAGCTCACGATGCGCGGTGGGCAACACGCCTGACGTGACAGATTATTTGGTTCGGTTGCGTACAGGGTTTTATGAGGGCACATTCCCTCGCACGTATTCGGGAGGATACTTCCACGTCCCGTGCGTGCTGCGGTCGAGCCACCGGGTGATCTTTTCTATGCGGACTCCCGGCTTTGGATTCTCCGCCTCCCCTTCCGACGTCGTCAAGAAGGCTTAGTACTCCGCCATCCTCGTGGGCTGTCCATGCAACATCCCGACAGACGTCCGGCGGGCGCACCGCAGGCGATGGGCAGGAAGTCTTCCGATTCGGAATCGGAGATGCTACCCACCAAGGGTACGCTTTCAGATTCAGAGTTACCGGTGCGCCTCTAGCCATTCCTGCATACAGTCGGTTCATTAGTACCGAGACTTTGGCTAAATCAGCACTGAGCCTTTGGAATATCAGCCTTAAGCTCAGGAAGTTCGGGAATTCGTGACACCGGCATGTCGGCGGCGGCACGCCTTGCATGGTCGAAATTACCCAATTCTCTTCATTTTTTCCATGCTGCTGCAAGCTTGATATATGTTTCAGGTTCAACTCAGAAACAACGCTCTGACTTTATCATTGATATTTTAGTCAAGGCACCTGGCGAAAAGAGGATGACGGACCGCGGAACGGTCTGTCGACCGCTTGTAGCGGGGGCACTAAAGTGCATTCTTTTTGAACTGCACAAAAGTGCCCTCTGAAGAGGAAGGAAGGTCAGTGAAAGATATATTGATACTTTTGGCTCTATGATAAGGGCCTGATCGTGTGCACTAGATTCGTGTTAGAATTGCGTTAGATTCTAAGAATAGAATCGGCCAAGTAAGATCCGAGCGGAGGCCCCCGATCACCCGTGCTGGGCTATATAAGTATGGAATAATAGAGTGTACCGGCGCGGCATTTCATGCGGGATCGCGGCGCGAATGTCGCCCGAGTACCATCGCAGCATTGATCGATGATGGGGTTTGCAATCCGACTTGCGGCATCGGCATCCTCCGGCAGTCATCCCGCTGCCGGGCCTGATCCGATAGAATGTAGCCCATTCTATAATTGCTAATGTGATTCTAGTGGGATGCGGGCTGAGGCAAGCTCTGCTTGAATACCTCCTCGTAATTCGCAGAATGAGTGAATGAATGATCAAGACACAACCAATTTCCGTGCCCGCGGCGGAAGAACTCACTGCAACGGCACCCGGTTGACAGTGTGGGCTAGGTCCTGCCCCATTTCATCATCATCTGAGTGGAATATGTGTGGCCCGTCCCGCCGCAGGCACCGAAATTGGTTGTATCTTGATCATTCATTCACTCATTCTGCTAGTAGTTACGAGGAGGTATTCTAGCGGGCCTGGAGGGTTTGCATCGGTCCCCATCCCACTGGAATTGCATTAGAATCCAATTATAGAATGGGCCATTCTGTCGGATCAGCCCCAGCAGCCGGATGATTGCCGGAGGATGCCGATGCCGCAAATCGGATCGCAATCCCCATCATTGATCAATGCTGCAATGGTACTCGGGCGACATTCGCGCCGCGATCCCGCATGAAATGCCGCGCCGGTACATTCTATTATTCCATACTTATATACATAGCCCGGCACGGGTGATCGGGGGCCTCCGCTCGGATCTTACCCGGCCGATTCTATTCTTAGAATCTAAGGCAATTCTAACGCGATTCTAGTGCACAAGATCAGGCCCTAATAATACAGTATGCACACATATATATATAGCCTCTCCCAAGAATTCACCTTGTTTGGACAAGACTTGAGCTCGGTAACCGAATTCGACAGTTGGAAGATGCTGATATGATGCATGGTGAAAAATAAAAATAATTTCGCTGATACTTTTCTATCACTAATTGCGTATGAATTAGGCCGAATTATCTAGCTAGGTTTCACCTCATTTGGTGAAGATCCCATCGAGTTATGGGCAAATCGGTTACGCGAATCGAAAATTGCCCAAAACAGCAATTTTTCTGATTCGTGCCTTCGGTACTGCCAATTGCTGTAATGAGGGACGATAAATGAAGAGACAGTTTTGTTCAGATTCGCGCCTGCTGGGGACCCTCCATTCTGAAATGAGGTCGCTCTGTGAAGCCACGACGGCATAAGACGAGCATCGAGAGGGCAAGAGAGGCCGGCGGAAGGAGAAAAATGGCAGGACTTCTGACGTGGCAATATTATATCAATCAGGCCATAAGCTAGTGGTTCCGAATGCCCCCACTTTGTCCCCATTACTCTCCATCGCTTGAAACAGGGTCATCTCACACATGATGCGCCGAGATTTCGTAGCAAAACAGTATTTTGGCCACTGTGCAATCATTTCAAGCCGGATTTTGGCCGGGTGTTGATGGGATGATAGCCAGCAAAAATTGGGTTCGAACTGTCTCTTTAGATTTGTTTTGATGGCCCTGGCGCCTTTGCACGAGAGCTGAGGGCTCTCCATGTCAATCCAAACAAATGCACATAACCTCGGCACGATGCGCCGTACGGGCTGTCACCAAACAAATTCAAGTGAACCTCAGCATGATGCGCCGAGATTTCGCCGCAAAACACGCATTCAAAGCTGCCCGTTCCATCCTTGGAAGCCGATGTCTTTTCGCCTTCCCCCTCTTCCTGCCCGTGCGTCTCAACTGCGCCAGTGAGGCCTTGGGACAGCTGACTGTGCGCGCCGTTAGGGATGAACGAGTACGATCACTTCTATCCCAACATGTCGCCTTCGTGATGCATCGAGTAGGAGACGAGAGAAGCGTCTTCTCGATATGGAAGGTCCTTGGGTGGACCACCTCACCCTACTCCCTCTGAATAATAGGGATTCACGACGGGCCCCACGAAACTTCTGCTCTGAAATTCTAAGGCCCTTGGGCCGTGGCATCTGCCTTGGCTTCTGCTGAGGCGTGTGCACAAGGGGTTTGGCCGCCGATTAAATGTGCAATTCTTGGCTCCTTCCTCGAAGGACGGACCCTGTGGCGAGACAGGCTATTTCGGTTAGCCAATTGCATCATTTGACTGTGGGATGTGTTCGTACCAGCGTCAAATGCCGGCCCTCGTGTCGTAATCGCGGACTCCGGCGCTCCAGCAGTTTGCAGGTGGTGGATAACACACGCCTTGCAGTAGTTCCTCCAGAGTGACCCATTCTGCTTTTCTCCCTTGAAAAAGCAGTCTCCCAGCGATTTGGTCTCCGACATGACGAAGACAGGAGCCTGAGGAGCCGCGGCGCGACGGAGGAACGCAAAAAATAAAAATTACATAAGTCACACGTGATACTTGAAGGCTTTCATGAAGCCCGACGGTCGGCCGGAAATCGTTGAAAGCCTTCACAGTTAGTACACGGCCAGTAGCCTTAACCCAGCAAAACATCGCACGATCGGATCCTTATACATTGATTTAATACCGCACCTACGATTTCCCTCGGCCACCGGCTCAAGATGCTACTGAAAGAATTATCGTGTTTTTCTTCACAAGATACAGTTTTATGTAATACATTGCCACCGATAATCGCGTAAAAAACGCGTCCGTCACGCTTGAATTTCGACATCCCACTCACGAGAGATTCTGGCCTGAATTGAGCTCGTAGCGAGTGCTCTAAGTAAAATATCGCAAACAGAAAAAACGGCCCGCGCCTTATGTACCGCAAATTGCTGTAAATTTTCTGTGAATCCATCATAGCACTCCATGTCCACGAACTCGATTCCACTGAGAAATCCATACCCATTCCATCCCTGAACGAGGTTGAAGCAAAATACTCTTGTGGAGTCAGAACTGGCCAAATACAGAAAATTTTACAGAACTTGAGTCGCCAGTCGTTAAATTTTCTGCAAGTCTCTCAGAGTACTCATTCCATGCCCACCAACTTGATTCCACCGAGAAATTTGTACCCATTCCACTTCTGAACGAGGATAAAGCAAAATACTCTTGTGGAATTGAGGCGCCGGTGGTTAAATTTTCCACAGGTCTCTCAGAGTACTCATTCCATGCTAAGAAACCTAATTCGAATGAGGAATCCGTACCCATTCCATAGACACCCAGAATTCTAATTACAGCCCTGTGCTTCCCACGAGCAAGGTTTGAATGGACACGACGCTACAGCCAAGCGGCTATGCTCCCTTCCCATAAACCTTGCACCTGTCGTACCCATTCCACATTTGATCGAGGAAAAATCAAAATGGGCTTGTGGAGTCAGAGCTGCATGCCCAAGTACAGAAAATATTACACCACTTGAGCCGCAGGGGGTTAAATTTTCCATGGCTCTTCCTGAGCACTTATTTCATGCTAAGGAACCTAATTCAAACGAGAAATCCGTACCCATTCCACTTTTGAATGAGAAAAAAGCAAATGGGCTTGTGCCATTTGGGGGATTTTCGTGTGCGCAGCAGGCCTGTGTCGTACGTTTTCCCTTTCCCATTCAAGCAACTTGCGCGAGCACACCTCCAAGTCCAGTGCACCCCCCCTCCCTGCCACACCTGCAGCGCAACAGGCGCGTGCATTCGCACCCCCCGAGTGGGATCTTGAATTGCAACTATTAAACCCAAAGACTGCTACACCACCTACAGTCTAGCATATGAATATGCTGAAACTCAGGCTCTTGAATTTTTGAGTCAGAATTGAGTCCGTGCTGGGAAGGCGTTGCCCACCTTTGCAAAAAAAAAAATTACTTGGGAAATTTGGCGGGCGGCGATCAGTGCCAAATAATCAATCTTTGATTTAATTCTGAGCTCATTTCTCAAAGTACCGCCTTGTGGCGTACGGGGACACCGAATACCAGCTACAGTGGCGCTCATATGTTCTGCACGCTGCCGTTTGGGGCCCATTTCCCAGTCGATTGTCTTCAAATAAATTTTTACCATCAATTTTGAGTGATTTCAAGCTCTTATGCGCAATTGAAATCATACTGTACCTGTTTGGATGGCTCGGAATAAAATAATTTGGTGTATTCGGAAAAATCGACTTTATGGGGCTATCAAAAAATGGTCATGGTAGCATGAAAGTACTTCGTGCTGTGTGAGTGTAGGTAGAGAAGATGAGGACGAGAATCTACAGAGATGAAAGAGCATATATATACATATGCGGGACAACGGAAGCTGATAGGGTGTCTCGCCTGCATAGACCGTGTTTGGCGCGTCAAACACCTCTAAAATGAAGGATACTTCCATTTTATTTCATTGGAATCCATTGGGATTTGGGCTCACAATGCTTGCCGCAAGTCGGCCTTTTTAGGTGAAAATAAGCAAAAAGTGATCAAAAATGGTCAAAATGGCCGACTTGGGCAAACAAGTGTAATTCAGCGGTGGCTTGCGGGTGCCGCAGCAGAAAATTGAAAATATTCACCCCTCGCTAATCAGAGGCGTAAGCAAGAGGGCAACGCGTGCTTTTTTGCCTCGGGGAATTTTGAATGGATGGTCATAATCCGGGTTCCTGCGTGGACTGGGCCGGCCGATGCAGGAAAGGTGGTTGAAAACCCATGGGGACCTGGTTGGGGCTCTCCCCTTCAAGGTATAAATCCCACCTTCCACCAGCAAATAGCACGTTTATAACCGAAGACGCTGACCCGTAGGCCGATGAATGGAGGCGAAGAGACACTGGATGCGGGATGGTGGGTTGCAGTCAAGAGATTCTCCGTTAAGCGGTGAGGTAAGTGTCGCGGGCTGGACTCTCCTGGGTCTTTCCCTCCCTCCTTATAGTCCCAGGACGAGCGCAAACCGACTGCGCAGTTTTCATAGATTGGGAAGCTGAACACCAATCTCACACTATAGTTGTTGTGCAAGTGGGACGAGCGGTTTCACAACGAGATATTCACACCAAAGTAGTTGGCATCCGGGACGACTACATGGAACTGACACCGAGGCAGTTGGCAGCTGGGACGAGCCGTTACACAAGTCAATACCAATCTCAGACTGTTGCGCAACTGGGACGAGCAGTTTTCAGAGCGGGATATTCCCACCAAAGCAGCTGCATCTGGGACAAACCGGTGCCCAAGGAGAAACTCATATCCAGGCAGTTAGCAGCAGGGACAAGCCGTTACAGAACTGAAAAGGTTTGAAAAGGTTTAGATAAAAACTTACAATTACACAGCTGGGACCACGTAAAGCACAACAAGAAATTCGTATAGTCTGGAATATTGCCGCACATGCGAAATCAAACATAGTTCCCCGTGAATCTATTGACGGGTAACTCTAGGATAATATAATAACATAATAGATGATTAAGAATCGCGCACCATCTCGTTAAAGAACATTCAATTGGGTGAGGCTGTGTCAAACTTGAAGGCTGTACGACAGCATTGCTGGTGACTCGTATCACGACGGTGACGTACGGATCAAATTCCAACAGTACCGAGTAATGGGTGACGCGAAACTTCTTTGCTACTGACCACCAGACGGCCAATTTTATCTCTCTCATTGTCTTTGCAACCATGCGACTCCAACAAGAGCTCGTCGATAATATACTGGACGATCTTTTTCTCGCAGGCCCACACAACGAAAATCGAAGTGACAGAGATGCGCGTCACCGCATTGGTCTCCAGGTCGTTTTGTCGTCGAAGCCAGAGGCATTTATTTTGATCTCCATTGATAGGGACCCTAGTCGCCTCAGGGAATTGTGCCGTGTTGTGCAGGATTCACCGCACATCGGCGTCTACATCGAGCGGCTTTGTCTGATTTTGACATCGGACGAGACACAAGCGACATGTGCGGATGCAACCAAACCATTGGAGGCGCTGCCGATATTGAAACACCTCCAATTTGGCTATCCTGCCTCACGGCACCCTCGTATTCATCGTCCCCCTCGACCTCCGCCCGCTCCCCCGCCTCTCTCCGATCCCTCGAGCTCACCTCCATCCGATTCCAAAGTCCATCGGCTCTTGATTGCCCTGCTTAGCGACGCAGCGTGTTTGCAGGACTTGAAACTATGCCGGATCGTCTTCGAGGATGTATCACGTTGCACCTCCTTGGCTTCCACCCCACCGCATATGGTCATCCAGTCTCTCCACCTCTGCGCTATGCGAGAATCAGACGTAGCGGCGATGCTTACGCCGGAAAGTGGAGTCAACATTAGACAACTACGAACATTAGTGGCAGAGGACACGCTCATCAGTCCGCTCCTGATGGCAAACTCAGAAACAATCGAATTTGTCCGTTACACATCGCGTATGTTCATTATTGTGTTGCCAGAGCAGCGGAAGTCAACTAAGGTTCAGGACAACACTACTCGAGCGTGGATCCGGATATCTTGGCACACAATCGAACTTTACACCGCATAGAGGTGGGGTCTACCAGTCCGCATCTGCTGGCGCCGTTTGGGAACCTGGGCAATTTGAAGGCCCTCAAAACGCTGACCTTCCTCCATCACAGTTGGACGGATTGGAGAGAGCTTGTTCCCCTCCTCGAACCAGCCCAGGTTTTGGAGAACATCTATGTGTATTTGGATGCCACACAATCTTTTAGCGAACATTGGCTGCCTACTCTGGAACCAACGCTTCACTTGCGCTGGCGATAAACAACAGAGTACAGTCAAGTACCCAGTAATGGGACGACCAACATTCCCTCCATTGCACAGGAGGATTGGTGCCCCCGATCTTATAGTCGACACAAATCATGTTGGAGTCCGTGTTTGGTTCCGACGAGTAACACATAATCAGTCACATAGGTCACATTTATAATGACGAGGCTGTGAATTGATCTGGGCTTTTCGCCTTCCATCTGTGCCTCCATCTGCATTTTTCGGCCTCCATAGTGAATTTAAATCACGTTCCTTTTGCGAAATAACTCAAGTCAGAAAATAGCCAAAGACCCCAGGTTGGTACAGAACATATATATGTATCGTTTGAACACATTTACGATGAACCGAGCACACTCCGACCATAACTGAAGCTCTGCTGGAGTGATTTTAGATTTCGCGCTGAATATGACATCAATAGTGATGGTCACGTCCCACCTCGTCCAGTTGTCCGTTGATTTGATCGTCAGCACAAGGAGGAGGAGGCAGACAAGGAGCATAGAAAGTCGACGAGGGTGGCCCACGCTGGCGAGCTGGCATCGTGGAAGCAGAAGAACGGTCACATCAGGGAACGCAACGAAGCGAGGAAAGTTACGTTCGCGATGGATACAGCAGCGTGGGAAGTCGAGAGGGACGAGGCAAAGCACGACAAGCGGAAGAGGGGGTGGGAGAAGCCAAAAGGGAAGGATTATGGCGCAGAGATAATGATACCAGTGTTGTAGGTCAAGAGTTCCGGGTTCTGTAACCGTTCTCTTCAGACTGAAGAGATCGGCTACAGGTTCCAATTAATACATAGTGCTCGTTAACCAAACACAACCCGTCTCAGACGCTTCCCCATCCGGACTGGACGCGAGGTCAATACTACAACACTCCCACTGACCTCGCAGTCCAGCTACTCCAAGCCAATCATACGACGGCATCGAACAGTCGCGTCGCGTGGAAGGATCTTTGTCAGGAGGTCCGCGGGATTTGCACCGGATTGACATAGTGCATGATGACGTCCTTTTCGTCGATTACGTCGTGAATGTAGTGATATTTTAATGCTAGGTGCTTTGCCTTGTCGTGCATTGCTGGGTTTTCGGAGACAGAAATTGCAGATTGATTGTCGCAATGCATCGGGGAAGGATGATCCAAAGGTTTCCCCCATGAGCTCCCCGAGCTGGTTGCGCACAAACATCAGTTCTCTGCCACAGTGGCTGGCAGCAATATACTCCGCCTCCATTGTAGACTGTGCGGCAACACTTTGCAGGCGGCTGATCCACGAGACAGCGGCTCCGGCAAGCATAACAATAGTGCCCGAGGTGGAACGCATCTTGTTCTTATCACCAGCCCAGTCCGCGTCCGTGTAGCAGAGTAGAGTCCGAAATATAGGAGTTAATAGCCGTCCTGGTCCGCGGTACGTGATCCCCAGCTCAAGTGTTCCTTATTCTTCGAAGCGTCTGCGTCAAGCTTAAGTAATTTGACAACTTCCCATTTAAAAGGCCAACAGGACGCTAATTTGTAGACTACATTGATTACACTGCTTGTTGAGTCACTAGCCACGCGTTTTTATCTGAAATTTTGATCAGGTCCTGAAAAAATCGAGTTTTCATCATTCTCACTACATAGGGATTTTCCGAATTTCCGTCAGTTTTTATCTCAATTGAAAATTTCGGCGAACAGGCATTTTTGGTGTATTTTCAGGGTCCTTAGTTGGTCGATCTTTGAAATCACGTAACAAAGCTCTAACGTAACAAAGATCTCTCCAATAAAGGAATCCTTTGTCTCGGACCAAATCAAAGGTTTTTTTTTACCTGGGCACACTCATATCTGTTAACATCATAGTTCCTTAGTACTGCGTGCAGTACTCACAGTGCTACAGTGTTCCTGCTTAAAACCAAGATTTTTTGGAAGAAATCTCATTATGCAATTGGATCAAAAAAAAAAAAAAAAAAACACGGTATTTCGTCCCAGGCAGATTCTCAATGCGAATACAACGCACCTACTCCCAAGGCAATCGGATCAAAATTGAGCCCGTGGCGCCGATTCTGCTGGAAACCGTTGAAAAAAAAACCCCCCGACCGCGCCTTATGGTTTGCAAACGGCTGTAATCAGATGTAGCGCAAATGTAGGGCCGGAGTGCTTTACAGCCCTGTGCGGAACTTTCATAGACCCATAGTACTGCTTTGGATGTATAACATATTCAAAAACTAGGCCAATCGGGGCAGTACCCACATTGCTACAGCGTTCCTGCTTAAAACCGAGATTTTTTGGAAGAAATCTCAATATGTGATTGGATCAAAAATAACCTGATGTCTTTATGTGCCACTCTGATGTTCAGCTGCTGGTCTTGATTTACACTGCCCACGGTGTGCTAAACGAGTGCTCCAATCATTCCGTACTAATGCCGCTTTGCGTCGTTCACGGCAGCTTGTCATCACCACCTGACAGCAATCCGACAGGCACTGCCCTGGCGCACTCTTGAATGATGATCGCTTCGCCGTCTTGGGAGCCAAAGCTGCCACAACATGATGCAACACCCATGAGCAAACGCGCGGAGAGAAAATTTATCCCCAATTTGCGGTCAAAGAACGAAGCTCCGTCGGAGTCTTACCGACCACACGTCTCCACCGAATCCTAAACTCGTAATGAACGGAAATCGGCAATCAATCCTGGACGAACGTGTTCTTCTGCATGGATCTCTCCCGTTCGGGATGTCGAGAAAGTTATTCACTGTGCTGCTATTCAAGAAGGATGTAGTCTCCCTCTTTATAGACTCGTGAACCAGTCGACGTTAACAGATGATCTCACTCAGAGACCGGACGTAAAGCTGAATCGGGAAGATCACACAACATAGCCAACAATCAGACAAATAGTGCACAACAGGGAGATCACCGTTAACGGACTGGGCCCTCTCGGCACTGTTTTAGCGGGGTTTTGAATCCGCCGCCATTTCAGAGGTGCCGACTTGGAAAAATTTGACTGTAGATGTTCCGAAATGCTCTGAAAAAGTGTAAAAACTTCCTCTACCAAGTGGAGCAGAATTCAATTTCAAGCAGATTGAGCCTATATTGTTTTGAGCTATTACATCAAGTCGAGCTCATTGCCGTGCACGGACCATTTGACGATGACAACGACATGAAATTTGACATCAAGAAAAAAAGTATGGCTCATTCAATAGACAATTTGAAACTATCCATTATTCTGGCAGGAAGTTTTAACACCTTTTTCAAGGTCGGGGCACATTTTTTCTAAGTACCGACCTTTGAAATAGCGGGGGAAACAAAACCCCGCTTAAAGTGTGCCGAGAGGGCCCAGCCGGTATCCAGGACTGCCTCCCAGCGTTAGCGAGTGATGGGTTTGTCTTTGTTTTCCTGGATACCGGATGGGGACGAGCCTACCCTCTTTATAAAATTACGCTGTCCGAAGCCTTCAAAACTCCGCCGGCAATCTCCTTTTACGTTAATGTCTGCTGTTAGCCAAGCGGAGAGCGGCCCGGCGAAGCCGGCCGCGAACCGCTAGTGCATATACAAATTTCGACGCAGCGATGCAAGAAACCTAACCAGACAATTATCAGCGCGTACAAGATTAATCTTTTTTAAATCATTTCGACAGGCCCTGCGAAAAAAACCATGGAGTGAGCCTTATCCGTCCTTCTCATCACGACACGAGGCTGAGACAGAGAAAAAGTTCTGTATTAACATACGCACGGAGCGAATTACTTACCTTCTAAGATCTACGCGGCCACCATTCGCGCAAGTCAGTAATCACCTTCCGCGTTACCTCCCTTGACGGCCCTTCCGGTGGCTCAGATGCAATTTTAGCATACTGGGATCCGGCTTTACTCTCCAAGAATTCGCTAATCCACTGGCCCATTATGGGTAAGTCGTCCATCTCGATCCGAGCCTGCACGGCCGCCATGGCCACCGAAACGCGGGTCTCACCATACTCCTCGATGAGCTGGTCTATGAACCCACTTGGTGCGTCCTGAAACTCGGGAACTGTTCCCAGTATTGCCGCGATGCACCGTTCGTCCCCGGTAGCCATGGCTGTCTGCACGGCAAGGCGGAAGACAAGGTGCGTTATGAACACAGGACTCTTAATGCGCCGGGGACCAGTGGGAGAGAAGAACACGTAGGAGCAGAACGGAACAGCTTCAAGAAACTGCATTTGCCGGAGAAGGGCCTGGGATCTTGTGTATCCATCGCGTGCCGGCCCCATCTGCGTCAAGAAGAACACCTCGATGGAGGGTGCTTCGGTAGAGCAGGTGGCGCTCTGGACAACTCCGGGAGTCAGCTCCTTCCCACAGACTTTTTTGTGATTCGGCCAGTCCGATTTTTGACAGGTCCTGCAGAAATAGTTAGGTGGTGGACCAGTATTTCGGATAAAACACCTACCTGGAGCAGTAGAAAACCTTGCGTGACACATTCTCATTGCAATTTTTACAGACCGAGAACCGGGCACCATTTCCTTCTCTGTCTCCGCAGCCCTCGCATATGCGGGTGCCCCAATGCAATGGGGTCGATTCATTCCCGTCACTTTCAATCACCCGAGGAATTCCGACGACGGATGAAATGGTGTTTGTAAAGGAAGGACACTGCGCGGCGTTCAATTTCAGCAGCACACCCGGTCGCTGAACTCACCAAGGAAGCTGTCGCGCAGTGCTATCCAAATTTGAACTCCCGCCACGTGTCCAGCGTTCTCGAGCCGCTCGATCGTCTCCTTGGTCCAACCTGGATGCAGATACGATGTAGAGTCGCCTTCCACGACGCTCGCCTCGTCTGGAACATACTTCCTCAAGAGAGTAAGAAACCCTTCGCCGTTATCGGTTTCCATGGATGCCAGCGTAATATCGGAGGTATACATGCGGGTGTTTGGCATGTGGACCGGTTCTCGCAAGCAGGTGCGGAAAAGCCCCTCCAACATATGCGCCTCTCGTACCGTGGGTGTCAGTGTTTTCCAGCAGGAATTCGGCTCCAGGACGCTAGTAGCGGCCAAGACACGCAGCTTCCGCCTGAATCACACGGACGCTGCGTACGAGGTTGTAGTTCCATTGCATCTTCTCCTGCTCTCCAGAAGCATTCGATTCCACCAACGTTTCCAAATTGCGAACCTTGGAGTCAAAGAAGGGGAAGCTGAGCTCCCAAGCGGCGTTCCAGGCGGCGATGTCGTCTCTGAAGTCTGGCATTCCGTACGTATACGGCGGGGTAAACTCCTTGATACGTCGAGGCATTGTCTCGTAGTGGAGAGCGGGAGAGTCGTGTGTCCACGCGCTTGATCTCCGTCTGATACCTCCGTCGGCTACCGGTAATCCGCCTCAGCCGGAGCACCACGCTTTGAAACAAATGAATGATGATACTAGGGATCCGCCGAAAGCGCGAAATGCTCGCGAAGCAGACAGAAGCTGCGGCGTAATCATGCTTACGCCTCTCCTATTTGATGGGAGTTTTTTCCTCGTCTTTTGGCCTAATTCCTGTATGACTTGGATTAGGCCTCTCCGAGGCGGTAGCTGAACCTTTAGGGAGTTATCAACCTTAGTCTTGATTGTTGAGTTAATAGGCGCCAAGGGCGCTTAGATAAAGCCGTCCGATAATCGCAGCCACAAAAAAGGAAAGGAGATCCGGCTAGGCAATAGCAAAATATTCGTAAAACATGGGGGGCCTTAATTTCCTACTACTCAAATAGCTGTAAATTAATCCATTCAGTCAAACTTCATCCGTGCAGTTTTCTAATACTCACACCAAGATCAGTTTTCTCTGGCCTCCGTCGTGCATTGAACGACCACCGTGACAGACTATGACCAAACTCTGATCCTTACCACCCTTCACCACCATGTCGCTCTGCGCGTATCCTCTTCTCTTCTCTGTTCAACCTGCTTGATTCCCTTGTGGCCATTCAAACCTTCGAGTCTATTGCATGCCTACAGGACGGGATTACCCAGAAGATGAAGAGTTGAGCTCAACACAAAGCAAATATGTAATGACGAGACTAACAATTGAGACTAACTATCGAGACTATCAAAGTGACTCAAGGCAAGAGGAAGAGCAGAGAGAAAACAAAAGGAGGATGGACATATGGAGAAATAGCACAGGTTTCGTAGGATTTCGTTAAAGAACGGTTAATTCGTGTGTGCTGACAAGATCACGACGTGGTGATTGATCTCGGGGATTAAAATTCTCCGCGCCAGGTTTTGAAGGGAATACATGAGATTTGTGGGCCTAATTCCCGTCATGCCCTCTCATTTTATTCGATCGATCCTCCGAGGAGACATTAATTCGCTGGCGCGGTGGGTCCTACAATTTAGAACTGTCGGCGGCGGCGACGGCGGCGGTTACTGAATGCTGCTGCTTCCATACCCAAGTCCCTGAAAGCCACTCTAATTCGCTCTTCTCCATTCTCCGGTAATCAGGCGGTCTCTATGGCACACTCAGCCAGGAAGTATAACTCCGCGTGTCTGACGCCGGTCCGCACTGGCGATGTTCGGAATAGCCCGAGAATAGAAGACATTTGTCTGGAACTTGATCGCAAATTCCACAACTGAAGCCGAATGCATTGTTCGCCCATGCATATTACCACAGTTTGAGGCGGCATGGAGCGTGTCAACATTCTCAGATCCATTTTTGGACCCACAGCCTAATGACATTCTGTGGGTCCAAAATGGAGGAATCGGTAGGGTAAAAATGTGGCTCCATATGGGCAAGCGGATTTGACTACGGTAACACAGAGAAGACGCCGATGTCATTCCCTGAAACCGGATCATTATCATCTTTGAACACGTCTCTGCCTATGGTTATGAACTACAACAGCCTATAACAGCATCTTCCGGGTCATCATGTACTTCAGCGCGACCATTGAAAAGGCAACAGGGTCACACCTTCAAAATGTAAACCACTAATTGTGCTCTGGAAAGCGCAATAATGCCTCCGAGCGCGATTTGATATTCTGGGAGCTTCCTGGAGTTGTCTCCACTGTCGGTGGCCAGTGGTTCGAGTTCTCAACCCCGAGGTGAATCAGAAATCTTGAATTGTGCGCGGCGCTCTGACAGGGCCAATTCAACACGTCTCTCACTGAGATTCTTTTAAAGATGCAGGCTTGTTCCACACCCGGAACGTGTTCCCCACCCTTTGTAGAATCCATTGGTGAACATCCAGTTGATCCCTGGACCTCAAATGCGAGTGTATTCTGGGTATGTTACTCGACCAGTTGGCTCTCGGCCCCGAATTTATTATACCTCCCAGATTGCTCACAATGTCTTCCGGAGTCCTCAGGTATTAGCCTCTACAACTCAGTCAACTATCTTAATGCCCTCGCATAATTGCTCGGGACAATTGTCACTGAAAACTCTGTTGATAATGCGACTGTTCAAGGTGTTATTAGATCCCATCCTTCATTCTCTCCCACTCGGTGGACCTCTGGTTTGACATGCCTTGCCCATCTGCACAATCTGCGAGCTCAAACTAACGTAAGCGATTTTTCTGGCGTTCTTTTCAAATTTCACTCTCATAACTGCACATGATATTACCACGGAGGAAACAAGAGCTCATGTTCGAACAAAGTAAGTGTTCAATTATCTACCTAGCACGTCTGATTAATTTTCTTCTCAAGATTATAAAACCCCCCGAATCGGAAGTTTCCATAATAAATACAGTTCATTTGTTCTGTACTTCACACTAGCGGGAACCCGTGCTCTGCTACGGGATACTGAAAAACGTTAAATCAAGTAAGCCTGACCAAGTAAATCTGATGACTTGAGTTCTTCAAGACAGTCGTGAGCAGGTTTGTCGGGGACACCCATCACCAACCTCTGGTTGGTGCCTCCTGTGTATGTCAACCACAAATATATCACTGGTATCCAGCACGGCGACATGAATTCAAAGTTGACTCACCAAAATTTGAAAGTGGTAGCCGGCCTCCCGTTCAGCACCCGCGCCAGCCGCAAGCAGCGCACGAGCCTGGAGGCACTCGATAACACTGTCTTGAAGGGAAATGTGCTCAGGGCGAGAGGTTCGCGGTTTTCGTTTTTCATGATCGCCGCTATTTTACAGCTCTTTGCAAAATTAATGACACTCATCAAAAATTCTATAAATAACACAATTTGATCTGCCCTAGCTGTTTTTTTTTTTTTTTTTTCGTTCAAATCTCAACCGTTTGCTTTGATGTTGGGCGCGTTCAACGCGCATTTGAACGCCCTTTCCGCCCATTGCCAATTGGCTGGTAAAACAACCAATTTTAAAATTTTAGATCTCAAAATTCCAGCCGCCCGCTGTGAAACCGACATTCCAAACAGGCCATTCTCAGTCCGAGTGATTCTGAAAGCTGAAGTTCAGGCAACCATGGTGTGTGCAGTCAAAATGCGTGGCGCACCTTGGGCATTCCCTTTTCCCTGCCTTTTTTCTCCCTTTTTTGTATCACCTTGGTTTTTCTCCCGGTTTTTTTTTCCGTTTTCAACTTAGACAAGTAAAAAGGGCCGAAAAAAGTCTACTGTGAACATTTCGGCTGCGGCTCCCATTTGTCGTCCCTTTTTTGTTCCCTTTTTGTGCTGCTTTTCCATCTATTAGGTAGATTGCACATCCGTATCATGCCTCAATGGCCCTAGCTTGTAGGTGTCGGACCAGGAGTGGAACATCATTATGGCGGCCCACCTAGCAGTGTTTTTTCACTCTTTGAGTAAAATTTTGTCCGCCAAACGTGAAAAGGGACTAAATTGTGGCATATGCTAAGATAATTGAGGGTCTTCGAAGGAAGTCTGTCGCCGATTTCCAGGAGATTTGACCCAGAACAAGTCGAGGGTCGGAATAACGAAAATTGCGTGTGTGTGTATGTGCCCAACACGTGCCTCTCCTCTCTCTTTCTTGTTGGAGATTAGCAATCCAGCACATCACCAAGGTCAAGCCCGAGGATGCTGACTAACATGGAATGGAGTGGAACTTGCCGGAACATGTGAGACTCGTCACCAGTCTGCCCAGAGATGGCAAAATCTTCGTGCAAGCACATTGCCGTAGGCAGACTGGTAGTTCTCGGATGCTGTGCAAGGGCTGCGTGCAGAGTTTGAAAATTTACCTTCTCTACTGTTCCGAGCTCAATTTCAGTCATTTCTCAAAATTCAAAAGGGATGGGATCTTTAGAATCTTGAAAACTGCCTCTTTAGATTTTTTTTTCAAACGCTGCTGTGCGCGAGCACGAAAAATCTCATTTATAGGGCGATGCACAGCCACCATGATGCCGACGGCACCACCCAAAATTTCCAACTCCACGCGCACAGCATTGACATCTGACGAGAACTACCAGTCTTGCACTAAGTTTTGCTGTCATTGGCGGACTGGTGACGAGTCTAGGAACATGCAGGAACAAAGGGATTTTAGTATAAATACCGTACCTACCGTAGAGCAGCCCTGATCAATAACTCGTGGTAGCACGCTTCGCGGCAAAGCCCACTATTCGCTCTTATCTTGACTTCTCTTATTATTCACAGGTATTATCATAATCTCATCGCTCCTTGCGGATCTAAATCCCATCACACCGATCTGACGCTGTCTCAGCAACCTTTTTGTACAATTCTACAGGGCCATGGCAGACAGAGCTCTGGAAAAAAAAAAAGTGGTCATATTCAAAGCCCTCAATCAAAATTTGAACGCGGCTCTCAAGGACTCAAGTGGAAGCCCCCATCAATCAGAAAATGCGAACGGATATATTGGGCCGACAATGCCCAATCGGAGGTTGAAAGTTATCAATACATGCAGGTCCTGAGTTGAACTCCAAAGATAGAGAGTAGATGGATACAAGTGTTGATGCTGTGAATGAATGTCAGATGAATATTCAGCACTGGAAGACCAGCCATCTAGCTCCTCACATAGGATGTCTGCAACATGTTTAATTGCATTTGTGGCAAATGCCTGCTGATCAAGAGCACTCGGCAGAATTTCTTCCAAACCCTTATCTGGAGGAAGATGGTGGCGGGTCCTAGCTGTCTGTGCAAAGTTTTCGACTCCTGCAAGTCGCGCGGCTTCACTTGAGTCAGAGCCAGGAGGCAATCTAAGAACAACAAGCAGCGCAGAAACCTGATCATGGGAGATATTCCCGTGTGTCGCCGATGCTTCCTAGGCAGTCTGCATCCAGTTGAAGTTATCATAGGGCACTAAAAGCAATTTCCCTGGGTCGTTTGCAGCAATCCTAGCGATGCGAAGACCGTCTTTAGAAATACTGTCAACTGCTTTCGATTGATACAGATAAGATGTGCAAAATCCATAGCGGTTCAAAGTTGCACAACACGTTTTGGAGCCCGTGCATCCCATTGCATGAGGGCATTCATTGCCCCGTGAAGATTGCTCTCTCGGCTTCGCAGATTCAAGATCATGGATGTAATCAGTGTCCAACCCTTGATTTATAGCGGTTAAATTCGCATACTGCTCTTTGCGGAACTTAGGGGCGCGGCTCGGTTTTTCATTTTTTGTCATGTTTTTAGGAGATCTGCTCTCCTGACCTCAATTCTCAGAGAATAGGCTCATTCTCTTTGCACTGCGAATCTGGAGGGCATGACGTTTTCCAATTATTTACAAGCACTCAGGGGACCGCTCCGCGGTCCCCCTCCCACTTTATTGATTACAGAAATGGAAAAGTGCAGGGACCATATTGTTGACCTACTTCCCTATTCTTTTTCTGCTTTTATTATCTCTGCCTCATTCTTTAGGATTTTCAGCACGTTTCCGTCTGCTGCATGTATTTTCTCCCTGTTAAGAGGCTTGAATGAGCGTTTAAGTGGAGTTTGGCATTGTGTACACTTTTATAGGCGCGCGCGGCGCCTTTGTTTCGTTGCGTGGGAACCATATGTCAATGCTAGCGCTGAGGCAGTGTCTGCCAAACTGGTGACGTGGTGACGTGGTGCCGGCCGAGGCGAATGTTGATTGGCTGTAGGCCGGCAAACTCGGGAGCCCGACAATCACGGACGGCGAGCTGCCGGGGAGGGCAGCATCAGCGGACATTGAGCGGAGCTTAAAAAGCTTCGGACGGACGGACACACGTTATTTTATAAAGAGAGTGAAGTGAAGAGAGTGAAGTGAAGTGATTAGCAACCCCAGATGCCTTAATGGCTCAGATTGGGCTGTTTTTCGGTGTCTGCCAATAGGAATGTTCCCATAGGCCCAATAATAGTCGGATTGCCCTAGATTTTTGGGACAGTGTACTTGATGGTATTAGAGAGGGCACCAAATGCCGGCTTTTTTTAATATGAGCTGTACTTCATATTCATTTTATGTTGCACGTGGCAAAAATTTGTTTGCAAAATCATGGATTGGATATGCATGAAGTACAAGTCACATTCAAAAAGCCGGCATTTCCTGCCCTCCGTAGTGGTCCTAGATACACTATCGCAAATTTCTAGGTTAATCCAACAACTATTGGTCGCACGGGGATAACCCGACTGGCAAACACCGAAAACTGGTCGAATCTGAGCCAATGAGGCATCTCAGGGTGCTAATAAAAAATTGGAAGATTTCATGCCCTCTGAATTCACAGTGCAAACAGAATGAGCATATTCGCAAGGAAAATGGTTGAGAATTGAGCTTACATGAGCCGTTCTATCAAAAACAGAACAAATAACAATTAAAAAAAACAGGCCGCGCCCTAAGTTCCGCAAACAGCAGTAATAGTTAGATGAAATATATGCCTACCATGTCAGGATTTCGCTGTGCTCGCCCAACAGTCTCATTTGTATGAAGCGAAGAGTCTTTCCCAATAACTGCTTGCAAAAACCGCTGTAGATTACTAGTGGCTCGTTCATAAAGCTGCAGAAGACCAGGGGTAGAGAATGTTTGAAGGTGTTCAACTGTAACTGAGTTTGCTGGAAGACGAAGTGATTTTGCATCTTCAAAATGTTGCCCTCTGGAGGCCCTATCTGTGAGTGCACTTCACCTGTGCAAATAGTGGCCGCCTGCATCATAACCCAGTCGGCGACATCGTTGTCTGTGAGGCCCTTGTCTCCAACAGCTGTTTCAAGCAGATGTAAAGCACCATCCATAGCAAGATATGTATTTGTCACATTCTTGATTGAGGGATTGTCGGAAGTGAATAAGACTGTGAGGAGGTTTTTGAGGGAGAACCGGGGGAAATAATCCTTCATGAATTCTAAGACAGCCAGAGTTTTGTCAAGATCTGAAGATTTCCGAGCCCGAGTATTACTTCCGTAATCTGCATCTGAATCTTCATCTAGAAAATCGTCGGATCCCATCTCGCCCCAAGGAATGTCTGTGCGCATGTGAATATCTGGGAGGTGTTGACCTGGTGGACTGGATGCTGCGCCGATAGTGCTTGCAGCATCCGGCTCATCTGCGAAGTCATCAGAGTTGAGCTCGGTAAAGTTTGGCCTGAGAGCGTAATTTCGGCTCATAGCGAGATGATTGTGCACTACAGAAGGTGCTTAAAATTATTTATATAACCAGAAACACGTCCATGAGGGAGACACGCTGAATACACGTTGAATACACGCCGAGTACGCTACGCGACACCGTGGGAAGGTTACCGTAAAAGAGGCAAGCGACATCAAAAGTCTGATAGCGCAATCAAAGCGCAATGGTACGGCTATTGGGTTGACATGGGCCCAGACCCTCATGACAGGGTTCCCAGAATGGGATGTCACGAGCGGTCGGGTCCGAGACTAACGTTCGAACCGGGCGATATACTTCTCTTTTTACTTACTGTACTATTTCGACCAAGTGTTCAGTGGGCCCTGCCGTTCAACGAGGAGAGCACGAGACACAAATCTGAATAGACATCCTTGGTCAAGATTGCGCTGGATATACGGTTAATGTGATTTGAGGTTCACGGATGGCGTCTGAAAATAAGTATGAGAAAATCACATCCTAAATGAGCGGGCTCGGAACCAAAGAAAGGGTGGCTGGGAAAAGAATGTCAAATTGAGGTGATCGTTAAACATGTACATACTGATTCGAGACCTGCTTGAGTGAATGGAGGCGACGACGCAGCCAAGATGCAGCGCTGGAAATAGCAGAGATGGTGGGAGTGGAACCCAAGAAGCGATGCGTACAGCAGTCTTTTGAGCGGAGGTTGAGGGACCTGGAATTAACAGGGCGCCCGAGCGTCTACGCTAATTTCTGGTCAGCTGAGTTCATGAATGTGGCAATTTCGGTACGCAAGAAGCAGACCTGACAGAGTCAAGTCGTAATCTGGGGGACATCTAGAAATAAGCATGAGAGAAAATTTGACCAAAAGCGGTGGGCTCCGAGCCAACACTGACAGAGGGATGGCGGCTGAGAAGAAGATGGCAAATTGAGGTGATGGCAAGCATGCGCACACTGATACGAGGCATCTGCTTAATACATGAGGTATTACAAAGACTGTCTTCCTGTGTAGTACATGTATTGATCATTTTATTTTAACCAAAACGCATCTTCGCTTCCCACCGAAGCCGGATTCTGAGTGAGCGGCGCGAACCTAGTGAGTCTACGGTACTCGCGTTGCAACCGCAAGGTAGCCGCTGCGAGACGGCGCATTTTGACAAGGATGCGGTGTGCGGCTGTACGCGCGTGTTGCCGCTTTCGCTGCATTTCGATATTCTGTGGCCCGAGTCAGCATCCAAGAAGGCCACCGTCATATGTGCGCACCTTTGCGACTCGGCGAACAAGCTTGCGGCAGCGCGGGGGGGTAGGGGTAGGAGTGGTCCGGGCGTTCTGCGAACAATGTCGTCAGTAATGGGGGCCAAAAAAATTGTCCCGAGGCGCGCACCACCGGGGAAGCGCGTCTAACCAAGCGAGCACGTCGAGGACGAGTATCAGACGATGGCGATTTGATAGACATGCGCGTTGAGCGCGGGGGTTGCAGGTGGACACTGCAAAACAAATGAAAGAAGAAAGGGAGGGACACACCTTGACACCAGCCTTATCCTCAGGCTCGCCATCCGCCCATGGCTGCAGACTGAAAGAGATACCACGCAGCCCAATTGGGCTTGAAAACCATAGGTCTTCGCCATCTTGGAGTGGCTGAGAAGATGGGACGAAGTCAAAGTCCATTTGAAGTTTGCAGCAGCAAGTTACTGTCGAGAGTATGGTGGAGGCGGTAAAGGCAGAGAGCTGTTGATCACCAGTAGTAAGCGAGCTTGAAGGGGAGTAGTTGCCGACATTGATTCCAGATAGAGTGTGCTAGAGGAGAGGTATCTGTGTAGAGCGGGACGTCTAGGTGGATGTGAAGCTCTAGGACACTCTTGAGAGAGAAGCGAGATCTCGGAGTTTCTAGCGAGACACCGCCACTCTAACACGTGGGCCGTGTTCTATCAAAGAAAAACCGATTTGCAGATGTTACTGTCTCTCGCGCTGTCTCTCTAGGCTCCCGTGCGCGCTTCCTACGATGCCGCCAAGAGCCGACAACGCCGACAAGTCCGGGCTTCCGGCCAATCTGAAGCCGGGCCCACCACTGGCGACGCCTCCTGGCTCTTCGAGGATGAGAGCAATTTAATTCAATACCTTGTCCAACACATTGCTGAGGCAGGGGACAACATATGCTTCACTATGAAGACATTCCGTGCTGCTGCAGATCACCTGGAATTGACCCGTACAAAGGGTGGACCAAAAACTGCCAAATCCTGCCAGCAAAGATATAGCAATGTGCGCGTCATTGTCCCTTGTCTATATTTGTGATCTAAGACAGTGTTTTAGCTTCGAAAACTCCAGGCTCTCGTCGAAATCATCATGGGAATCTCCGGCTGGAAATGGAGCGACGAAAAGGGCGCCGACATCGATTCCTCCACCAAGGACACCTGGGACGACTGGGTCGCGATAAATCCCGAGGGCAAGCGGTTCCGCAACAAGGGCTGGCCCCGCTACGAAAGCTTGGTGCCCCTTATGCCTGAGAAGGCCAAGGGAACCCACGCTTTTCGAGGGACGGCAGTTGTGACGGAACCGACGCGATCCTCGTCGCCTGACTGGGATCCAGACCTCATGGACCGGGAGTTTGGGGATGCCCACGAGGGAGATGGTGCTGCGGGCGGTGAAGGGGATACAGGTACCAGGGGAAACGACAACGAAGACGAGAATGACAATGACATTGCGGTACGTCTCATCCTGCTGTCTATCAATAGTATTTGCCCGCAGGCACAGCAAGATCATTGAGGTGGGCATCGAGGAATAGTGTGGTGTCTGCTGTGGATCCTTCACAACCGCTAAGCATGTACAGGAAGAGCATGTCCTGCGAGCAGCAAGCCAGACAATTCATGGAGACACCACCTTTGCGGTTTCTCGATGCTTGTCGGTCTGCCGCTGGTGGTGAAGATGGAAGGGATGGTGATTGTGGGGAGCGCCAACGTGCGTTCCGATGTCTGCCAGGACATCCAGCGCAAAAAGCTGACTCCGCCGATTTGGCCGGCATTGGAGAATCCCGAAGCGGTCGTCAGATAAAGGGTCGGAACTTAAAAGGCTTCGGACGGCCGGGGAAACTTGAACGGTGACAAAAGCGAAATTTGGTGTTGTGTACATTTTTATAGGCGCGCGCGCACTTGAATTTGATCATGGGGCCAAAAGCCCCGAGGAAGCGCCATTTATTGAGCGCTTCCAATGATCTGGACCCAGCGCTTCCCAAACCTCGGGCCTGATCTCCCAAAAGCGGAGTTTAAAAGGCTTCAGGACAGACAGAGGAGTGCGGTATCGGCGGAGATTTAGCGGAGTTTAAATGGCTTCAGACAGACAGAGAAGCGTAATCTTATAAAGAGGATGACAGCGTCAACGGCGTAGTATAGGGTGTCAATTCAATGTAGTCCCTTGCTCGCGGAAAGCTCAGGCCGATAATTTGAATGCTGGACATCAATTTGATACAGACGCTTGCTCGTGGGAAGCTCAGGATGATAATTTGAATGCTGGGCGTCAATTCAATACAGTCCCTTGCTCGTGGGAAGCTCAGGCCGATAAGTTGAACACTGGGTGTCATGTGGCTGTCTCTTATCTTTGGACCCCCTTTGAGACTGTTAGCAGGAGCTAGAGAAGACGGATGAGTAGGGACAAGAAGTGAGAGCAAAGGTGATGGGGAGGCCAAAAATTTAAGAGAATCAGGGTTTGCCAATGAAATTGACAATACCCGCAAAGGATCGGCTTCGCATCTCTTGGTCCAGAACAGAGATCCATCTGTGGGGCAAGCATCGCTGACTGGACAGAAAGAGATTGTGCCAGTGGCCAGGCCACACAGCTTAATCTGATCCCCCAGAACCCAAACAGACATCACAACTTGGCAGGTTGCAACTCTTATCCCCCAGAACCCAGACAGAAGTGGCAACTTGGTAGGACGACAGCCTGATATCAGGCAAAAAAACTAACTGACTGGGTTGTTCTGCACCACCTTCAAAGACATTCATCGCTGATTGGCCAGAAAGAGACTGTGGTTGGGAGCTCATATAACAGCCCACAGCATATAGAAGAGTATTTTTTAGGGAGTGTTGAGCACGATTGAGCCACGGTGGGACTCTGCAGAGCTACAAACATAGAACTCCTAGACTGTGCTGGCAGGCAACCTCCACCTAGAACTGAGGTGCTCCGAGATTCAGGAGTCCCGAGCACACAGGAATGTATCCGACACTGGCCGATGGTTGTTTCCGCTTGCAGGAACGCAAGAAATGGAAGACGGACCTCCTGCCGACTGGCAACATCAGTTTGATTGATGGCTCATTTGCGGCCATCAGTTGCTTTGCTGACCGGTTGCCGAGGTTGTCGGAAGCGGTGAAATGTAAGCCTCCAGCAGGTGTCGGCCAGCTGCCCAAGATGCAAGCCAAGAATCCCTGTACATGTAAGTTGTTGTCAAATACCCTGTAAAATCCGGGTAATTTTTGCACATTATATCGCCCATACTGTGACAGTGACTGTCTCCTCAGTACCATTGAGACCTTGGACTTGTACGCTCGACCTGAGCTTGGGAATGGTTGGTGGTTTATAGTCGGGACCACCAACCAGTAGTAGCCCGCGGCGTCGAGATCAAGCTGTGACTTTTGCTTGAACTCGCCATAGTTGTTTGTGCCATCCACCTCCTCCGTAATAGGGACCAGCTTCAAGCCTTTCTATTCCTTCTCGTCGTTGGTCTGGGTAGTAGTCATTAGGAGAAGGATGGCTTGCTGGTATTGTCGTGTGGGTTCTAGAGTTCGAAGAAGATAGCATGGATGAAACTGCGTTCGAGTGAATACGGTCTCGTTGTTCGGTGCGCAGTAAATTGACATAAAGCCAGGCGAAAGCTGGCTACCGACTTCGAACGTTGCAAACTCAAGGTGCAAGCTTGGTTCTACTGTTTAAAGCACACTCAATACCCCTCAAGTTCCGAATTCCCCATTTGGGACACCACAAACTCAAGATGCAAGGACTTCTTGTTTATGACCTGTTGATCGTGGACCTTCTTCGTTTACGACAGGTTATATTTCTGTCACTCGTGCACTAAATATTCAGGCATACTAAAATCTGGGCCTTCTGTTTCGAACCAGGACAGCTGATGTTCATTTTTCCGTCAGTTTTAATTCGATTTACCTGTATGTGTGCATAGGCCAGTAAGGTGTATGTAGGTGGCTCTACGTCTGATTAGCCTCCTAGGCAGACATGATCTTATCGAGATTTGGAAATAATGCTCCAAATATTACTCCGTGGCCTTCAATTGTTGAAAAAGTCACAAGAGACCTTGAAAGATAGAAACTGACTAGACCGACCCTCGAGGGAAAACACCATATCATCAATATGGTCATTGCAGGCAGAACACAGTACCTGACAAGAGTTCAAGGTACAGTTGTAAACTACGAAGAGCAATGCTCAGGCTGTTTGGTGAATATCATACCCAAAATAAACCTAAATTGCTTGGTCCAAGCCGTCAACTGGGTCACCTCAATGCATGCTCCATGCCACAATTTACCTTGAGGAAGTAGTACATGCCGTTGCCGAGAACGAGCTGAATATTTGGTGAAGCCCCGAATATGTGCAAAGCGCAGAACTACAATACCACCGATTGTAGTGCTGGCATGAGGCATTTTGGATATGTGGCTTGTGTATTCACAATGGGGATCCCAAAAGACCCCCAAATGGCAAGAACCGCAATTTTTGGCGCTGCTAATCAACAGAAGTGTAGTGTTGCTCTTCTATGTTCTGTTGCTCTTCCTGGTTGGGACTGTATATCAACAGACGTTGAAAATTCACTTATTAAGATGCAGCATACCTTCCACTGGGAAGGCAAAAAGGCGAGAGTTGCACATGATACAACGATTTTGGACACCACCAAGGGCGGAAAACAAATCCTGCATATCTCCACCAGAAATGAAGCGATAGTTACCTTAACATTCAACCAGATTAGATTTTAAATGTGGGGATGAACTGTGAGTGATTTCAAAATTTTAGAGACAGTTTAACTCAGTGGTCCCTATTTATAAGATTAAGCCTGTCCGCCTGTCTGAAGCTTTTTAAGGTCCGCTTTTGCCTCATTAGCCCCAAGCCTTCGGAAAATCAGCTTTAAGCTTTCGGAAAGAGGGTGTGAACGTGATCCGTTTTACCAGGCCGAAATTTGGCGTGTCGCACCCAAATATTTCGACATCTGAAAATCTCCCTAATTTTTGCCCTTTTCGCGTCTTCCGAGCGGCTTTGGCCTCTGTTAATTTTGGGATCGATAGAGGACTGACAGAGGGATGCGAGCCGGGTCCATGGACTGGGAGAAGAGCTGGAACCGCACCCCCCTCCGGCTGATCAACAACATCACCGGGCAACCCACCATGTGCAACGCCCGCTTCACGTCACGGAGGGGCCCCGACGACGCCACCGCTGTCCTCGTCTTCCAAGAGGCAGCCCACACCTCGACGCCTGGAATAAGTTAACAAGTCCCACTTTGGGTGGGCTCGTGACCAGCCTGCATGCGAATAGCAACAATTGGGCAAGCCAGTTGCCTCGCCCCATTTTTGCTAATCGTAAGCAGGCTGGTTACGAGCCTACACTTTGGGTACGAGTGCTGTGTCGCCCGCCTCCAGTCTTTAAACGCCTAAGGGTAGCTCAGCCACCCTCCCCCCGAATTTACTTTCTTCCCTACCCTCGACGTCGTCTCCTTTTATTTCACCTGCCCTTACCCCATCCATACAAAATGGATCGAGGACGATCCTACCCCTTACCTCTGCCCCGCCCTCTTTATCTTCTACCTTGGTACAAGTTTCTACCCACCCTCTTAACACCACTCAGAGAGTTGTTGGACATGCAAGCCGCCATCACCGAGGATTTATGTTCCGTCCGTGGTGTGCTTACTCATCCCAATGTTGAACTTACCAAGCCCGCCATGTTGTTAGTAATGTGTTCAGAAGGTTCTAGCAAAATTATGCCCCCGCAAAAGGTGCAATGGGGAGTCAATTTTAATCACATTCCCTATCGGAGTATTCCATCCCCCGGAGAACGTGTGCGAAGACACTGTCTCAGAAAATTAGGTTAATCGAGTATCAAGAATCGAAGTTACAGCTGTCTTATGCAGAAACGTGATGAAGATGACAAAACGTTTATTTTTGATCCCAGTAGAAATCGTGAGGAACCATCCCCTGCAGATTTGCAGTGCGAGTCGAACGCACCCACTCCCGAGAGATTCTGACCAGAATTGAGCTCGTAGCGAGTGTTCTAAGTAAAATATCGCAAAAAAAAAAAAAGGCCCGCGCCTTATGTACCGCAAATTGCTGTAAATTTTCTGTGGAGACGTACCCATTCCATGATGACTGCCCAAATACAGAAAATTTTACACAACTTGAGGTGTCGGTGGTTAAATTTTCCATGGAGTACTCATTCCATGCTAAGAAACCTAATTTGAACGAGGAATCCGTACCCATTCCACTTTTGAATGAGAAAAATACAAAATGGCCTTGTGGAGTCAGAACTGCCTGCCCAGATGCGAAAAATATTATAACAGTTGAGCCGCTGGCGGTTAAATTTTCCATGGCTCTTCCTGAGCACTTATTAGGGGTGTAAAAACATTGTAAACCATGGTAACATCGGCTGTCACTTCACGAGATATCCTCAAGTGTGTCTGCCATCCATATACCGTTACCTGTTTTCATGCCCTTGTGTCTGTGATGGCCCGTCGGATGGGTAACTGTTCAGAGCTCATGTGAGCATGCTCCTGCGGGGTTTGGACTGGCTCTTGCTGTCCTGAAGGCCGCTGCCTTCAACTTCGCCTGCTCAGTGAGTTTAGATTCTAGACTAAACTCTGTCGGGGAAATTCTCTACTGCCCGCAATGCAAAAGGAACGACTATGAACGTAAAGCCAAAGCCATGTCCCCCACCTGACAATCTACTCCCTCGACGCCTGGGCATTCCACCAGCGTTCAATCTGCTCATTTGGCTGCTATACTTGCTCAGATTGTTCCACTTTGATCTCAATTCATGACAGCCACGTATTCAAATCAGACGCCCTAATCAAATTTCGCCACTCACTCTTCAGGATGTTCAAAGTCGGAGAAATCATTCTCCTCATCAAATCTATTTTCAAGAATCAGAAGAAAACCCGACTCTTGCGCCCACAGATCCCACACATCGACCTTTTCCTTCTTTCGTCACCATCTTGAATCTGGTTCTATTTGTATTTGATATAGACTACTTATCGTGTCGTCATCGCATCCCACGCGCAGTTCTCAAGTTGATCATGAATGGCTAGTCGGAAGTTATTGGACCGTAAGTTGCACGACTTGGCGCTTCGCTTACAGTAATCTTCAGCCTCGATGAACGAAATGCCTTCCAGGAATGAGTGACTGTCTAATCTTCTATTCCACACTTTGATCGCTCCATTGGCACCTTGTGGTACCTAGCCATAGAACGATACAAGTAGAATAAAAGAGTACGGAAAGATACTTATTGTGCAGATGCATACTACATAGTAAGAAATCGATTCACACAATATAACACTTGACCCAGTCAGTACCGTGAACAATGCGACTCATGTCCACGACAACTCTAGCAGACGCAATGACGATGAAATGGGGGGGTAGCTGGAGGTAAAAGCGGTATTCTGGAGGCACCCACATAATAAGTTCTTGGTTTGGACCACGTATCCAGCTCTCCGCTGCATGTGGCAGGGTGATGGGGGCGGCGCTCAAATCCAAGGTCGAGGGGCTGAACTTGTTGGCTGTGGTAACACCCGTCCTTGCATCCCACACACAGATTGTGTGGTCCCACGAGCCCGACATGATGTGCACTCCATCGGGCGAGAACACGACAGACTGGACCCAGCCTGCATGGCCCTGGATGGGCTCCATGACGGCCTTGCCTGTCCTCGCATCCCACACACGGATTGTATTGTCTCCTGAGCCCGACACAATATGTGCCCCGTCGGGTGAGAACGCGACAGAAAAAACCGAGCTTGTGTGGCCCTGGATGGGCTCCATGATGGCCTCGCCTGTCCTTGCATCCCACACACGGATTGTGCGGTCCCATGAGCCTGACGCGATGCGCGCTCCATCGGGCGAGAACGAGACAGACCAGACCCACGTTGTGTGGCCCTGGATGGGCTCCATGACAGCCTCGCCTTTCCTCGCATCCCACACACGGATTGTGTGGTCCCACGAGCCCGACACAATGCGCGCGCCGTCGGGTGAGAACGCGACAGACTGGACCCGGCCTGTGTGGCCCTGGATGGGCTCCATGATGGCCTCGCCTGTCTTCGCATCCCACACACGGACTGTATGGTCTCCCGAGCCCGACACAATGCGCGCTCCGTCAGGTGAGAACGCAACGGATAAGACCGAGCCTGTGTGGCCCTGGATGGGCTCCATGATGGCCTCGCCTGTCCTTGCATCCCACACACGGATTGTGTGGTCCCACGAGCCCGACACAATGTATGCTCCATCAGGCGAGAATGTGACAGACATGACCCAATCTGTGTGGCCCTGGATGGGCTCCATGACAGCCTCGCCCGTCCTCGCATCCCTCACATAGATTGTCTTGTCTCCCGAGCCCGACACGATGTGCGCTCCGTCAGGCGAGAACACAGCAGAGTAGACTGGGGATGTATGGCCCTGGATGGGCTCCATGACGGCCTCGCTCATCCTCGCATCCCACATACAGATCGTCCTGTCGTTCAAGCCCGACGTGATGCGCGCTCCGTCAGGTGAGAGTGCGACAGACTGGATCCTGTCTGTGTGCCCACAGATGGGCTCCATGACATCCTTGCTTGTCCTCGCATCCCACACATGGACTGTCTTGTCGCCTGAGCCCGATGCAATGGGTGCTCCATCAGGCGAGAAGGCAATGCAGCGGACTGAATTGACATGTCCATTTAATATGGGATTTGCATCTCGCCGCCGTTGAATTCCTGCAAGATGTAGCAGTGGGAGACCGTTGAACTTCGGCCAAAATACTTCAGCAACTCTTGAGGTTGGCCGGAGAAATGGCAGAGCGGAGAGATATATGTGCGCCACACTGGTTTCAATGGATTCCAATGAAAAAACGACAAACTCGTTGGCGTCAGCAAGAAATTCAGTAATGTATGGTGGAGCGCCAACAAGGCATTTCATAGCCAATGCTGTCATAATGAGGGCTGATGCTGAACGGGCCCTGTTTATGGCGCTGAGAACCTCGACCCAGAACAGGAATTTTGGGAAGAAAACATTCTTTAGGGATTCTAGGTGGGAGGTGACTGAAGCTTCATCAACAGCAGAAGCTGCTGCAATGTGATGTGACCAATACAGGCACGCATACTGCAGCCAGGTAGGTATTGTGAGCTTGTGATCGCTGTTGGGGAAGTAGGATGTAGGACAGTTTGAAACATTGAAATGCAATTCAGAGTCCATGACTTGAATGCAATCTGAGAATAAAGCAGCATGGGTGGCTGACAGGTTAATGAGCATTTCGTGCGAAGCTCGACCAGTGGTTGTGAGGAAGTCCTCAAAAGACGCATGGAATGTGGATAAAATGCCCTTGTTGTCATCCGCAGGCACATGGATGACAGCATGTAGGCGGTCAAGCATTGCCCGCACCTGCCAAACAGGCACCCCAAGCAGACCACCAAGTGAGGCAACAGAGACTGGTTGGCCCACGGTCAAGACTGCGGCTAAGATCCGTTTCATGAGAGCAATCTCGTCGCTTTCGCGCCTATTTGGGTCCATAGCATCTGAAAGGATATGCCTGTAGATGTCATCCAGTGGTTTAGTCAAAGGTCCTTTGGTTTCGACTTTCATGCTGAGAAGTTTCTGCAGGCGTTCTCCAGGATTCTCGGCGATATATTTCACGGCAGTAAATGCGTAAATGAAGAGCTTTCCGGCACGGCCCGTGAGTGCTTCAATGTCTGCAGGGCTGCCCCACCCCGAGAAGATGCTGCTCTCAGTTCGTATGCGGGCAAGACGGTCAGTCAGGTAGAGTGATATATCATGTCTGACGATATCTTCCTCGACGTCATGCAGCCGGAAGACACATCGCTGCTGCTCTGCGCTATCGAAATGAGGACGAATATGCCGCTCTGGTCGAGACGTGACAAAGAGCTTGATGGGAAGCTTAGGTACCACGGCTACGAGCCTCCGAAGAAGGTCTTTCGTGGCGTCCTCATCATCGAGTTCGTCGAGCGCATCTATCACCAAGACCAAGGTAGGGGGCCCACTGCCATAAGCGCTGTGAAGAGGCTTTTTGAGTAGTTTCTCGACCTGAATCTCGAGATTTGCATTCCAAGATATCCCTGTATGAAGAGCAGCCAGCAGAGCCCACTTATAAGTCATATCTTGGGAGGTGAGATGCCGCGCGAGTGTAGGAAGAATGCGTTTCAGATTGCCCTGGTTCATATTGCCTCGAAGGCAGAAGAAGCTGCCACCGAGCTGCTTATCTTGACGCAGCATGTGGCAGAACGAACGTGCGATGGCAGACTTGCCTGTCCCGGCCATTCCATCCAGCCAGAAAATCCTGGGGGCGTTAGGGTCGCGACTCCAAGCTCGCAAGTCGGCCAAGAGATCGACACGAGTCCCTTCCAGGCAGCCTTCCGGGCTCTGAGCATCAATGTCGGCGGCGTCAACACAGCCGAGTTTTTCCAAAACGTCTGCGGATATAAATTAGATTTGAGCGGCTGAACGGGGACTGTGGCCAAACCAGATGATAGAATATTCACGGTGCAGTTTGTCGCGCTGATATCGAGAGTTGGACCTAGTCCAGGCCCTCCAGGGCCACCGATCCCCCCTTGGGGCATGCCAATGCCACCATCACCTCCTTCACCTCCTGGGCAAAGTAAGTAATCTTTTAACATTGAAAAAGTTCCTTTGTACCGGAGACGTTCAAGTAGTAATTAGACGTGCGCAGGCCCATATCGCGCTACGCTGCTAGTCAGAAGCCCGGAAGCCGACCAGAACGATGGAGAACCGACCTGGAACCTGTCGATCACGTTACCGAACCTCTTAAATGCGATCACAACCTTGTCCACGTCGCCGGGCGCCTCTAGTGCACGCCTCGCTCGTCCACGTTCCGTCTTGGTGCCGATGGCTTCTCCGACCAACTTCAGTTCCCTTGAGACCAGATTAGGTGATGCAGCAGCGAACAGAGCAGCGATGACTAACGAGGGTCGCGGCATCCAGATTGTTACACATCGCAGGAGAGATATCCTCCTCAGCGCCATACTGTGAAAAAATACCTTGGAAGCCTTTGACGTTGTTGGTGATCCTCACGAATTCGTCATTGACGTCTCCAACACGCTGCAGGGCCATCGTACGGAATCAGCAACCCATGCATTAAAGAGGGATTTCAGAGACACAACGCACGTCTATCGAGTCCATGATTGCAGTGACACCGACGAGAGTCGCCTTGAGATGGCGGCAGTGGTCGGGGCTACGCGCGAGGGGGTCGGGCTGGGGGCCATCCGTGGGGGACGCGAGGCGGCAGAGGTCGGAGCCATCGCGCATGGCTTTGAGGACCTCCTTCAGGTTCGTCCACGCCGTCTGGGCAGCGGTGTCGCCGTGAATATGTTCCATACTGGGATAGGGAGATATGGGATGAAGCAAGGTAGTCGATGAGCGTTCTAGACAGAGGGCTGACGACCGGGCAGGCGGTGAGTGAAGGCAAAGAGCAAGCTATAGTGGGTGCGGATTCAACGCGGCTGCCTCGTGGAAGCCTGGCGCTTCTTGAACTAAGTTCGGCACACACGATGTCAACACGATGTCAAGCAGCGGCGTACGAACAGGTCCCCCAGACACTCCTTCTGTAACGCATATATCTATTTTTACTCGTGCTAAGCCAATCCGTACGTCTTTCCCCTCCTGTCTCATTGCGAGCGCAGCGAGGCAATTCTTGGCTAAAGCGCACATGACGGGGTACAGGGCTAGGATTGGCATCACTTGAATGTCAGTGGCTGACATCCCATCAATTCTGGAAAGGCTTCCAAACTCATTCATTTCTGGACCATTCGCCCTGGAAAGTAGGCCATTTTGTTCTCCTCCTCTGCGTGAACAGAACAGTACCACCTTTTTGCCGGTCCCCCCAGTGGTGTTTGCTTTTGAAATGCCCAACCCCACTCTAGGGCTTCGCCCATTTGGGCCATGTCCCCATATGGACACTGACGCGATGATGCTGACCAGTCTCGTACTCAAGTAAGTAACGTTGAACTGGATCCCTCAAAGATGAACATCGCATTAAGGACTACATACAATCAATTATTTGTTCTTTTGTTGTTCTGTGCATTCTCTGCGCGAGCTTCCCCACGGCTCAGCGGATCCATATTCTCCGCCTTTTGTGTGGCGTCGCTGGCGATCGGATTAGGATCGGCGGCATCCAAGCCCGCTTCGTCTTCGTCTTAGCCCAGGCAAACCTTCTCCGCTAGCCGCTAAAGCTACGTCTACGCCAACCGCCACGCCAGCTGCCCTTCCGCGAGACGCACCCCACTCCCCGCCAATGGCGTTCATCACCACGTCTAAGCTGCCGCCCCTTCCTCCACTTCCCGTGCAGCGTAACCGCTCCAAGTCGGGCTCTTTCGACCACCCGCTGAGCGCCGTTATCCTCATCGCACACCGCCTCTAACCCGACTTCCACATCCTCATCTTCGGCACCCCAGCGCGGGAGGGTGCCTCAGGCTGGGCAGGGGCTCGCGCGGAACAGACGGATGCGCATGGGCATGACTACCACTCGCATCTGGGGCTGTCGCCTGGCCATGCCCACGCCAGTTCGAATCCTGCTGACGCACTTTACACACACGCACAAGGCCAAAACGTCCCGCGTGTGCACCCGCACCCGGAGTAGCCCGATGTGGGGCCGTGGCCCGCGGCGTTCTACGCGCGGGTGTGCTGCACGTACCGCGCTGTGTCCGAGCCCATTCGCGATCTCTTGGGTTTGAGCGTGCTTCCGCCGCCGTTGGAGATGAGGTGGATTTTTCGTCTTTCCGTTTTTATGAGCGATGACTGACGATGCTTGTGTTTTACTAGGTACGAGCCTACGCACGTCGCACCATAGGGCATCCAGCATCGCCCTCCCAATCCGATTCTTCCTACAGGTACACTCCCTCACCCCACTCGCCTCTGTGTCTGATCTTTCTCTTCTCAGCTCCGTCGGTAGCGCCTCCACGCACGCCATCTCGCACGACTCCGCGTTCTATACCACCTCTTCCAATGTGACTACAACTTGACGTCGACATCACCCGGGGGCACGAAGAGAAGTGGTGACCGCGCTCGCACTGGGGATGGGCGGGATGAAGGGGTGGACGAGCGATTCGGGGTTGGGATTTATGCTCCGGACGGGGCAGAGTCTGCTTGCGGTGGGGTTGGGAATGGTGGGCACTGGGGGTGAGTCGCGTTCTTTGATTTACTTTCTTGATTTGGCCTTTTCTCAATGTGCTTCGATTCTTCCGTCTCCTTGCTTCTTGTCTCAGCAGGACCTTGATTTCTCTCCCCTTTTGTTTCCTCGCGCCAGAATTTGTTCCTATTTTGCGTGATGGAGCATCCTCATCGCTCGTCGGTGCGTGCTTCGTTTTCTGGCTTGCTGACATGGCGGCTTGTCTTTGACCTTCGGGCACGTTGTTGTCACTCGCCCTTCCGGCTTGATCCGCCCCGTCGCTGGCTGGACGCGCCCTTTTCCAAGACTTCGCCCATTTTTCTTTCCTCAAGTTTTCCTTCCTCTGCGCTCCAATTCTCTTCTGGCCGCTGGCACCCCGCACTGTTCCTTTCTTCGAGTTGACTTCACATTTTTTTCCCCCCTCGATGCCTTCACGGATGCCATCTTCGCTCAGTGATATCAGTAGATGGGATTAATTTTTTACACAAAACATCATCAAGATTAATTTTCCTCACGTTTTTCCTGTAACTTAAGAAATTGTACGCATTTGGTAGGTAGTGGATGAAAATTTAATCATCGGGGATTTCGGGGGATTAAATCTGTTAAAACGTGAAAATCAAAAAGTGCACGCAGACAGGGTTGAACTTGAGACACTAGCATACCCGGGATTAAATTTTAATCACGACGAACACGTCGTTGCCACTAGACCAGCAGGACCTTGGGCATGGCTGCCCTGTATCACTATATCAATGGAAGTAAGGCCAGGGAAAGCAACGAAGTTCAATCTGACAGGATTTAATCTTAGACTAAAGATTAATTCTTTGAAGATTTAATCTTCATCAAGAATTCAATCCAGAGCTAGAATTTTGATTCTCTCGCTTATTTCAGCCCCAAAAATCTTGATTCCGCTGTCTCTAGTGGCCAAAGGGTTCAGTTTAGTGAGTTGCATCACCCATCACCTGAAAACTTGGTCAAAATAGTGCAGTAGTGCAATTACAAAGACTCTCCACAACATGAATTGGACTTGAACAAAATCACCCTTGGTCCTATCCAGGATGTGCGATCTACAAGCCATGCACCGCAATATGTAGGGCATATCATGATACTGGATATCCAACATGTCTGTTTTGACGTAGTTGTCTCGAGTTTCGGGTTTTCCCGCATTCTCGCAATGTCGTGCGTTCGACCCCCTCCTTTGTCCTTTTTGCAGCCTTTAGCACTGAAATTAATCTTCCTGCGATTAATCTT
>JARKIC010000874.1:0-179741 GCA_029378375.1 Mycena olivaceomarginata
AGGTGGCCCAGAAGCGATCTGCAGAGGAGAAAGACGATTGGCTGGCGGCCGTGGGCGATGTAACATGGGTGCTGGGGCAAATCCTGGAGTCTGGTGAGATTGTGAGGGTAAAGTCGTGACATTAAAGAGAAGGAAGATATGACTGACCTATGAAATCGTAGGGAAGACGATGATGTCAATGATGGCGAGGAACACAGAGACGGCGAGGCCAAAAGGAAGCGCACTGGGGGAGGGCGCGCAGCCAAAAAGTAAGCTAGTGTGATCTTAATGTGGACGACGCAATGACTAACCTGATAACAAGAACAGAAAAAAGTGGCGTGGAGAACGGAGTGGGCGAAGGTGAAGGTAAGGGCCAGGGCAAAAAGAGACGGCGGGAGAAGGTGGTAGAGACAGAGGAACCTCGGGCGCGCGAAGAGACTCCGTGGGGTGGGCCCGGACACAGGCGAAGGACGCCGTACGAGGTCAAAGTCTAAGTAAGTCAAGTGAGAGTCATGATGCGTGACAAATCAGCTAACAATACATACCAGCGCACATACCAGCGCACAGACAAGAGGTAATAATACAAGGGAGAAGGTGGCGAGACCGAGACCGAAACCCCTGTACAAGTCGAAGGCTTAGCGTAGAGTTCTTTATTTATGCAAAATGCCGTCTCACAAAAAATCCTATTTATTTTCATGAATGGTGTTGTCCTGGGTTGAGGCGGATGGGGGGGGGGGGAGGGTGAAAGAATGTGGCATAGAAATCAGAGTCGATGAGCCATGAGGTACACTGTCCTGAGCGAGAGAGACGGACTTGGTGGATTTGCGGACTCCACGTTTGGCAAGTGCGTGGCTGCAACTCGCTCACACGCACGTCACCGTGGCTAGAAACAGCATTTCGGCGAATATGCAAAGCGCTGGATAAGCGCCGGTTAATGCGAGTTGCGCGGAAATGCGGAGCCTCCGCGGCTGAGGGGAATCAGAAATGAAAAAGGCGGAGTCAAGATGGAATTTAGGCAGGGCAGAATGAAACCAATAAATAATTAAAAGTGAGGAAGAAAATGCCAATGAAACCGGAGAAGGACAGCAGGAGAAGAGAATGAATACGTAGCTGGAAAATTGTTGGGGCCGAGCAATTGATTGATGAAGGGAAATGCCGAGGAAACGGGAAATGCCGGTAAAAATAATAGAGGCATGATCAGGTGCAAAAGGAAATCCCGGAGGATTGCTGAGAGGCGATCCAAGCGGGGGGAAGGAGCGAAAGGCCGCCATCAATATTGTTTCATCAAAAAATCATGAAATAGCCGATAGGAACTGAAAAGGGAACGGGTGGGAAGCACGATCAACAGCATCAAAAAATAAAATGAAAAGCCGAGCCCGGAACGCCAAGAGGGGCAAATTTGGCGGCTACTGTGGTGGACCCAGGTGGCAATGGACATATTGCATTGTGGTATCATTGGCCATGTGGCCACGACCATGCATATTGCATTACTGTGTGGGGCTAGGGCCTACCATATTGTATTATAGGTACAGTCTCTACATAACTCACACGACCTCCCAACTTGTAATCATTCAAACTTCGCATACAACACACAGGCCTGAGTTGACCTCAGTATTGAGAGACTGAGAGCCTTGAAGGATCATGATTGTTATTATTGTAAAGAATCAGGACACTTCTCGAGAGAATGTCCTCACAAAAGAACACATCAACAAGGGGTTGGTTAGCATTCACAGACGGTAAACACAAATTGGGTGATGGAAATTATATTCCATGGGCGACGGGATCCAGAAACAGAGAGTTGACACATATTGGAAGAACAAGGCAATCAGCCAGAATAGGGTTGGTGCCCTGTATGACTTCGAAGCATAAAGAAGCAGGAAGGCCAATGGACTTCCATGAGATGGCCATGGACAAAATTAGAACCTTGAAAGTCCAGCTTGCAAAGGCTAGACAAGTAGATGTTCAAAATTCTGTCCCACAGGTGGTTCAACCCACCTGTATGGCACAACTCAACCAACTGCAGTCTACCATTGAACTTTGACTCGGTCAAGCCTTTCAGTCTTGGATGATAAAAGCATGAGTTTGGGAGTTACTGTTACACAGGATCAGTTTGCAACGACCAGGACCGGTTAAAGACCGGGGCTTAGTCCAATCCAAATTTCTAAATGGTCCTAGGATAGAGGCAAAGGCTCGATTTACAAGGCCAGCTAAGCTTCCCGAGAACCGTAATGAAGCTAATTTAGCAAACATTAAAAGGGATTGGAGAGCTAGAAAGCTGAGATCACAGAAAAGGAGCGGGATTTGGAGAATGTCTGGATTAAACTGAGGCAGAGCAATCACGATACGTAGAGTTGCCGTTATGTGATGTTCCTCCGGTCCAGTCGACCTCAGAAGAACTAGCACCTATTCAGGTGAAGAAGAGGCTGAAATGGAGGAAAGAGCCTACCAGGTTCGAGCTCCAGTACAACGGGATGGGGTAGGGGGAAGATTGACCAATCAAATTTTGAGTTCTGAAGTAACTTTGGAACTCAGAGATTTGGCGAGTGTTTCTCCTGAGGTTTGAGAGATGATTGGACGGGATCTAGCAAAATCTTGAACGCCTGTAAAGCCCAATCATTTGAAACAAGTCATGTTCAAAGAGGAACAAGATGTCTTACCCTTCGTCAACAACGAAGTGGAATTGAAACTGGAGTATGACGCTGATAAGCACGGGGATTTGGCCACCCATGAAATCTTCGCTTTTTCGCGTTTTCATGACAAGACATGTGCTGGGCTATGCTCCAGAAGCGTCAGCACTGAGGTTCCCAACTGGCTGGGCAGGAACCATGAGTAACAGAGGGGAACGGGGAGGAACACTCTGGAAACATTGGCATATGCTTGCTCCGAAACCTGTAGGAGATATGTAGCCCACAGAACAAGAAGTCTACTCTATTCCCATTCACGGAACTAGACAGGGACAGACTGGAATCCTGTGTGGTGTGTGTTGGACATTGGATGCGTATCACATTCTGATCATATGATCACTGGAAGGGCTGGGAACATCACATCTTGATGGTTCTCTCTTTGTGAGTTTGGGTCCAGGCTGTAGTATGTGACCAGCAGGTTTGAACAGACACAAGTTTGATTTATAGGCTTCTAAAAACACACTCTACAATGTACTAGCAATATGCAACTGCCAACAACAACACTGCTAGGAACCTAGGGATGGTCCAGGGGTGTGTTTATATGGGGTGGATACAAGATGGCTGGACCGCTAGGTCGAGAACACCAGGGCAGAGGTTTGTAGGTTTGTGAAAAATCCTCGCCTTAGGCAACCTAAGGACTGCTGAGGCTAACTCCAAATGACTTCAAGTCTCAAACGGCAAGACTCTCCTTGACTGCCGACCTATTCCTTAACCAAGAACAGGAACCTTTCCGCTTTTATCGGCACTAGCTCACTACGAGTGGCCAGCTAGCATGTAGAGACTGTACCTATAATACAATATGGTAGGCCCTAGCCCCACACAGTAATGCAATATGCATGGTCGTGGCCACATGGCCAATGATACCCACAATGCAATATGTCCATTGCCACCTGGGTCCACCACAGTAGCCGCCAAATTTGCCCCTCTTGGCGTTCCGGGCTCGGCTTTTCATTTTATTTTTTGATGCTGTTGATCGTGCTTCCCACCCGTTCCCTTTTCAGTTCCTATCGGCTATTTCATGATTTTTTGATGGAAACAATATTGATGGCGGCCTTTCGCTCCTTCCCCCGCTTGGATCGCCTCTCAGCAATCCTCCGGGATTTCCTTTTGCACCTGATCATGCCTCTATTATTTTTACCGGCATTTCCCGTTTCCTCGGCATTTCCCTTCATCAATCAATTGCTCGGCCCCAACAATTTTCCAGCTACGTATTCATTCTCTTCTCCTGCTGTCCTTCTCCGGTTTCATTGGCATTTTCTTCCTCACTTTTAATTATTTATTGGTTTCATTCTGCCCTGCCTAAATTCCATCTTGACTCCGCCTTTTTCATTTCTGATTCCCCTCAGCCGCGGAGGCTCCGCATTTCCGCGCAACTCGCATTAACCGGCGCTTATCCAGCGCTTTGCATATTCGCCGAAATGCTGTTTCTAGCCACGTGTGACGTGCGTGTGAGCGAGTTGCAGCCACGCACTTGCCAAACGTGGAGTCCGCAAATCCACCAAGTCCGTCTCTCTCGCTCAGGACAGTGTACCTCATGGCTCATCGACTCTGATTTCTATGCCACATTCTTTCACCCTCCCCCCCCCCCCATCCGCCTCAACCCAGGACAACACCATTCATGAAAAATAAATAGGATTTTTTGTGAGACGGCATTTTGCATAAATAAAGAACTCTACGCTAAGCCTTCGACTTGTACAGGGGTTTCGGTCTCGGTCTCGCCACCTTCTCCCTTGTATTATTACCTCTTGTCTGTGCGCTGGTATGTGCGCTGGTATGTATTGTTAGCTGATTTGTCACGCATCATGACTCTCACTTGACTTACTTAGACTTTGACCTCGTACGGCGTCCTTCGCCTGTGTCCGGGCCCACCCCACGGAGTCTCTTCGCGCGCCGAGGTTCCTCTGTCTCTACCACCTTCTCCCGCCGTCTCTTTTTGCCCTGGCCCTTACCTTCACCTTCGCCCACTCCGTTCTCCACGCCACTTTTTTCTGTTCTTGTTATCAGGTTAGTCATTGCGTCGTCCACATTAAGATCACACTAGCTTACTTTTTGGCTGCGCGCCCTCCCCCAGTGCGCTTCCTTTTGGCCTCGCCGTCTCTGTGTTCCTCGCCATCATTGACATCATCGTCTTCCCTACGATTTCATAGGTCAGTCATATCTTCCTTCTCTTTAATGTCACGACTTTACCTCACAATCTCACCAGACTCCAGGATTTGCCCCAGCACCCATGTTACATCGCCCACGGCCGCCAGCCATCGTCTTTCTCCTCTGCAGATCGCTTCTGGGCCACCTCGCCCCACCATCCCAATGTGGCCATCACCTGCAAGATGCCGTTTTTCCCGTGCATAGCAGCCATCGCGCTCCAATCGGCCTCTTCCGGGCGTGATAGCTCCCCATTTTCCAGTGCGACCCGCTCGTTGGGCTGCAGCCCATTCCACCATTTCCACCACCCTCCCACCCACAACTCTTCATTTTTTCGTGTGCCCAACGTCTCACCCAGAGTGGGGGGCAACGTCCACTTCCTCCCCCTGGAAAGCCATCCCCCTATCTGCCCCAGCCAATTCTTCTTCGCCATCTGATACGTACACTCGGTGAAGCCCCACGCAGCTTCAAACTCAAGGAACTTCTGCACGCATAGCGCCCACTGGAGTCCCCACCCCCTCCCACGCTCGAATGTGGCATGTGCACGCCCCAGCTCATCCGTCCACTCGGCTCTATCGTCGCGGTGCCAGTACTCATCGTACTCGGCCTGCCGCTCCACCTCCCCATCCTCGTCTGTCCGAGTTGTGGGGTAGGTTGTTGTACCAGCAGGAGGCATCGTCGTCATGATGGGCGGCGTGGTCGCGGTGGGGGGGCATGGCCGTGGTGGGGGGCGTGGTCGCGGGAGGCGTTGTCGTCACGGTGGAGGGCATGGTCACGGGAGGCGTCGTCATCACAGTGGGCGCAGTGGAGGGTTCGGCACCGTTGTCGCACAGGGGGGCGTTGCACCCTCACTCAGCGCCCTCCCGGACCCAGATTCGGAGTCTTCTGCTCTAGATACAGCTCGCGCGTTACATTCAGCCTCCGCTACACGATGTTATCAGATATTCTTTTCACCTCAAAGATATACGTACAAAAGCATTCCCTCGCAAATGAAATCATACTTTTTTCCACTTGCTCGAACCCTTGCCAGTCGTGTTTTGGCCAGTTCACCGGCGCCAAACCCTTTGTTTTTCCTGCATGCACACTTCGATGTCAAGTAAGTGTTATGCCGTATGTCACACTCATTCGTCTTACCTTCGCATTCCGATTTGCCCTCCCCATATCCCAATAGGCCCGGCCAACAGTACGCTCGCGCACATGCCGAAGCGCTGCTGGATGGCATCTACAAATGGCTGGAGGTAGTAGGCCGCATTTTCTAGGTTCCTGCGCGCAATAATCAATATTTCGAATCACCACATCCAACTTGACTCACGCAGCAATCTCCTCTGGGGTCTTGGTAGGACTGTCCGCCAGTGACGCCTCCCAGCCTCTCAAATCCTCTTGGTGCTCCCGTTCCATCGCCAGCTGGCACTCGTGCTGAAATGCCGGCGTCTCTTCGCCCCACACCTCCGCCGTCACCTTGGCTATCACATCAATATATTCTGGCATGGGCTCGCCAGCCGCCTCCGAGCGCCTCTTGAGTGCAGCGAGTCGCGCTTCTACGCGTGGTTTGACACGCGAATCGTAGTATTTTCGGGAATAAAAGTGGCCGACACGACTCCGTTGTGGCTTCAGAGGCGCACCGTCCAAAATTCCAGTGAACAGGTCCTTGAAGGCGGCTTGGTCGGTTTTCAACAGACCCCCGTATTCCTCGCGGTACCACTGCCCGATTCGCTGATAATATATCCGTGAGTTTTTAATTGACTAGTCGTGCCTATAAGACCGGTGTCTTACCCCCCTGAGTTTTGTTAGATACTTCGCGCGAAACACTTGCTCTTCCTCCGTCATGACTTCGTGCACCACCTCGTCTGCTGCTGAATCCGGTGGGTCCTCGATGTCCTCTGCGAAATCTTCGTCATCGGCGAGGTGGTAGCCGTATTTTTTGAGGTATAGCTTAGCCATTCTCGTGTAGAATGGCCCCGCCCTCTTCGCCTCTGATTCTCGTAACCACTCCTCCTTCCTCCGCCCGAAGAACACCTTTTTGGTCCCGTGAATCCAGGACAATTTCCCTGGGCGCGCCTTGGGCTCCCATTTCCTGTGTCAACCAATTTTCTTTTTGACAACGGTGATCACAGCAGGGGCGGCAGGAGGCCCATCAGGGCGAGGAGATTCGGTGCCTGGCCATTCGGGGCGTGGGGGGTGTGCGGGGAGTCGGCTTCCAGAACCCCAGGCGAGCGAGGTTGCTCACCGAGGGGAGACGCAGTTGCGTCGGGGCGTGCGATGTCACCAGTGGGCTGGGTCGGCATTAGGTCTGACATTGTCGTTGCCTTTTTTTTTGGTTTGCGTTTTGTTGAGTGGGTACGTTGTTGACACAAGCTCTCTTTTCGCGTGGGTAATCCTTTCCTGCTCATCCCCGAAAATTCTTTGATGTGTTACGCCAGGTTACAATTATCCGCAACAGAAGAAAAAAAGTAGATTGTATTTTAATCGTCATCAACCCAATATATGCCCTCTGAAAAGGCCTGGGCCTCATCATAGTTCGCCGTGGACAAAACCCGAGGCTTGCCCCCCCGTGCCTCTGCCTTGAGGAAAGCCTCTTTGGCTTCCCCACTGTGGGGCAACATCATGTTAGCAGGCCTCACGCCGCATGAGATGAACACAAACCGATCTGAAAAAACAACGTGTCCACACCACAATGCGAAAAGTCGTGCCGTTTCAGGAACCTCCTCCCACGTGGTGCTGATACTCGAGGTGCTCGACACAGACGTACTCTCGGGTGACGCTGACCGTGTATCGCCGTTCTGGTGGCTCGGCTCCACCAGCGCCAACCCTTGTAGGTTAGGCATGCAAAACTTTTTACTTGGGAGGTGTTCCTTTCAATACGACTTCGTATAAGCTCGAGACAGGCAAGACTCACAGGTCCATCTGGAGGGCCGGTTCCACGACATGTCCGTGATTCCGCTGGGGGCCTGGAATTGGTCTGATCGTAGTTGCTGCGCGTTTGGGTTCCGGGGGGTGAGGGTGGACACCGAGCGCGCAGTGCTGCTGCCACTCGGCGATGCATCCTTGCATCGTATGGTGGCCGCGCTGCGCCCCTGAGGGATATCTGCTTACCATGGCTTTCACCACAGTCCTGTAGAAGTAAATTTAGCCTGCCCACCCGTCGCTCTTCAGGCTCACCAGTTGTGCCAGACACCCACACTCCTCCCTTGCGTCACAAGATACATTGGGAAGTTTCCCGTTCCAGCTTCGCTCGACTCGTCGCGCACTGGTGGAAGGCACCAGAATCGGGGATCGTGCGCCGCGTTGTCGAGCTCGGGGATCATGTCCGTGGATGTCATGTTGGTCGGGCTTGCCATCGCAGTCATTGGGGCAATTTGGCGAAGCGAGAGATGGCCCTGAGGCCTGATGTCTATCGCTTGGTCACAAGTCACGCGGCATGGAGAATTTTCCGCACCTTCGTGCGCTGCGGGACTTTCCTCACCTTCGTGCGCTGTGGGATGATAGCATCCTCCCCAATCCTCCGGACCATACCTTTTTTTTACACACCTACTTGGCTGTCGATGCCCAGCGTGCTGGTGCTGCATGGCTGGATCAACTCATGCGCGATGGTCTTCCGCTTCCCGTGCACTGGTCGCTGTGGTGATCAAGACATGATGCGTCGGCGGAGGAAAGTCATCCAAAACGGCTATTTCGACGTGAGTATCCTTTTCGTGGGACTCCTCACCCCAAGCGGGCAGCGCAGACTCCGGAATTCCTGCGCGCAACCCGAGGGACCAGTGTCTCCGATGCCTGCACTGCAGGTGCAGATGGATAAAGAACGGAGCTGCTTTGGCAGCATGGAGGTGTATGGGCAAATGAGAATAAGCAGAAATGAATAGAAAAACCTCGCGTATACCTAGAATGACAATCTATTGAGCTCGGTCTCGAAGCACAAGACCTCGCGCCGCTCTCTGGGGCATTCCGCTTCAAAACAATCGTGTTAATGTGGTAGCATAAGTGTGTGATGTATGTGACAATACGTGACATTTCCAAAAGCGGTCTAATCACCTCCCAGAACGCGGTACTCATTCCTTCCTCACTGTATTCCCCAGCTGCCTCGGACCCTCCGGAAAACAAAGTTCACTATGATACCCATCTCAAAAATGAGATATTTCCAACTTCCGGCCTCAATACAGGCGCGATTCCGTGAGAGCAAGCATACAACCAGGCAAGGCCCCAACCAGACTGTATTTTGCTTTTATATATCTGTTTACAGCTCTCCAACCATCGTTTATGGTTTGGTCGCGTCCACCTCGCGTTTTTTGGCTGCTCTCCCTTCGGTGATGGAAAACCAAAATTGCGAAATATATTGCGTGACACCTCGGCAGCCACCTCCTCCTCCAGTAGCTTCACATATCCCATATCTGGTCAGCACAAAAAATCCTAGCATTGGATCGGTATAACATACATCCAAATCTCTTTGATTGGAAATACTTTTTCAAAAGTCAAGGTTTCGACAAAAGTTAGCTTTCTCCAACGTAGGAATGGTTCCTCTTGCCTTGTATTTTTCTGGTTTTACTGAGAAACCTTTTTCAGAAAGCACATATATGGCTCTGTTCCTCAACGGCCCAAAATTTGGAGCCCCCACTCATCTCTGAAGACCGCAATCCCTCATGCAATCCTGTTTATTGGTTGTTGCGAGGTATGTCTGATGATAATTGGACTCATATCCTCCTGTGCACGCCCCTCGCGCTCGGTTTTTTGCTCAGTCTGGCTACTCTAGTGTTACCACATATCAAAAAAAAAAAATCGGGCTGTCGGTCGGCGGCGCACCAACGGGAGGATTAACTCTTTCATACTCGGGAATGGCGCGGCCCGCCCTTTCCGAGCTCTTACGGCAGATTACGGCTGTGGCGCTTTGCTCTTTCTTGACCTCAACCTCCTCCTCGAACGCGGGAATGTGCTGCGTGATGATAAGACTACACGGTGGGACTCTGTGCGCACTTCTGCTCTCATTGTTGCCTCCCTCAGGCTTGCAAAGTAGGTATTCCAGTGAATAGCATCGCCCTCACTCAATTTGTTTTGGTAGCCACTCGCTGACTGGCTCGTGTCATCCGCTGTGCTTAATAATTCCGCACTGCCCAATAATAATGTCTACACTCTTCCGGGAGACTGTAGCAATATAAGATGTTAGTCTTTTCGTGGCTGTCTTGTTTCCCGATCACTCTGATGTGTTTTGTGTTGTTGGTTACCTTTCTACCTCTTGAGCTACCATGTCCCACACAACGTGAGTCAAATTATGCCACTGGAATTTAGCTCACCCCACACGCAAAAACTATGCCAACGGGCCAACATCGGTCCGACATTATGCTGCAGACAGGCGAACATTACGACACTTATGAGCGGTATTTCGCTAGATACGTGTGTGCATGCGTGAATTGCGCGCTGATGCAGCTGAATTCAGGTGGGCTGTCTTTGCTTCAAGTTCGCGAATTGGACTATCACCGATTGGACTATCGTGAAACACAGACGGACTCTACCGACCTTCGACACGTGGTGATATGTGAGTTTATCGCTTGCTAGCGAGTTCTTATATTTGATGCTGCGCTCATTAGCCGGACTGCCCCCGCACCCGGATGGAGATGGTGGACTAGTGAACTGTGATAGCTACGTGTGAAAGGTTTGCCGGCGGAAATTTGTGCCAGGTTTTTTCCATTAACAAACATGTTCCTCTTTAGCCGGACTGCACCTGGACTCGGAGATGGTGGACTATCAAATTGTGATAGCTACGTGTGAAAGGTTGCCGACAGAAATTTGCGCCAGGGTTTTTTTCATTAACAAATCTTTCAGGGTGCAAGAAGAGGCCCCCAGTGATGGCGCCTGCAGGCATCGCGGCACATTCATCTTTCCTATGTGTGAAAGGTTTGCCGATGGAGATTTGCGCCGGGTTTTTTTTTCATTAACAAATCTTTCAGGGTGCAAGAAGAGGCCCTCAGTGATGGCGCCTGCAGGCATCGCAGCACATTCATCTGTCCTACGTGTGAAAGGTTTGCCGACGGAAATTTGCGCCGGTTTTTTTTTCATTAACAAATCTTTCAGGGTGCGAGAAGGCCCCCAGTGATGGCGCCTGATTCATCTGTGCTACGTGTGAAAGGTTTGCCGACGGAAATTGGCGCCAGGTTTTTGTTTTTCATTAGCAATCTTTTAGGATGCAAGAAGGGATCCCGGTGTGGCGCCTGCAGGCGTCGCAGCACATTCATCGGTCGTTCATCTGTCCTACGTGTGAAAGGTTCGCCGACGGAAAGTTGGGCCAGGTTTTTTTTGATTAGCAATCTTTCAGGGTCATCGCCATGAATGGAGCTTTTACGGTTAATATGGAGATGTTTGGTTTGTTACGATGGGGTTGGGGAGGCGGCGCGGTTGAAGGAGATTGGCTAGCGGAGTTTTTTTTATTGCCAAGTATGTGTTTCTGAACACGTTGATTCTGGCGAGCGCTTACCCGTTTTCTTGGTAAAGGGTAATTCTGGAGAGAAGGCTGCAAAGGTGCGCTCAAGGCAAGGCGTGCAGCGGGGAGGTAAACTGAATGTAGTTCTCGTTTCGCGAATGCTGAATGGAGTTTTTGCATGAGAATATGATTATTTGCACCTGTCTCCCGGGTGGCTTCAGCTCCGACTACATTAAAATGGGGTCGGAGCTGGCTTTCTCAAATTCTGAAGCTATTTCCCTTGTCTACACGTATGAACCAGAAGAACAAGAACAAGGGCCGCCGGGGTGGTGACCGCCTCCCCCCCCCCCACGATGCACGTCCACCAACCACACGTCGCAGAAGAGGTTGCTGTCTCGGCCAACGGCCGCAATGCAAGAATTAGCACCCACATTGTAGACACTCAGCCCAGCATCCAGAACTATGTCCAGGAAGACTTCGTCACGAACGCAGCGGTCGAGAGCTGGGACTTCAGCTATGATCTTGGTGACACAACGTTGGTCGGGGAGGTTCAAGATTCTGCGAACGATGGCATTATCTTCACTGCTAAGAGAAAGGTCTACGAAAATTCTGTGCGTGTCCCAAGCTCTATCAATTTTTTTTAAATCGATTTTTTATTTTATTTCAGGACTATCCTATGCTGACGTGGGCCGAACACCAAGACGAGTACCTGGATGAAATGTTGCGGCTCGAGGGGCGGGGCTACGCCGCGATTTATTCAAAGTGTGGGGGTTGCGAGGCGCCAAACCCCAGTTTCAGATGCGAGCACCAAACTTGCTATGGGCCATCCTTGTTCTGTCAGACGTGTATTGTGGCTAGGCATTCCGTACTCCCGACGCATTGGATACAGGTGTGTGAGAAGGGCTTGTGATGCGGGCAACAACTGACGAGGATTTAGGAATGGAATGGAACTTTTTTCGAGCGGCGATCCCTGATGAGTTTAGGTGTCGTCATCCAACTTGGTCACCCACCAGGATTCAGCTGCCCAAACCCGCTGAAAGCAAACAAAAATTTCGTCTTGATTGATGTGACTGGAGTCCAGAATGTCGCGGTCAACTTCTGTCAGTGTGATGGGAGGCTGGAGAAGCGCCAGCAGCTTATGAGGGTCTGTTGGTGGCCTGCAACGGCGCGCGACCCTCAGACATGCGCGACGTTCGCGGTTGTTCGCTTCTTTCGGCTATTGAATTGTTTGGGCAAGGTCTCGGCCCACGACTTCTTGCGCTCCTTGGAGTTGTTGACCAACAACGACGGTCTGCATCCAGTGCCGGTACAGGCCATTTTCATTGACGATTCTAATCTATACTAATATATTTTGGGGGTTGTTAGGATCGTCGGCGAGCGTTCCGTCATATTGTGCGGCAGTACCGGACGACTCTGATGATGAAGCGTGCTGGCCGAGGGCATCATCCATCAGGCGTCAAGGGAACAGCGCAGGGCGAGCTGGCGCTACAATGCCGAGCATGTCCGCAAGCAGGGAGGAATCTGCCGGACGGATGGGACAAGATAAATTGGGATGCAATGCCCGAGGACTTGCGGTACACGTTAGCCCCTCCGCTATTTTTTCATGGTTACTAACGGCACAAAAGATACAAGTATTTTCTATTTCTTGCGCAAGACTGCAATTTCCGCCTAATCAACCGCAACATCGGATCGGCGGGGAAAGATCCTATCCTTGGGGACGGCTACGGGTACTTCGTGAACAACAAGAAGTACGTCGAGCACCTCCAAGTGCATGTGACTGAGGAGGAGATATCGAGCTGTTCGGGTTTCCAAGCTATGTTCCTGGCAAACAGAAAACGGGTCAAAGGGTTATGAACAACGGGTGTTGGAGGTGTAACATGTGCCCGACACAATATGTGGCGAGCAAACGGCATTGGGGATTTACAACTTGGCGAACGGTCAGGCACCTCTTTTCTGTGATTTTTTTTTCTGACTGGGCGAGGTAACAGATACTGCAATATGGATTTCATCTTGTTCTCGGCGCTCCTCAATACAATAATATTCTATCTCATTCTTTCCTACGACATCGCGTGTCAGTACGGCAAAAATTTCTGGTCCCGCATGTCGTTATTGCCCGAGATGATGCATCTAGTCATCGAGCAGGCACGCGTCTGGTTCAAAATCCCCAATTTCCACCTTCCTCCGCACCAGCCGCGATGTCACTCGCCATACTCGTTCCACTACATGTGGGGTGCAGGAAGAACACACGGGGAAACAGTTGAGCAAAACTGGGAATTTACCAACGGGGCTGCGGCATCGACGAAGATGATGGGAGTCGGCACGCGGCATGCCACGCTAGAAGATCTGTTCGGGTTTCACAATTGGCGACGGCTGGTGTCTTGGCGCACAATCTTTACTAGGCGAATGGCCGAGGACGTGAAGGAGGGGCAAGTCCATCGGGATGCATTCGATGCATTTGACGCAGCACTGCAGGAAACAGCGCCGGACCTGGTGGAGAGCTGGAAAAAGTGGGTCCATGATTGGGAGTCGCGCCAGCACACAGACGGAGTGAAGTCGCCGTTTGAGCTAAAGGAGAAAGGTGAGCCACAGTGTACATGTAGACAGCGACACTGATATTTGACGGCGGGTAGTCATGTCTATGCGCGAGATTCGGTTGAAGCTGGTGAAGGAGGAGTTGTTGAGGAGCGGGGAGGGAGACGAGATTGAGCAGGAAGACACCCCCAGCACGTTCATCCTGATGGGCTTGGAGATCGAAGAATCCCAGTGAGTTTCATTGAAAACTTAAATAACAGAGGAAAAGACTGATCTGATGGGTAGGCGATATCTGGCCATTGACGTCAAGGCTGTTACCAACCCGACGGACGCCCAGACCGTCGACTTCTTGAAACGGCGGGCTGCACTCATCAAGCGCATTAGGGTCTTTCGCAAGCTACAAAGGACTTACATGCCAAATGTGCGCCGGTTCTTGACCGTGGCGCAACGCGCGATGTGGGATTCGGAGACCGAGCGGAATGCAGAGGCGGTGTGTTTGTTCATGCCGTCGGACATATTGGATAAAGCGAAGCGTGAGAGGGCTTGCGCCGTGGGGCTATCGGAGGTCGAGGCCGATTTGCGGGTCGGCGAAGCGCGTGAGGCCTTGCAAGCGCTGCGGCGGGGTTTGAGGGCACGGACAATGACGAATCGCTTTCGCCTTCGTCATTGTACTGGTCAGCGTATGTTGACGAGGGGTCAGGGTGTTCTGCGGCAGATCAACTTGAAAATCCACAAAGCCAAATTGCGTTACCGATACGCGCGGAACGCCCTGATGCGTTTACGGGGCCACGGGCCGTGGGAGAAGGAGCTGAGGGTACTGGAGGAAAATGATGTGCGTGCGCTGAATGAGCGTGCACTCACAGCGGAAGAGGCGGAGCAGCGGAATGCATTGCATGACTATGAGAGTATTGTTGTGGAGGAGGGGGGAGTGGCGGCTTTGGGCGCGGTGGCGCTGGGTGAAGGGCGGCGGACACTGTCTTGGATCTGGTATACGGCTAAGTCCGATGAGCCGACAGAAGCGGAGCTCGTGGAAGGTGCGTGAAACAAAATACGTGTTTAAGACCAACTAACGGCAGCTTTAGCGTTGCGTGTGGAGTGGTGTAAAGCGTACGCACGGATGCGGCGCTGGAACGAGGATGTTGTGCTGGTGGAGGAGGAAATGCACCGTACAATCGAATACGGATATTGGTCAGCGCATGAGTGGCTAATGCGCAGGATGGCGCGTGCCGGTACGGTGGAGGATGAGCTTATGGAGGGCCTGATGGCATATGATCAGGAACAAGAGCATCGCGAGATCACTACTTCCCAGCAGCTGACTACAAGGTGGGCACAGATCCGTGAGAAAGGTCGCAGATTTCTGGCCAGAGAAACTGCGCAGGGGGGTTGAGGTGGTGGTGCCGCTGGATGTGGACGATGAAAGGGAAGATGACGAGGATGAGGAGGGGCCACTGGATTACGAGGACGAAGGGGACGACGAGATTCTGGAATAGGTTTCCTTTTCAGGAATGCTGTTCGGTGTTGTGGGCACGATGGTGGGTTGTTGACTTGATGTTGGAATATAACATTGATATTGGCAGCGGAGCGGTGCGCGGTATGCGAGAGCTGCCAAGGGAAATTTGGTTTGCTCTTGGGTTAATCACGGAATTATGGACGAAAATAGATGAGTTTGATCTTGTTTACTGGTCTGTACGTCTCACACTCTCGCATATTGGACGTAAATGGAAGGGTTTGATCCAAAACTGCCGCTTAGGTAGTTTGCAAGTCAGGCGGTATCAAAAGAGGTGCATGCCGTGTATGCCGAGGGGATTTGTATACCGGAACGGCTATCAATTACAGCAAGTGACCGTATCCATGGACACATTGCATTGTAGGTATTATCGGCCGTGCGGCCAACGGCCTATATATTGCATTACGGTCAGCGATAGCAGCCTGTCATAATGCATTATTGCTATTTTCCTTGGACCTGAGTTATGTACCTTGTGGGAGCCCTGCTTCTCTCTTGACACCATTCAGATCTCGACGAGTACATGTACCCCCGTGTAGCTCGCGAATATATCAGTTCATTTCTCCTATAATGTGTGAGGAAAGCTAGGATGATGGAATGTAAATGACCATTGACCAGTGCATCATCGTGCTTCAGCAGCCTTATGCCAGCTTGAGCGGCAGCTGATTGCCATGTGAATGTGGCCACACAATGCCGCCATTGGCAATTGAACCTAGCGCCCACCTCATCAGCACATGGCCACCACTGGTCGCCGACATGTAGTTCACATATTGGCAGCACATGGCAGCGACGTGTCCGGCAAATGGCGGTGTAATTGGTGTCTGAGTTGCAGAATGAGCTGCTTTTGCCGATGGTTGCTTGTACATTTTTGTGAGAAGCCGCGGCAAAGAATCCTCGGTCCGTGTAACGAATCACAGATGCTGAACAAAGCGAACTCGGGCGAAAGACTACAGACGTTGACGAAAGAAGTGAGCGTGGAGGTAAGGTGGAGGTGGGCCGGCCCAGATGTCGGAGTTTGAAATGGCTTCGGACGGACAGACACACGTAATTTTAATAAAGGGGTGATGGTTCATGTGAGGAGGCGGGTCTTTCGCAAATTGGGTCAATGTTTTGAGAATTTCACTATGAGATTTAAGAACCTCGTTGTGGCGTTGCTCACTCATTTTCTGGCTCAAGACGTATTGGTCCCTTAATTGAGTGATAGGGCCATTCAATTCCTCCAGCCGTGCCTCGTAAGGTTCGAATTTGGTGCTTGGGAAGCTGAGAGGCCTCACAGATATCTCATCTTATGTACCACTGAGAGAGTAGCCGATCTACTCTGGCTTCTAGCCAAAGTTTTCTGCCAATTTTACAAGATCTGCGATATCTATCAGATCTTCTACTCGAGACTCTCCCATGGTTGCTGCATTCACTGGATTATTCGTGGGTACGAGCAAAGCAGGAATTTGAGCCCATAGAAGAGCAGAACTCTCTATGGACATTTTTAATGTTGTCGCAAAGGTATGTTCCAATGTCTCGTAGTAGAAATCACAGGTGATCTGGTTCGTAATTAGAACAGGAGTGGTCAAGAGTTTCTTTACTTCCATAAGAAATACAATTCCGAAACATCTAAGACGACCCTCTTCTTTCACAGCGATCCCATGGTTCCGCTTGCAGAGTTTCTGCAGAAGATCTATGGTACCTGCTCTCTCTGATTTAATCTCAAGATAGCTAAGATTTAAGGAATTCCTCATAGGTTCCTGTTTTATATGTAGGAAGCACTCTCCAAGTTGCCTTCCGTTTTGTAGGAAGATAGCTCGTAAAATGCAATTTCCTTTCAAACACCAGCGTGTTCCATTATCTGGTTCACATGGTCAACAAATGTCATAAGGTCTTCATGATCATCCATAGTGAACTTAGGAGCATTATTATCCCAAGTGTATGGAATTTAAAGCTCATGACTCTGGCGACTCCGGCTCACTCTGTCTGCCATTTCTAATAGAGATGACTCTGAACGTAGGGTTTGGGATGAGTTTTGAGAAGCTTGAGGTTCAATAAGATCCTCTAGTTCGACCCTTAAATCTGAACTCGACTGAATTGGTTTGGACTGAGTATCCGTGGATGCTGACTGGAGCTGTTTATATGCTGCTGCTCGTGATAGAGCTTGGTCTTTCAACTTTACTCTTGCTAGAGTAGCTGCTCTGGGAGTCATTTTCCTACTAGGTAGAGGCTGAAGGACAACTGGTTTGTTGTGCCATTCGGAGCGATGAGGTAAAGGTTTAGGAAAACCAGGTGATTCAGGTTCAAGTTTGCCCTCTGATGAAACTTGTTTGTTTCTGCCGTAGCAGAAATCTTAGGATGAAGGGATGCTTCGTCAAAAGTAAATGAACTGACAGTTTTACGTCCTTCTCAAGTTGTAAGACTCAAGGAATGGGTTGTCGATAATTCTGAAGACTTTGAAAGTCTAGAAATGCGGGATCCAACAAATTTTCCCAGTCTTTATAGACCGATTGGCAAAGTTTTACTTTGAGAAGTAAAGTCAAATGAACCCCTCGCAGTGGGCTCCAGATGAAACGGTGACTATGGGGCTTGTAGTGAAATAACCACAAACCAAACCTTGTAAATGAATACACGGTTCGATAATGCAACTACAACAACTCAAATACTATAATCCTCGTGCAAGTTCGGGGTTCGAATCCAGTATAGATTGTGGCAATCTGAACTTTAGTTCTCTTCTAGAAGCAAGACTTTGTAGGGTCTACAAGTCGTATAGATAAATTGCTCAAAACCGTTCTAGGTGCAACCACAGATAGTCAGACAAGATTTTATGTTCAATGGTTTTGTATGATGTGGGTCTAGGTTTGGAGGTAGTACTCCGATGTGAAACACAAGCAATTCTTATGAAATCCCGATTCTAATAGTATCTGCGGTTGCTAATCCTTGCGAGATTACAGCCAATTGTCAAGTCCAATCTGTTTCCTTATATTCCACATGTCCGTTGGGGTAGTCGCTCCAGAACCACTGTTGGCGGCTGCCAGGGAATCCCGCAATGTCGCCATGCAAGGGATGAAGCCAAGGACAATGTGTCTACAACATGCGCAAACTGCTGACTAATCGGCCCGAACCGCCGCAGACCCGCACACTGGCACTACTGCATGTGCCCCCCCTCTACAAGGCAACGTCCTTGTTGCCTGCCAAGCTTTCATCTAACCCGAATGAACATGCCCCTGCTCAGGCCCATACAAAAAAAACCATATCCAGGCCAAGATCCCGAGCAATGGCAGCCCGTACAATTTGGATGCCAGTGGGTCGGACGGAGTGGAAGGCAGATGTGGGGTGGAAACTGAGATATCACTGTAGGGCTTTGAGGAATTCAGCCGCAGTTGTTGTGCTCGTCTCCGCCGCGTCTGTGCTCCGTGGTTCCGTGCGTGTCGCCATTGCAATGTGTCAAATGGGTTTTGTGAGCGTGTACGTAGATCGGAAAAGTCGCAAGGCCGTGGTGTGAAGAGGAGGGGATGGATGGGCAAGGATTCCGCATTGTTGGCCCAATTGAGTTCCGTGTGAACCGGAAAAGTACCTGCAGCATTGTCGAGGGGAAGGGATTGGGGTGTAGACAACGAGTCCACAATCACGGCGCCAGCGAATGTACGACACGTACCATCCTCAAAATGGCCACCATCCTTCCATCGCTGTGTTTCTGCCTCACGTCCAAGCTCCATGCCCATTGCCATGTCCGCCATCTTCCCCGACCCAAATGAGACATCAAACACGTCCATGCTCAGTGTGTCCCTCTCACCAGCCTGCCTTCCCTCTTCAAATCCGGTTCGTCATCCTTCCTCAAACCCCTTCTGCCTCACCTCCTCAATCTTCCTCTTCTTCTCCCCCACCGGCTCATCTCTGCCCTCAAATACGGCACCATTACCCGCAGATTTTCCCATCTTGTACGCTGTGTTCCATAGCCGCCGCATCGCAGCCATCTTGTTGCCTGCCTTGGTGTAAGTAACCAATGCAGCCTGGAACTCGTCCTCTGTGCCGCCTGTAGCTGGGTTTTTCGCAGACATCATTTTCGCTGGCCACGTCAGTGGACTCGTAGTGTGCGATAAAACAGAAGTTAGTTGGTCCTTGGGGTGCTTTGTCAAATCACGCTCCAATCACCATGTGGGGTAGTTGCTCCAGAACCGCTGTCGGTGGCTGCCAGGGAAACCCCCAATGTCGCTGTGCAAGGGATGAAGCCAAGGAAAATGTGTCTACAACATGTGCAAACTGCTGACTAATCGGCCCGAACCGCCGCGGACCCACATGCTGGCACTACCCGCACCGTTCCGTTTATCCAATATGTCCACGCGTAGTTATAAAGATCCAAATCCAACACAGATAATATTTCAAAGGTAAAACAAACGAAACTTTGGTAAAGCTTCTGGGTGTCTCCCAATGAATGCCTATTCAACCGGTTAAGCATGAAGCCTAGTAGCTTCGCGTCCAACAGGTGGGGTGAGATTCACTGGTGTCTCTCCCATAACTATCCACTTAAATACTTTACAGGATTCTAAATATAAACGAGACAGATACAAATGTGCAGTAGGGTTCAGGGTATATGACTAATGGTATGGCAGCTAGCTGACGAAATCCTGTCAGATATCAAGAGAATAGTAAAACTGAACAGATTTATAAGAAACATCAACGAGCCGAGCTTGATGATGAGTCAAGATCTACATCCTTGTCAGCCCACCATTACCCTCCTTGGTAACCATTCGCTTCAACTGGTTCCGCTTTGAACCGCTTAAGTGATTTGTCTGAAAACTGTGATAGCCATCGCTTCCCAGTACCTGAGTATGGTTTCTTAGTCAATTGGTAGATCGACCAAGTCCAACCTTCTCTTGGCAGTTCTGAAGATGTCAGATGATGTTTAACGGCAAGCCCTCTTGTTCAGAAGGATAATCCATCGTAATACACCCTTATTCAAGGATGTACAGTAGCCCCAATCCATTCCCAGAACGGTTGGGCACTTTCAGTGGTTGCTCCATTATTGACTTCTCACGTCAATCCTTTACCAGGATTGTTGTCCAGCGCCTTTCTAATGGTCCGAGACACATTATATCCCTCTTAGCTAACTGCCCAGGCCAGCATTAGCCCTCGTGGGATGATGTTGTAATGTAATGTAAGACATTATAGTATGTTGCAACTCAAGTGAATTTGAATAAATGCCCGGGTGCCCCAGTACTATCCCCCCCCCAACGATCTGGACAAACCTAGAACTCGGACAAACAAACATTTCTCAGTGAATACCAAACCGTTTCCCGAGATTTTTGGCTTCAAATGATCGGTAGCATAGGCTCTAGAGCCTCCAGGTCGAAAAACTGCAATATTTGATCCCTGCTGCATATGCCATCCATCAGAATACAACAGGTTGGTTGAAACTGGGTGATTTTCGGTACCTTTAGCCATTGCTGACTTCATTTATGGCCATGGTATTGTGGTAATGACTTCAACACATGCTAAAGTATCGAATCAATGTGTCTACAACAACTCAAGGGTCTAGGTGCCTTGTGCACAACACAGTGAACTGAAAAGGGGGCAGTGCACATGCCAAATTTGGTCGAAATGTAGCTTTAATGTTCAGGTCTTCTACCAATGTACTGCAGAGTCTTATGAAAGTCTTTCCATCACAGACAATACTTAATATATAAAGGATTGTTCACAGCAACTTTTAAGCCGCCACTGTATGGGGTGACTTCGGAGTAGTGCCAACAATCAGAAATTGATGTCTCACCTACAACTCGGACACTCGGACACGCCCGAAAGAACAGCGCCGTTTGCCCAATACCTATCCGTTCCTCTCGAGGTAAAATACAAGACCGGAGTAAAAGCCAAAATGCTGGTGATCTACGTACTCACCTTCATGTCACAATCCTTGGATCAAATAATATTGACTCTTCTTTCTTAAGTGTCCGAGTTCTGGGGGAAGGATAGTACCAGGTCTGTCAACACGGTTCAATAATGCAATAGATCAACTCAAGCACTATAATCCTTGTGCAAGTTCGGGGTTCCAATCCAGTATAGATTGTGGCAATTCAAACTTTAGTTCTCTTTTATTGAAAGCAAGACTTATAGGTCCACAAGTCGTATAGATAAATTGCTCGAGACTGTTCTAGGCGCAATTGTGGATAGTCAGACAAGATTTATGTTCAATTTTTTTGTGTAGTGTGGGTCTGGGTTTGGAAGCTGTACTCCAATGCAAAACACAAGTGATTCTTACAAAATCCCGATTCTTAATAGTGTTTGCGGTTGCTAATCTTTGCGAGATTATGCACCAATTGTCAAGTCCGATCTGTTTCCTTATATTCCAAGTGTCCGTTCTGTTTATCCAATATGTTCATGTGTAGTTTTTAAAGATCCAAATCCAACACAGATAATATTTTGAGGGAATACAAACGAAACTTGGTATAGCTTCTGGGTGTCTCCAAATGAATTACTACTCAACCAGTTAAGCACAAAAGCCTAGTAGCTTCACATCCAACAGGTGGGGTACAATTCACTGGCTTCCTTCCCATAACTATCCACTTAAATACTCTACAGGAATCTAAATATAAACGAGACAGATACAAACACGTGGCAGGATTCAGGGTATCTGACTAGTTGTATGACAGCTAGCTGAAGAACTCCTGTTGGATAAGAGATTAGTAAAACAAGACAGATTTATCAGGATCATTGACAAGCTGAACAATGTGATGAGTAAAGATCTGCATCGCCTAGAATGATTGTGATGGCACTGGTTGAGAGATTCAAGATATTCAGCACAATTTACGGTGAAAAATGTTGTTTGTTTTTCAGACATTTTTCACTGGAAAAAGTGGTGAAAAATTCAAATCTTTTTCACCTCTTTTGAGCTTCCTTTTGAATTTTTCACCTTGAACTCACAAAATGGTGAAAATGTTTTGAGTTTTGTCAATGAAAAATGTCTGAAAAACAAACAACATTTTTCACCATAAATTGTACTAAATCTCCCAACCAGTGTGGGATATAGTTGATGTGTCCATTTAGGCGACTTCCTCACCGGCTCACCATTACCTGCCTCAGTAACTATCAGTCCACCTCGGTTCCTCCTTGAACCATCTGATTGATTTGTCTGAAAGCTGTGATAGCCATCGCCTCTCAGTACCCGAGCATGGTTTCTTAGTCAATCAACAGATTGACTGGGTTCCACTTTTCCTTGGCAGTCCTGATGATACCAGATGATGTCAAGTGGTAAGCCCTCTTGTTCAAAAGGATGATCCCTCGTAATACACCCTTAGACAAGGATGTGCAGTAGCCCCAATCTGTTTCCAGGATGGTTGGGCACTTTCCATGGTTGCTCCATTGGCGACTTCTCACGTCAACCCTTTACCAGGATTGTTGTCTAGTGCCTTTCTAATAGTCCGAGACACATTATATGTGTTTAGCTAACTGCCCAGGCCAACATTAGCCCTTGTGAGATGACATCTTAATGTAGCGTAGCACATTATAGTAAGTTGCAATCTGAATGATTTTAAATAAATGCTCAGGAGCCCCAGTACCAGGTCTGTCACCATGGGGGTGTCCAGATAGATATCTGGAAATAGGTGCACCAGGAGGTGGTCATATTGCACGCACCATGCCACCCAGAATCCGAGATGGCTGAGCCAAAAAAAAGGTGTGCTCCATGTTGAGCTGCACAAAAAAAAATCAGCAACCCAACCCATGGGTTCTCAGAGCAACATGAAAATCATCACGAATTTGAAGAGCTGACACTAACACTGCACCTCATCAACGTGGTCCTCCTGAGAGCAATGGTACTCATCCAAATAATTCTCGAAGGTTAGTGTCATCTGGTCAAGGAGGTTGTTGAAGACGGGCGGCATGGTAATTGCCAAAGGACAACACAGCCAGCAGACCTGGATGGGCTAACACGGGGGACCCTGCTCCTCAATGCACCAGAACAAAAACCAGGCACACATCAGGAACTGCTCGTGCGTGATCTCGTCCAGGGACCAGTCCCATGGGTAATCTGCAATCTGGACCTGAAAGTCAAAGAGTGGGCAATGAGGAAGTGAGTAATACGGTGGAGGTGGGAAGACATTGTGCAAGAGGTCAAAGAAGGGGGGCTGTAGGGCCTGAGTGGGCAAGATGCGCGATGTTGCAAGCCACTGATGAAGGAGGAGGTCCTGGTGATGAACAGGTTCCAGCCCTGCAACACCGAGAATGGCGGGGGGTGGGACCAAAGAGTGGCAGTATCAATGCTGATTCCGAGCGCTTGTGGAAGAAACTGGTGTGAGGTGCGAAAATTGTCCACACCATACCCGGGTGCAAGGCAAGTCCTGTCAGGGTTGTGGTGATCCCAGTCCAAGAGAAAACAGGAGATGTTGCGGGATCCAAGAAGAAAAGGAACCCCAGGTTCCAAGCCATGGTAAAGTTGTGCAAGGTGTAGGACATGGTGGTGGGAAAAAAGAGAATAGTGCTGCGGAGGGACCCAGAGCCCATTTTTCAAGGAGAAAAGCTTAATGTGCTTTGAAAAGAAGCGCTAAGCGAGCTCTACTTTGTAAGTAGATCAAAAGAAACCTTCAGTTCCCGGCATGACAATGAGAACACCAGCAGCAATCAAAAAACCCTGCCAAAATAGCCAAATGGAGGGATAGGGGTTGCAGACAGGTTGTATAACCCGGTGCAACAGAGGAAGACCATGGTTGGACTACAGAGGAGTGGAGGTTCCACAACATGGGGAGTTGAGTGCCGAAGACAATGGGGATGCCCAGTGCAACAATAATTGATAGGTGGTGACAATAAGCCCTACGACCATGGTGTGGAATTTACAATCCAGACAACAGGACCACCTTGAAGGGAGAAAACCGGAAAATTTGGAATGCAGGTCCCAAACAAAGAAGACAGGAGGGTGCCTTCACAGGTGATAATTGCTGGGCAGTGTCAATAAGCCCCATGGTGCAGGCAATTTTTGAAGGATAAAACTCGCCTTGGAGGGGGGATTTTTGGAGATGTAGGAGAAGACAACAGGGACCTAGGGGTCGTTAGGGACAACAAACTTGAAGAGGGAGGGTGATATCATGAATTACCCAGGTTGCTCTTTTTTTTGCGTGACATGTCTGTATGGATACAGACGTGTCTAGTGTCATGGGACTCACGTGATGCTGCCACTGGACCTTCTCACAGTTGAAACCCGATTGAGGGTTCCAGGACTGTTGCAAACCAATTGGGGTTTCAACCACTGGATAAAGGAAGACATTAAGGGCTAGGGAACCTGTACAGACGGGCCCCTAACCCTCCGACACTAGGGCTATGGTGATAAACCCGGAGGAGTCCAGGAGTATTATCATTAATGCTCCTTAATGCTGTGATACAGGAACTGATTGCGACCGACCCCAATTGTATTTAATTTATTCAAAGTGTATATAAGCTCGGTAGAATCTCACTGTACAGTAGATTCTACCTCCTCTAATCTCAGGCTTCTGCTTTGGCTTCACATAGGCATTTTCTCCACCCTGCCCTGCTTCCTACTCATTTTATTGCAGGTTGCATCCACACCCTGGGTTCTATACCTGAGCGGATATCACACTCTCTTTGACTCATTCCAGGTTCCACCTCACATCCCAACCTACAACATACGGTCTCCTAGGGAGGACACCATTTGGTTGGTCTTGCTGCTTGGAGAACACACAAGCTATTTGTGTCTGCTGGGTTTCTTTTGGTTGGGGTTCTCGCCGGGTTACTCACTGTTTAGCCAACCCAGAGGGTGTTGCTGACACTGTTCTGAGTTTTGGAGAAACTTGGGAAACTGCTTGCCCGGTTGTTTTTGGCTTATATCAGTTAAATTCAGCTGAAAATAATATCCTGTCCATGAGAAGGAACTCCTTGCTATAGTGAAGGCACTGAAGAAATGGAGAAATTCATTACTCAATGTCTATTTCAAAGTTATGACAGATCATCATACCTTGGAATATTTCCAGGCTCAGAAAGATATGTCTCACTGACATCCCTGCTGGTCCATGTATATGGCTGACTTTGACTATGAAATCCACTATGTCAAAGGGGAAGATAATTCTGTTGCAGATGCTCTATCTTATCTGCCCAACCTCAACGATGAAAGTTCAGAAATGACACCTCTGGTCACAGCTGTATAGCTACCACAGACACACCTACCTCAGAGAGATCAAATTCCTGCTGCTGCAGGGACTCTCAATATATCTGCTGATGAAGAATTTCTATGTTGGATCTCTGCCGCGTATGATACAGATGAATTCACTATGCAGTTTGAGGCTGGTATCACAGCTGGAAGTATCTCAGGTGTCTGCAGAAGCCCTTGTCAGAACCTAGTATATATTGGTGAAAGACTAGTCATTCCTAAGGATCCAGCAGAACGGGAACTTCTCTACCATCTGGCCTATGACTCTCTTGGACATTTCGAGCTCACAAAGAGTTATGCTGCACTGAGAAATTCATTTTATTGGCCCAACATGAGGCATAATCTTGAGGATGCATATATTCCCTCATGTGTCAACTGCCAGCAGAACAAAAGTTGAACAAAGAAACCTGTCAGGCCTTTACATCCACTTCCAGTCCTGGACAGTTGATTTGAAAATGTTGCATTGGACTTCATTGGGGCCTTGCCTACTGATGAGGGTTTTGACATGATCCTCACTATGGCCGACCTTATAGCTGCAGATGTACAGATCACCGCTGTACACTCTGATGATACTGCAGAACAGACCTGCACTGGTCTTATTCAATGAGTGATGCTGCGAGAATGGGTTAATGAAAAACCTAATTTCTGACCAGGACAAGGCATTTACATCCAAACTCTGGGAAACCGTACACAAGCTTACTGGGGTGAAACTGAGATGTCTACATCTTATAATCCAGAAACAGATGGAGGCAGTGAACACACCAATAAAACAGTCATTCAGGCTATTCGCTACCATGTTGATCGAAATCAGAAGGGATGGTGTGCCTCACTACCACAGGTTCGCTTTTCCATAATGAATTCACTTAATGCATCTACTGGATTTTCACCATTCCAGTTGAAATCTGGTCATTCACCTTGGATTATTCCGGCTCTTGCACCTACCATTGGTAGAGAGACTGTAGAGGAGTTGGATGCTCGGTCACTCATCAAAAAGCTTGAGTTGGATGTACGAACAGCTCAGGACAGCTTGACAGCTGCTAAAGTCAGACAGGCTTATCATGCAAATATGCATCACACAGCTGAAGATGTACACCAAATTCGTGACCGAGTTTTGCTCTCAACTACAAATCACCATTGTGATTACAAGCGAGCTGGAGCTAAACAAGTAGCCGAATTCATGTGTTGAGATGATGGTCCATATGAATTGGTCAAGGCCTTTCCAGCGTGTTCTGAATACACTTTGAAACTTCCAAACAATCCTCAACTGTTCCCTGGATTTCATGCTCACCTATTGAAACACCACATCATTAATGACCTTATACTCTTCCCAACTCATGAACCAGGACAGCCAGGTCCAATCATTACACCTGATGGTGTAGTAGAGCGGACAACTGAGAAGATAGTGGATGAACACAGATGTGGATGAGGCAAGCAGTACTTGGTGCACTGGGAAAGATATGGTGCAGAATGGGATCAGTGGGTCCCTGGTTGGGACATGCAAGACACAATTGCACTTGATGTGTGGGAGGAATAAGAAGAATTGTAACCCATTCAAATTTTTTGAAGTGGGGGAGGGTGTAAGTCTGGCACTTACAGTGATTGGTGAAACCCAGTCCAATTATTACTACCCATCTTTGATGGATGAACCTAGTATTTAAATCTTTCTCATCAGTTGTACTTGTTTATCTTGTCTTTCACTTATACTATGACAATCTAGGTTACTATTTCTTTTCATGTATTCCTATCTTGCCTTCCACTTACACTACAACAATTGAGATGACCTGTTCCTGTCTTTCTGTCTGAATCAGTGAGGACTCATTGCCGGTGTCCTTTCAATGTGCTAGCACCATGCTTGATGAGCACCTGTGCAATGTCAGAATGACCCTGCTTCAATGCAAGGTCCAAAGCAGTCATGCCCTCATTGGTGGCTAGGTTGACTGATGAATTGTGCTTAATGAGCAGCTGTACAATTTCAAGCTGACCCTTGATGCAAGATGCAGAGCAGTCTCACCATATATGGTGGCTGGGTCAACAGATGCATTGTGCTCAATGAGCAGCTGTGCAATGGCAAGGTGACCCTGATACAAGGCAATATGCAAAGCAGTCTCGCCATATGAACTGGCTAAGTCAACAGATGCATTGTGCTTGATGAGCAGCTGTGCAATGTTGAGGAAACCCTGCTTTGAAGCAAGATAAAGAGCAGTCCTGCCAAGTCTAGTGACTAGGTTGACTGATGCATTGTGCTCAATGAGCACTTGTGCAATGGCAAGGTGACCCTTAATCAATGCAAGATGCAGAGCAGTCTCACCATCTTTGTTGGCTAGGTTAACAGATGCATTGTGCTCAATGAGCATTTGTGCAATGTCAAGTTGATCTTGCTTCAATGCAAGATGCAGTGCAGTCCAGCCATCCTCCGTGGCTAGGTCAACAGATGCATTGTGCTTAATGAGTAGCTAGTGCAATGTCAAGTTGATCTTGCTTCAATTCAAGATGCAGTGCAGTCCAGCCATCCTCCATGGCTAGGTCAACAGATGCATTGTGCTTAATGAGCAGCTGTGCAATGTCAAGATGACCATGCTTCAATGCAAGATGCAGTGCAGTCTCACCATGACTGTTGGCTAGGTCAAGAGCTGCATTGTGCTCAATGAGCAGCTGTGCAATGTCAAGGCAACCATGCTTCAATGCTAAGATGCAGTGCAGTCTCACCATATCCAGTGGCTAGGTCAACAGATGCATTGTGCTCAATCAGCAGCTTTGCAATGTCAGGATGACCCATCTCCAATGCAACATGCAGTGCAGTTTCGCCACCTTCAGTGGTTATGTTTACAGATGTATTCTGCTCAATAAGCAGAGAGCGCACTGCTTGAGTGTAGCCTATTTCAGCACACATAACCAATGCAGGTGTTATGGGCCTGTCCCAATCACAGGGGTCGATACCAAGGTTGAGGACACAATTGGTACAGAGCAGCATGTTGGCTGCTTCCATCTTCTAGGAGACACATTGTCAAAGGAAGTAGCATGTCTTGATCCTGGTCATCGCAAAGCTGTAGGTGATGGAACCAAAATTGTGCTGCATACAACGCAAATGGGTAGTCTAGGAGTGTGTTCTTGGTCATCACATGTTTGGCATCTGCAAAGAGGAGGAGATAGTGGACACAATTTTGGGTAATGAATCTGAGGGAGACACTTTTTGTAAGGTCAATTCTTGAGCCAAATTTCTGATGGAATTGCAGGGAAAGAATGTAATCCTTGACAGATGAATGGGCAAGTTCAATTGTCAGTTCATCCAAGCCATTTTTTTTGAAGATGATCAGACCCTCCAACAACCTGAAGAGGCCAAAGTTGCCTTGACGTCTGTTTGGGTAGTAACTGGATTTAGCTGGGTCAGAAAAGTTGAATGCCAGGTCATCCAAGCGAAAAGCAACAGCATCTGCCACAAAAAGCAACAGCATCTGCCAGCTCATCTACTGTGATTTGTATGGCAGAGAACATGAGCCACCAGAGGATTGCTTGGATAAAAACTGTTCTTTTGGAGGTGTCTGTACCCCAGGTCAGGAAACGGTCATAAATCCCAAACAGATCAGCTGGCAGGGCTGCAAGGATTTCATCCCAGTCATCTTCCCAGTCACAATTATGCAATTCAATGAGGAGACATGCAGCCATACAGAACCTGGCCATGCAAGTTAGCTCCTAGTCAAATTATACCACAAGCAGAGGACTGACATTCCATTGCTCTTCTGCACAATCTGCTTGGTAACATCTTTCACATACTTGTCATCACTAGCCCAGTTGCCAATCTCTGGAACTTTGCTGCCAACATAAGATTTGATGTCATTGGTTGTAACTGCAGAACCAAGCTCAATGACAGTTACATCCTTGAATGCTTTCTTGAATTCCTCAAGAGGTTGACTAGTAAACAGAAGATGTAGCAAATGTTTTGCAGGATGGCACAGGCTGTGAATGAACTTGAAAAGAGGCTTCCAGTCTGCCTTGTTACATTCATTAAGCCCATCAATAACAACATATGTCCTATTGAACTTTGAAAGTAGATCCTCGAGGATTTCTTGCATAACCTTGGAACTGTGACTGTATAGTTCCATTTCCCAGTTTTTCATACAGCCTATGAAGAGCACCATAGGGAGAAGGAGACAGTTTAGAGAGCTGCCAGATGATTAATGGTAGCATGATGTCCATGCGCTGCTGCCGCTCATTCCTAAAATCAAAATAGAAAAATGCAACTGCGGACCGCTCAGGACAGGTCTTGATAACTTCTCTTATCACTGTTAAACTGCTCACACCGGTATGTCAATGCAGAGTTTCTGTATACTAGCAGCACCACTCGCCTTAGTACATTTTTTCCAGTACCAGCTGTGACAAATTATCAGACAAGGAATTGAAACAGAATGAAATTGCCTTACAGATTCCGTTGATCCATAAAGTGCCAGGAGTGGCCTTCCATCTGGTGAATCACCCATCACCCAGGAGCCAGCTGCCAGTGTCTTTGTGATGGAGGCTCTGCAGGTGGTACTGTCTGTCCTTTGTATCGGGAGGAGACTCCAACCACTTGTCCAGGACTTCTTCAAGGCTAGACACAATTCAGTTTACAAAATATTTGACACAGAATTTTGATTAACCTATAACCCTGGTTCACACTGCCCTTGTTGAGAAAAGAGTCTGAGAAAAGGAAGGGGACTTCGTCAACATACATATTGTTTGTCATGTTTTGAACTCCTTTGATATTCACAGTAGGACTTCCCCCATACCAGCAGCACCACCCGTTACGCCACCTACTCCGCCCGGTCCTCCTGTTCCTCCTGAGGATACAAGATCATGATGCTGACATCTCCGACAATTTCCCTACGCACCATAAATGTTTGCAATGATGGTTGTGGATTCATTTCTATGGAAGACATGGTCAGTATGGATTGTTACGGTATCAGTCTCATGTAAATAGACCACTGAGAGGCTGTTAGCTACTGGCGACGACTTCGGAACAAGCCACTCACAGAAAAGATGAGGATGTTTTCCTGGTCCGAGGTAGAGGACAAGCTGGGTGACCTTGAGCGCCTCGTGTAGAACAGCAGGCACTTTGACACAATGAATGTCCGAGAAGCAAGGAGTCGGAGCCTTCCGAACCGGCGACTCGGACTACGAATGAGCCGGTATGTCACGCTATGCTTACTTGTCCTTTTCCCACGCCCACTGCACTTCCACACCACCGCATCGTTGCCGTTCCTCTCGCGTTTGATCGCATTGTGTCAGCCCCACACCGAGTTCCATATCAAAAGATTTATCGACTGGAGTCTGACTATTCGAACGGCGCTCCGCGCAATCCTGGGACCTTGTGTTCCCGAAACTACTAACCACCGTATATTTCCTATTACGAACAAGCCGACAGCACCAGCCACAGGACTTGATGCCACTCAGGCCGAAGCAAACTCAACACCAGCCCATTCGTACGCAGTCTCCGTGACCCTGGGAAGTGAGGGAGTAGTGAATTGGCCTTCTCTGGGGTACAGGCGTCTTATAAACACGAGATGGTCGTTGCTGCAAGCGTCGAAACACACGTGGCGCATCAGGGTTCTGAAGAGGGCGGGCTTGCCTCCTCGGGCTTGAATCCATGCGGAGTGTGCGCTCGTGCAATATTGCAGAGCTATACAATATTTAGATCAGCAAAGTAGGTGACGAATTCGGAGATCTTGGACGTCTTGCACACTGAATGTCCGGTTGAATTCCCGTACATCAGCTCCACAGTCGGTTTGTCACCCACTGACACAAACTTGAAGTGTCGGTTCAAGGTATAGGTCGAAATAAACCCAGGACCATCGTTGCATGGGGAATTGTCAAAAGCAATCTCGAAAAAGCGAGAGCTGGCAGTTGTGTTGTGTCGGAGGGCAATTTAACCGGTGGAAAATGTAAATGTCCGTATAGCCGGGACAGTGTAAATCACACTTGTGTTCAGTGACGAGGGATTGAAGGGACGACATACAAATGGAGGTCTGCAAATGATGGCGGGCCGCTACATCTGACAGTGTAGGAGCAGTGAAATAGCTGTACAACTGGATGAGCTTTAACAAGTTTGCACACTTTAATGTGACCGAGTTCGCTGGGATGGCAGCGTGAGCGGGCTGAGACCTGAAGAAACCGTATTGTTTATTCAGGGTGTATACAGTCAGGAAACTCGTGCCATCCCCCAGCTCAGCGGCAGGAACGTCTTGCAGTCTGAGTTCAAGAGGCTCCACATATTCTCTGGACACAAAACTACCATAGCCGGGTAGGTACGTTGTTGCTGGGTCTACGTGGGACACTGGTGCGCCAAACTCATGCATGTTGAACGGGGGCCACATAAGATGTGTTGCATTGAACATTGTACCACCGGCTACGGATCGACTGGACTCGGATCTGCTACCATACACATTCCCGGAGCGATTGGGTATAGCCTCTGAGAGAGGGGAGGGTAAATCTGACGCAATGAAAGGTGGGTGAGTACAAAAAAAAAAAAAAAAAAAAAAAAAAAAAAAAGAAGAGTAGCAAGTGACGACTCACAATCAGAAGGCCCAACCTGGTGCGGAGGGGAAAATTCTAGAGAAAGACAGTCAGGTTAGTCAGTATGTGGGGAAAGCGTACATTGAGTTTCCCCATCGAGAGCATCATATTCGCGTTGACACCTCTTGCCAAGTGATGTAGAGGAAGGAGCTGCAAAAATGCACCGGTCAGTGGGAGTGAAAGAGTCACTAGACAGGCATACCAGGGTAGGTGTAGGGACTGTGCAGCCCATGTGCAATGGGAGGTAAGGTCGCAGGTGACACAGTGTTATGCGATAGAGGGACGAGCACAGGTGAATGTGCAAACAACGGACAGTCTCTTTGGAGGGCTGGGGGTGGGGTAGAGATCTGACGGGCTGTCAGGACAAGTGATGGGTCATGGGTCGTGGACATATGGCCGCTGGATAATGGGCATCTACTGCAGCTGTTGTGGTACGGTAAAAACCGGTTGAAAGCCCAAAGTCAGACGAGGGGGGTAGGTCTGGAGTGGAGGATTCCTGCAGTATGTGACCGCTAAGGCGGAGAGGGGGAGCACCGCGTGGATCAGCCTCATCATAGATTTCTTTGATGCTGGGACGAAGCGGCATCAGCATAAAAGCATTTTTCGTCATAAATTATGCACTTTTGTTAAAACTACAATATATACTACACTGTGAACATCTGTCAGTACATGTTGCACTATTAGAAGTGCAACAGTGGACAGATTCATCATTTGTCCTCAATCCGATGGAGTCTTCCTTGCAGCAGGATAAGCCAAATTAGACCAGTACAGAAAATGGTGATCATTCTATGGAATGGGTGGTTGATCTTGCACGGCCCCGATGCCAGACTGATTTGGATGTTCGCATGGTTGAAAAAAAAGTTGATCTATGGGATCCGACATTAAGTAATGAATGGACTCGCTTATATACCTTTAGAACTCAAAGAATTCCAATGTTAAATTATGTCCCTATGCTGTAACATTTCAGCTTTGAACCGTGGGACAAACAAGGGAAGGAGGAACTATTTTGATGCAATCAATTTGGAGGCGCTCAGTGTGCGCACTGGACTGGGCTCAGTCAGCAGCACAAGGTGCCCAACAGAGGTGAGACCTAGTCCATGAGTCCCTGAGGTGTGCAATTATTATGTGGCTGTATCGCCAGAAATGTACATTTTGAAGTTGGATGTGCCGAAAAAGATATTGATTGTGCATTGTACATTATTCATCAAAAGTTAGTAGATAATTTTTGACGATAAATGGGTGACTTTCCGTAAGACAAATTTGTGTTTTTCAGATACTTGGCAGTGCCAATGATGGGAAGTGTGGAAGTAAAACCTGTTTGTATTCATATCGATTACCCGTAAGATACTCCAACACCTTTCTGTATCAACTTTTGTTGTTGATGCGAGACACCGAACAAAGCCTAAAGCTCCGTCAATCAACATCATCAGACAATGTGTCGCCCACACAGCACTTACCTGTACTACGCTTGCTATGGACCCCGACGCGTTAACAACCTACCAGATGGACCTCGCAGATGAGGAGGACAACAACAACATGGATTGGGACGTGACCACCACTGCAGCTGCCACAATTGTGGTCGGGGCTGTGGTAGCACGCCAACGGCGTGCAGAACAGCGCCTTGAATGGCAGCTTTATCTGACACGAGCTCAGCTCCTGCTGAACCCACGACGCGACACGCCGTGGCAGACTGTATGCCAGCGAGAGTGACCTGCGCATATATTACAACAATGGGCTTTGACATGCAGACTTTTGAGGATATCCTCGAAGCAGGCTTCAGTGGGACATGGTATATGACTCCCATCCCACGTGGGAACACTGCGGCCACTGGAAACCCACGGCCTGGGGCCCGCTCATTGGATGCCGCCGGCGCACTTGGCCTCGTGCTCCACTTCGTCAATTCTACCATGCGGGAGATTAGTCTCCAGCAAATATTTGTGCTGGTTCCCTCCACTGTCTCCCGATATATCCAATTTAGCCTCGACATTCTACTGGCTGTACTTCGCCAAATCCCTGATGCCCATATCCGATGGCCATCTCGTGTTGATGAGTTTCAAGAGTACAATGACTTGATCATCCTACGCCATCCACTCTTGGAGGGAGCATTTGCAAGCATTGACGGGCTCAATGTTCTTGTGCAGACTGCCGATGATCCAGAGATAGAGAATTCCACGTACAATGGATGGCTCTGTGAGCATTTCGTGAGCTCTGTGCTTGTCTTCTCTCCAAAAGGTCTATAGTTTACTTCCTGTGTGCTGAATGGTTCTGACCTTTGTGACCAGGCACTATAATTGCGGCAATACTAAATGCGCCTGGGAGCTGGCATGACTCCAGAAGTGGCACAACCCATATACGAGAAGCTACGCACACAAACACCCGAGGGCTTCTATCTCATTGCAGAGACCGCATTCCCTTGTGGCGCTACTCAGATTGAAGGCAAGATTCGTGCACCTATCAAGACAGGGTAGATCATTCGTAGGACGACTGCCGACATCGAGAAGAAGCTTGCTTTTGAGCGCCAGTTATTGTCATATAGGCAAACAGCGGAATGGGGCATGCGCGGCTTGCAGGGCGCATTTGGAAGGCTCCGTTTACCACTGAACGTTGATGATGCAGAGTGACGAGGAAACTTGCTCGAAATCTGTGTCCGACTTCACAATTACCAGACGCAACGAGTTGGGCATAATCAGATCCGGACAGTCTACATGCCGCTGTGGCGACAGACTATGGAGGACGAGCAGGTGTGGGATGGTTTCGAAGAGATGTTGTTTGGAGATCAGCGGCGCAAAGACCGTGTTGCGCGATTCCATAATTTTCCCGCTTACAATGACTAGTCGGTCGTAACAGAAATTTATTCTAAGTTAGACGAGGTCAATATGACATGGATAGACTATCGACTACACGTTGGGGCTAATAATAAGACCAAGTGGTGGCACCACCACGCCGAGGGGTTACAACGAGCTCTACAGCATTGCCGGAGATGAGGGTGTCTGAAGTGGGGTTGGAGGTAAAGGGAAGGCGGGCTGGACCAGGGGTAGGTGTGCGGTGGCGACTGATGGGACGATGACGTGGAGGGCTCGGAGTGGGTGTGCAGCACTGATAAGGGGACGACGAGCGCAAGCACTGCTTCTTCTTAGGCCAGTAGTCGAAGTCGGTGGCGTTGGATTAAGTGTCCATGTCCCAATAGGTTACAGCACCGCCATCCGGGTACCTATGCTCAGTGTGAACCTTCCCACCAACACGCTGGAGGCCATCACGCTCAGCGTATGTGGTGCCACCCCGGCCCCTGCCATGACGGTGAGGGTGGGAGGGGCTGCAAGACCTCGCATACGAACGATCATAAGATCACCTGTGGATGACTTCGTCGAGGCGTGCAGCCCAGGTACGTTCCATGTCAGCACAATCCCACTCGCTGTTTGAGGTCGCTGTTCTCCTGCTGAAGAGCGGAGATTTGGTTGCGAAGTCCATCGAGCCGGGAAGACAGTGTCATGAACTGTGTGCGCTCGAACGAGTGGTGTGCGCGTGCCTCGTCGTGGGCCCGCAATGCAGCAGGGTCGAGGCTGCGTACAAGGGTGTTAACAGCATCGACGGCAGACGTGCGAGAGCGACGAAGAGGCAGGCTGGCTGCGCGGCAAGCGATGGCGGAGTGCACGGGCTCAACGACCTTGGGTACATCTGAGTCGCTGCTCTCATCTTCGATCTCACTATCAGTCATCGATGCCCCGTGTACCGGCCTTGGTGTTGATGAGATCTTTGATCTCATGGGCGCACTGGACCTCACGAGGACGTTCGCCCTCGCCAGTCGGCTTCTTCTGTTTTGTATACTGCAGTCAAAGAAAATTAGTAATGATACCAGTTAATATGCAATGACGCACCAACTGGTACTTCACCTTCAAAGACGAAGCAGCCCTCTCTGGCTGGCCCGCTTCAAGGGCCTTCCCATTATACAACACCTCCACCAATTTCCACCCTTTCTCCCCAGTCGGAAGTAACTCCTCGACCGTGGTGAAAAGCAGGTCCTTGTCGACCTCGTTATAATTCTGGACACCACTGCGACCATTGCGGGGCTTCCCGCAGGCATTGTTGGCATCGGATTCCAAGTCAGAGGAAACGTCACGGGCCTTGCCTTTGCCCTTGCTCTTCTTGGACTTTTGAGAGGGCTTGTAGGCGAACATCAGGCTTCTTGGATCGAGGCCAGTGTTCGTGGTCAGCCCGGTGCCAGGGGGTGAACGAAGGGGGCTTGGTCGCGATCATGACTGTGCTGCAGGGCAGGGTCGATAGGGATTGATCGAGGCGTAGCAGTCATGACTGGACGGAGCATGAACTGGTACTGTTCCTGGTCAAGAGTTAGCAAGAAATCATATTAGATAACGGTCAAACATTACCGCTGGGTTGACGGGACCATCAGGACCACGTCCATCATGGCCGCGGTACCCTTGACCCGCATAGTTGGTGTTTCCAATGGGGGTCTGTGAAGGCGCTGAGACCTGTAAGAACACGGTAAGTATCTGGTGTCTGCTTCTGCACATGTTACATGAACTCACTGCAGCAGCATACGAACGTCCATGCCAATGCAGCGGTGGCCTGTCGCGCGGATCCTGATGGACGTTGGGTGTGTTGAAAGTGCTAGAAGCATACGGTAGGGGGGATGGTCGAGGTTGAATTTTGACATTTTGACATTTTGATCTGAATATTGCCGAAGTGATTTCAGCATTTAGGTACACTGAAATAAAGCATTCACAGTGCACATCGGTGTCGGGAATAGAACTCAATCATAACATCCAGTAGTTTATTCCAAGGAAACACAGGATTTGCACAGGAGGCGTGAGTTCACTGTATTTATTGTGCCGGATCAATGCACCTGTGACCAGAGCGGTAAACTACCAACTACGAGTAAAGGGCCTAAGCTTCTACATCTGAGTCTGCAGCGACCCCTTCCGAAGTAAATCCCTCGCAGCTTAGGTGAAGATGGCTGCAACGGTTCCCACATTCATGCTTCTTCAAAAAAATGTCGATACCCGTCTTGCCGTGATCACCAACCCAACTGGACCTGCTAAACCAATTTAATTACAGTCAGGAAAGCAGGAACAACATACTTATCGAGTGTGTGGGTCATTACATCAAACAAGACCTGAATCCCATCGCTGTTCTCATGGGACGTATACAAACTCGTCAGTCATAGTTTGGTTAAGTCTTCGTCAGTTTGATCGTGATCTTCGTGAGTTTGATGGCGATCTTCGTCAGTCTTGATAGCCGGAAAGTTTTGAACTGTTCACAGGGGATCCACTAGTGGAAATTAGAGAGGATTTTGCAGTCAAGGGTATCTTGGAGGGCTTTCATGGTTGTCACAATCCACAAGTATGCTGGTACTGACCATGGTTGCGTCCAAACAGTGAGTTACATGCCAAATATGGTAATTGTTGATGGCTCAGGTTTGATGCGCTGTCGCGCCGATGCTGCTTGCTCTTCAAGCTTTAACCCATGAATTATCTTTTTAGGACTTAAAATTACATGACAGAGGTGCTGACCTGAAAATACTATCTCAGGTTAACAACAGCCGTGCAACCAGTTCACAAATTGTTTTAAACTGTTCACTGGTTGGGAAATTCAAGTTTTTCAGCACAATTTATGGTGAAAAATGTTGTTTGTTTTTCAAACATTTTTCACTGAAAAAGGTAGTGAAAAACTCAAAACATTTTCACTATTTTGAGAGTTCGAGGTGAAAAATTCAAAAGGAAGCTCAAAAAAGGCGAAAAAGATTTGAATTTTTCACTGCTTTTTCCAGTGAAAAATGTCTGAAAAACAAACAACATTTTTCACCATAAATTGTGCTGAAAATCTTGAATCTCCCAACCAGTGGTTTGCATACCATTTCCGTTTAATTTGCCAGGGTCCATACACGAAAACTAAATGGTTGGAGCCTTATCTAACCATCTAACTTGAACCTCAGCACGCCAAGGCCAGTGGGAATCACGGACCTGTCACCTGAGCAGATTGCCGACAACATCTTGACAGAATGATGAAGATCGCCATCAAACTGACGAAGAAGAATGCCATCACTGACTTACGAGTTTGAATATGTCCCTGTTCTCATTGATAGCAGTTGCAGCTTTGAGATATCAGCAAGAAAATTCAGAGAGAAACTAGATACAACATACTTTGAAGATCGGAAAAACAGTTGACTACTGGCTGAACAAATATGCCCAATGGGAAAATGCATTGAGTGTGCTGCCGAGCTTATTTTGATGCCAGGGAGGGTATTCGTTGGTACCACTTCAGTGTAACCTTGCTAGATCGCCTCGGTTCAAACAGCCAAATAACAATGCCTGGACGGAGTTGGGGTCGGCTTGGGCGTCGACAGCGGCCTGATATTGCTCCAGAGAGAACTCGGAGGCTGCTGACGGTCCAGAACCATCCGGAACTACCTCGATACCGAGTTTGAACTCCGTAACATCAATTCCTGTGGTCTTTGTGAGAAGAAATTTATGCAAGATTCATTATTGAGGCCTACCTTGTTCGATGTCTACACCCTGCCTCTTTGCCTCGGCAATGAACCTCTTAAGGAAATATGCAGCCCTGTTCAGCCGACTGGCCTTCTTTACCAGCTGGTCCCGGTTTTCCGTGATCTCAACATCTCCCTCCCTTGTGCCGACATTGAAGAATCGTTTGCAACCCACGGGAGCCCATCATAAATTATCTGCAGGTATGCCAGTCCAAAAACCTTTTTCAGACCATTCAAGAGTCAGGGCATACCTTATGAACCTTCTTTTGCCTTGATCAAAAGCTGTGCGCTTCGAAAGAATGAATTCGGCCGTAAGGGGGTCCTGAGTTGACTGACTAGACTTGCACTTTCGGCTCTCTCTCTCAGTAAGCATAAAATACGGAGCATGAATGCCTGTTTCAATCTCAAACTATACCAATAGTAAGCCTCAGATATCTGACAAACAAGTTGAGCTTACATCCTTGACAGAAATCAAACCCTCAATATAAATGGTCGGAGATGGTAGTCGGAATGTTGGAGGGCCGTGAAGGATCTTCTTTGGATGATTTCCATGAACACGATTATGGGTGTCAAAGAATTGGCCCAGGGTTCCAAGAGTGCTGTGTGGTTGAATTCCGACATTGCCCAGAAGACGAAGTGCACAGCCAACAGTGTATGCGCGACATCAAGATTCCGAAAACCCGTGATGAACACTTTACATGGGTATTGGACGAGTTTGACACAAAGGCCTAGGTGGTTTACAGCCAAATTGGGGCACTGAAATTCGCTTTGACAGAGGGGTGGAGCATATTTTGCCAAATGCTCCCACACTTTGGCTGAATGTAGATACTCTTCCAATAAATCTAGTTTACCGCTCGGGTCACCGGTGCATTGATCCGGCTCAATAAATACGGTGAGCTCATGCCTCCTGTACAAATCCTGTGTTTCCTTTGAATAAACTACTGGATGTTATGATTGAGTTCTATTTCCGACACCAATGTGCACTGTGAATGCTTTATTTCAGTGTACCTAAATGCCGAAATTACTTCAGCAATGTTCGGATCAAAATGTCAAAATGTCAAAATTCAACCTTGACCATCCCGCCTACCGTAAGAAGCACCGAAATGAGGGGGAGGGACGTCCATAAGAAAATTTAATGGGCACGATACGGAAAGTCCACACCTTTTATTCTGCAGCTTTCGGTGCTTTCGGGTTCTTCTCCAACTCAGGCAATTGGCTAGCAGAGGAATAACACCCAAAATTTAGAGTTGGGCCTATAGGAATGCATGAGTCGTCATTGTAGGTCGGTCTTAGTTGCAGGGGTGCTCAACAAAGACTCACCAAGGCAGCAATGTGCAGGTACGCAATGGTATAGCACCGCCATGTGAATTCGGCCAGCGTGGATGAGCGAATAAGGCATGTTGCGGTGCCTGAGAGTGGTGTGACGAACGACATGAAAGTCAGTGGTCTGACGTCGATGTGCGAGGAGGAAGAAGAGGATGGAGGAAGGCGATGTGACGTGAGCCACGAAGCTCGCGCTGTAATCCGACCTTGCCTTTTTTGGTTTGTTCAACGAAATTTATTCTGTTCGGGGGGTCCTGACCCCCCGAACAGATACTCAAGTATACGAGGGTGCGAGGAAGTGTAAGCAAGATCTGAGGCCGATGGGGTCCTGATGGGAGCGCCGGCATCTTGGCAAACCGACGAAAGTATGTGATTTTTCACACTTTTGTCTTACGGGAAGTCACCCAATACCGTCATGCATCAGGTCTAGAGGGCTTAAACGAGAGGAAAGGAGGAGCGGGAACAGGAATGAAGGAGCAGGAAAAGGAGAGGAACACAAAATAGGGGATGTCATACCAACGCAATATGGGTTGGTCATCCAAGATTGAGTAAAATGTAGGGTTACCGGGTTGGTAATCAACGATCGAGAAATGCAGTTTAATGTTTTCGGTGAGCTCGGCATATACCGGATTGGTAATCCATGATCGAGAAACGCATGTTGTTGTTTTCAGATCGCAGGAGGAGCGGCAATTGCCGGTGTCAGGTGACTGGTCTATACATGGTCATTTGGATGCATTATTTTTTACGAACACCTGAAACCTACTCGGTCCCAGGAATAAGTGAGACTAACGCCGAGTGGACAAAAACATTGACGGATGGTTTTCACGACGATAGCCACCAACTGCACCGTCCTCTCCTCCTTCCACGCCCGCGCTTTCCACCCGTTGCAGTCACGCTCTCCTTCGCTCCTCCATTAGCCTTCGCACTCGCCGCCCCACAACCCAGCGTCGCCGTCGAGCAAACACCCGCGCACTCACCCATCCACCATCCGCCAGCCAAATGCCCTCAGACGCCGTGCAGCCATGTCACTCTCGTGGGGCGACATCCACACCGCGAACACCACCGTCACGCCCAGCACGAACACCGTCCCATCCCTAGTCCCGACCCCGCGCGAGTATCAACCCTACACCCGGATGCCGCCGTACTTTCCCGCACCCCCCGCCGTCCCCGAGTCTCGCCCCCGGCTCGACTACTCGCACTCGCTCTCCCCTGATTCACACAGCCGAGCGCAAGCGGGGCCGGGAACGCCCCGCTCTCCCTCCCGATGCTGAGCCCGCTGCCGCACGTGTGAACGTCAACACCGGCCCTGCGCGTGCCCATCTCGCCCCCACATGGGCCCCGGGTCCGTCCATCCTCGCCTCGCGCACCTGCACCCCGCCACCGCCACCCTGCACGGCACCGTCAGCCCGGCGCGCGTGTGCGCGGAGCTGCACCCGCGTGGAGCGGGGAGAAAGCGAAAGCAAAAGGGGGAAAGGAGGAAAGTCAAAGGGGAGAGGGCGAAGAGGAGGAAGCACACGGGGAGTGCGGCGGAGGCGTTGCGGGTCGTTACGGAGCTTGCGAAGGTGTCGTCGGCGGTGGCGGGTCCGGCTCCAGCGCGGCGGCGGCGGCGGCGTCGGAGGCGCAGCAGGCCCCGCAGGACAAGTTGAAGGCCGAGGACGAGGGCGAGATGACGCTCGTGAAGAGCGAGGGGAGGCGGCGGTAGGGTACTTCGGGGACGGCGCAGGCGCGGTCGAGGGAGGGCTCCCCATCGCGCGCGCGGCGTACGAGTCTCCGCAGGGGCAGGCGCCCTTTGGGTACCCGCCGCCTCCGCCTCCGCCTCCTCCTCCTCCTACACCCCGAGCTACGCCGGTTATAGCAGCAGCAGCACCCCGGCCCCGGCCCCAGCTACGCTCCATGGCGCCGTACACCCCCTCCACCCCACCAGCTACCCAACACCACGCACGCCAGCGGGATGCCCGGGCGCCCCTACTACGACGACGCCCTCCGCGCGCGCAAAAACAGCGCCATCCCGCTCCCCGTGCCCGTGCCGAACCTCATCAAGAAGAGCCGCGGGCGGCATGTGCCTGCTGTTGCCCTCCCCGCTGCGAATGCGTTTTCGCCGACGCCTGTGCCTTCGTCCAACGCCAGCGCCGGCGCCTCTTCCTCTTCCTCGGGGGTGGATTGGGGCGCACGGGCAGCGCGGGCAGTGTAGGGGGTGTAGGGGGCGGGGGCGGGGGCGCGGAGCGCTCGTTCGTGTGCGCGGTGGAGGGGTGCGGGAAGTGTTTTGTGCGCGGGGAGCATTTGAAGCGGCATGTACGGAATATACATACGCACGATAAGCGTGAGCGGCTTTTCCTCCTCGTGGAGAAGCAGAGCCTGAGGCTGACGACTTTTCTTGTTGGGCAGCGTACAGATGCCCCCACGACGGGTGCGAGAAGGCGTTCAGCCGGAGGGACAATCTGGCGCAGCACACGCGGGTGCATTTGCCTGTGTAGGCTGTAGCCCGTCTCTCCCCCTGTCGGCCGTGGCGACGCTCCTCCCCCGACCACTCTTGCATCCGACTCGACTCGACTCGACTCTAGCCTACGACTCCCTCCTCCGACCTCAGACGCAGGACTCCAATCCAAAATAGAAGAAAAATCTTGTTGTATCCCGGCGCACCATGGCACCACTGTATATTGTATTTCTACCTCTCTACCTGTACCACCCATCCATCCCATCCCGGCTACGAGCACCCATTCCCATCCAGCTCTGCCTCGGCCTCGGCCTCCCACTCGCCACTCTAGTCTACATTCCTATTCTATTACTACCACTCTCCATAAGTACCCTAGCAGCACCTCTTTTTTTATCATACGATGCGATACGATACAGATTACTTAAAGCTACGTACCACGAACGAACGAAAGCACTCTATAGCTAGCATTGGGCAGCACGACACGGCATGTAGATCGATAGGAATTCCATCGACATTGTCGTTTTGGGTCGGTGTGTTGTTGTGCTGGAGCGGGGGTAGGTAGGTAGGTAGGTAGAATTACACGGCACGGTCCCACTCAGAACGCCGGTCCCACGGATTACTCCGGTGTACATGCACTATGTAGCTACACCATCTTCCGTGGACCTCTCAAAACTCCGTTAGCCGAGCTCCCGGTCGCAGCTGTCCGTCGTAACGTTCATACTCGCCGGCGTAGAGCTAAAAGAATAAGGAGAAGCAAAAAAATGAGTTAGCACATTGATACGGTCAGCCATTGAATCAAGCATTAAATGAGACACGAGAAACAGTGTAGAACACCCCCAGGACGTGCATGATCAACATATCACAAGATTTCCGCGGCCAGAAAATGTGTAGAGAGTAACATGGAGGGTAATTGCCTCTCGATGTTTTTATCCCTTCACCATTTCAGATAATGCCGCATGCAGGAAGTAACTTGGGTCGGTCCTTGTCCTGTTGGAGTTCACGATGTCTGTGTAACTGATAAAGCTTGTCAGACGAATCAATTTCACCTTGTAGCCATTCCAACATGCACTGGATTTGAGTAGTCTTCAACGTCTTTGTCAGTTGTTTGACGTGTCAGAATTAATCACAGGCAGTGGAATGGCAGCCTCAATGCAGCCTAGGTCAAGTCAATGGCCCAAGATTTTTTACCCACACTATGAAGTTCAAATGAACTGTTTAGAGTGTCACGAGTATAGTAATCTTCAAGGCCAATGACGGGACATAAGTGGCTGAAACTGAGGAGGAGGTGACGGACTCGGATAGGCATGAGACCAGTCTCTGTGAATGGAAGAGCAATTAGGGACCGATGAAGAGATTGAGCATTTGACTGATGAATACCCAGAAGTTGAACTTTACATAGTTGTTTGAGGTGCATGTCTTCACTGTCCGGCGAGATTTCGCATCCATGGATCAAGTGAAAATTGATGCGAGCCATATACAGCTGTATGGGTTTCTTTGGGTAGTAATCTTCCAGTTAGATCTTCAATCGTCATAATTCGGTGACCACAGTAACAGGCGTGCACGCTTTCGGCTTTATAATGATTCTCAAACAAGTTCCTGGCGTCTGTCCTCAGATTGATGCCAAAATACTTCCATTCAGACTTAACAGTTAGCCCTGTTGCATCCAAGTGGAATATTGGGGGTGGATAATTCATGGCCCATAGATCAAAACAATTGTTTTGACAAGGATGGAATTTCTCATGCACCAAATTTCCACTGCAGAGAGCTTTAAACAGAGGTTATGGAGTCGTAGACATTGAGAATATTGTTGGCATGAGGTCTGAGAAGGTAAAAGGTGAATTCAGTCACACAAGCAGTAGCCGTCCATAAAACTTCGTGTAAGTCCAGTTCTGAGGTCACAAGTGCGTGAGTCACAAGGATGACGAAAGAGAAGTGGCGGCGCAATGCTGACTGATCGAGACGAAAGAGGATGTGCGTAGAAGCGGGTCGACAGGCAACGACAGCGAGCACCACAATGCAAGGTGAATTCAGTCATGATAGGCCATTGAGGACACTTCCGAGGTTCGCGAGTCAAAATGGTGTGGCGGTGTAATGCTGACTAATCGAGACGAAGGAGGAAAGTGCTCAGGAGCGGGTCGACTGGCAGCGACGGCGAGCACCATGTCGTATAGGTACAAGCTAGTATACAATGGACAGGTACCTATCCATACACATATTGTGCGGTGGAATGAGGCTGAAGGGGTGAAAATGAGCTGGATGCTCGACCACAAAGGTGGATGTAGTTTTTTCATTTTTTTCTCGTCCAAACAGCATCTGCCAGATGGGAAGGGCTCGTGTAGGTGGCTCTGAGGACTACTGTGGCAACTTTGGCAGACAGAGTGGCTCAGAGGGCCTAACGGCCGACTTCGACATTGGAGATGATGATGGTAAGAAACCGGATTACGTGGGAACGGAGCTATGGAGGTTGGATGTAGGCTCGATACCAGGGTTGCCTACATGCTCATTTTCCCGCTTGTAAACACCGGTCTGTTGTGCTCACAACCTTGTGCGATCGGGAGAAACGGTCATACACCGTATTACAACAAGTCTAATCCAGATGATAAAAATTACACCAGTGAGTCCACATCAGCAGCCGGCCTACACACTCCTAATGGTCGTCCGCCCCCGGTGTCCCCCACTTCACCGAGCGCACCACACCACCCTGCCACGCCTTCACCCGAAGGCCCGCCATCAGCGACACCGTCGACAGCTCCGTCCCCACAAAGCCCATACCGCCCGACTGAACCGCCGCGTCGATGAGCACGGGGTGCCACCGGCTATGGGTCTCCTCCGTCGCGCTGTGGTCGAGGCGGTGCCACCCGTACGCCGCGACCTCCTCCCACCACGTCGCATCCGTCTCGTCGCTCGTGAGCACCACGCGCTGCACCTCGATGCCCCGCGTGTGCTGAAGCTCCTCCCGCACCTCCTCGACGCGTCGCGCGTATGCGGACAGCGGCGCGAAGCACGCGTCCACGGGCCGCGTGGTCGGGCACCACCCTGCGAAATCGCCGCGCCGGACGTGGTGCGGTGAATAGAGCATAAGCAAGGGGAGGAGAACGAAAGCACGCACGGGCGGAAGGGGGGCGCCGGGAGCGACTCCGAATGTGCGCCGGAGGTACGCCCGGGCGAGCTCCTCGATCCAGGGGTTCCAGTGCAGGTACTGGCCGACGAGGCGCCAGGCGGTGCTGTGATCGTGTCCGAACCCGTGGGGCTGCGAGACGGCTTGATCTCGGGGACTGAGTCGGACGAAAAGAGGGGAATTGCACCTCCAAGTTCGAGGTCCAGTATAGGTTGTCGAAACACACCATCTGCTCGTTGGGGGGGGGGGGGGGCAGCGACAGGCCTAGAACCCTAGAACAGGGGACGCTGAAGGCGGGGCCAGATTGTGGCCGCGCTGCTCGTGGAACGAAAGTGCCATGAGGGCCGCGAACTTCATGTGTTGGTCATCAAGCTGGTCTTGGTGGAGCTTGATCCACGTTGGAGCAACTGTGTAGGATATATCTGACGGCTGTGAGCGCGTCAACCCGCCTTATTGCTACTTGCAAATAGTTGGCGGTCACGCGCATTTGATCAAAAAACGCCACTTTTGAATACCGATCTTGCGCGCGCCATAACTCAAGAACGGCTGCACCAATTGACAAGGTTTCTCAATTAAAGTTCAAGTACTCATCGAGGGCTAGGGCGCCCCTTGGTTCTCGAGCCGATCCACATAGTTAGATTATTGTTGTTGATTCAATTTCTGAAAATGGAAATCCGTCTGCGCTCTCCTTTCAACCACCATCGACTCTTGACTCGAAAGCTATCTATCAACATGACTCGCGGGAAGCCACTCTCCGATGACCTCCGGGGGGTTATTCTCAACATGGGGATGTCCCAATCCATCTCAAACATCGTAAAGCTGACTGGTCTCAAAAAAACGAACAATTGAACGGATTTTCGCCGACTACCGCAACAAGGGCACAGTTATGCGGGAGCATATGTACCAAGAGCTTCGGGGGCGTAAGCGCAGCCTGACTGTGCGAGATACAAAGGTGTGCGACAACATTTCTTCCAGCCTCGGCTCGTGAACTCATCGACAATAAGTTCTTTTGTGGGCTTGTTCGCCACAGTCCCGATATCTATCTAGCGGAGCTTCAGGAAGTCTTGGAGGACCGGATGGGGCTCGAGGTACATGAATCAACGCTATGGAGAACCTTTGATGTATAAGTTGACACGGGTAGCCCTTGAACGCAGTGAAGCGAAGCGCCTAGTTTTTCGTTACCAATATGGGAGCAAGTACACCGCCGAACAGACTGTATTTGTCGATGAAAGTTCGTTCGATAGGCGGACATCCATTCGCGGGAAGGCCTGGGCACTGTCCGGAGAACGGGCCCAAAGGAAATGTTTTTTTCGTTCGCGGCCGACGGTACGTCACTACTCCCCTTTTCGCTCTCGTTTTTTTTGACCCCTTCACAGATACTCTATGCGTTGGCCATTGACGGCATGCTCCATGTAAAAATTGTGGAAGGGTCTTTCACTGCGGAACTCTTTCGTGAGTTCATTGAGGGACTTCTTGACCACATGCAGCCGTTTCCGTGACCAAAATCAGTTATTGTCATGGACAACGCTCGCATCCATAAAGACCCCGAGATTCAGGAGTTGATCGAGAGCCGGTACGTTATTGCATGTTTATAGTATCCTGTCCGACTTGAAACCCTTTGCAGTGGGATGCGACTTATGTATCTTCCTCCCTACTCACCCAACTTCAACCCGATTGAGCTGGCATTCTCCTCAATCAAAGCATATGTCCGGCGTGTCGGAGAGCTGTCGAGGGAAGATGTTGATCAGGCCCGAGATGATACTTATGTTTACGTCCACTTGATTCAAGCTGCGTACTCCGTTACACAGGAAGATGCAGAGGGGTACTTTCATCATTGTGGATATTTGTAAAATATATTACAAGAAATACTATCATTTGATATGATTATTTGATTACTTCATTCAACTCGAAGGCGCTTCGAAGCAGGCTTCTCAAAATCCTCCTTTGCATATGTGACAAGACGGTTCGCAATTCCAAAATTCATCGCCTCTCCTCCCGGCAGTGCCAAGAGTTTTTCAGCGGCCACATTGGTCAAGTCGCTGACCTCGAAAAACCCGGAAGTTACTGTATTGGGCGTAATTGAGTTTCATTCGTCCGCGGATTGGATCCGAGTCGAGTTTTGAGAGCTAAGTCCCTATGTCAAGGCAGATGTCGGTGGAGGGATCCTCGGAAGCACACCGTTTCGCCCCTGGGAACGACGTGGGCCTCGTCCAAATGGGTACGAAGCGCGGCAGGATCTCCGGGGCTGACAGGTGAACCGGCGGGCACACCTTGTTGTGGTGGCCACAATTCAGGTGCAGTCGGGGCAGGGCCCGCAACCGGGGCCCTATTGCTCAACAGAGCCCCAAAAAGCGGCCCGAAAACCTGCATCCATGCCAGCGGATCAGTTGAGTTTGAATTATTGGTGCTGGTGTTGTGATTCCGCGCTCGTTTCTGCCTAGCATGATTCGCATTGAGGCCGAGCTCCTTGGGGGGTTCATGTATGACCGCTTGATGGCGGCTCTGCAAGAAGTGAGTTGATGATGCGACCGAAACACAGTGCAACCGACCGTGAGCAAGGCCCATGTTGCCAACTCACTGTGCGGGAGAATGTGGTGGTCCCCCGCTATCGAGTACGACACATGGTGCTTTACACGCTTGACAGTAATTCTTCTCCTCAATTTTCTTGAATAGTTCGTGCTCCTTGAGAGCGGGTGTGGGCTGATCATCCCCTGCTTCATCTTGCTTCGCCTTTCTCCCCTAATGAACAAGCCCGTAAATAAGAGGACAAACGACAGCTGCCAATCTCACCTTTCTCCCCGTTCCCGATTTAGTCGCCTCCCCAGTTTTCGATAAATCAATGAGAGAAATATGGAATGGCTTCACTTCACCCTTGCCTCTATTCTTTGCTTTCGATGCATTGATGTGCTGTGCAACATCCGAAATCAATCCATCCCATGCCTCCTCATCGTCGAGCAATTTGGGAAGTGGCTTCGGAGTTTTCGGCTTATAGGAAGCAAGATAGGCGAGATTGGACATAAGCGAAGGGCGAGTGTCCATTTTGGCTGCTGCAGCGACAAGGAAGTCGTCAAAATCAGTGCGCGATGTGATTCCGTTCAAATCACGAGTGCCATTCTTGTAGGGTACTTCAAACGGAATAGTAAACGTCGGGGGGATCTTGAGTGTGGGGAGAACACGGGAAACAGCATCATCAAGCACTTGACACTGTCAATGACGGCCGAGAACCTGCCTGTTGTGACTCACCATCATCCAATTCTTCATCGTCTTCAGACTCTTCACTGCTATCCGATTCATCCTCCTCCTCTGCCGTGTTCGAGTCCCCCATCAGGTCATTGTCACTTGTCTCGGGACCCGCGGGATCGTAATCCATGTTCTCAAGTGTGTTAGTCGCGTCCATCAATGCGTGATCCGAGGCATTGGACCCCTGCCCCATCGAGACCAAGGCAGTGGCAGCCGCCACTGTTTCCGTCGATGCATGTTTGCGAAGGGGTCTAGGCTTTGGCCTCTGAGCCCGCTTGTCACTGGCAGGCGCGGTGTTCTCGTCATTTTCAACCTTCTTTTTGGCTTTACACATTCCAGAATTTCTAATGGCTGCTGGGGTGCGCGCAATTTGTTTCTTGCGGGAACCCATAGCCTGATATACGGTGATGTGAAGCAGTAGGCTGGTGATACAGTTGGAATCAGAATCAACAATGAGTGATTTGTTTGGCAAACCCGTATCATGTTCCGGTGCACTTACGGTCTCTTGGTTGCATTCTTCTGGCCTACATATACAGAGTGTAGTTTCATTCATTACCTTCATTGATGGACAACCAATTCTGTAATATCCAAACTCATTCAACACTCAACTTGTACAATGTTATTGGCGAAAGGTAAATCCCGAAACTACGTGGATCGGCTCGAAAAACACGGGGCGCCCTAGCCCTCAATGAGTACTTCAACTTTAATTGAGAAACCTTGTCGATTGGTGCAGCCATTCTTGAGTTATGGCGCGCGCAAGATCGGTATTCAAAAGTGGCGTTTTTTGATCAAATGCGCGTGACCGCCAACTATTTTGCAAGTAGCAATAAAATAGATTGCTCACCGAGACCCAGTGTTTCCGGCGCGCCCACCTCAGGGTGCGCCGCCAAATTTACGTAAAGGGCCTTTAAGGGGGGTTATTTTGTAGTAAAATAACCCACCTTAAAGGCCCACGTCCGCCACGCGGATGGGTAGTCAACTATGTGTAATAGCCCAATTTGGGCATATACTCTATTTTTATCTCCAGCTGCCGGCGTGCGCCCCGCTCCCCATACACCGCCGTTTGGTCAAAATGTGTCGGGGATATTTCCGGCGCAATGTTACGAAACAGTTGTCTGACCATCACCGAATGCTGTGCCCAACCTTTTTTAAATAGAAAAGAGTACATCCCACAAGGCTTGTGCAAGGTCCCATTCAGAAAACATTCTGCCAGAACCTTCAATGGATATTTGGTCGGACATTAGAAAGACCATGAGATAGTGAAAAAATCAATTGGCATTATACGAGAATTGGCGGGCAGACTAGGTATACAGTATACTGAGCAAGCATCTAACTACGTACCGCACATCCTGGCGCGATACAACAGTGGTCACCACAACACCGCTTGCCCACCTCACCTCCGTGCCAATCGAGGTACTCCTGCCGGATGCGAGATGCGTGTGTGCGTGCTGTGTGTCGCCGATGCGAAGAAGGCGAATGTGCGGCGAAGGCGAGTGTGGTGGAGGTCCTTTGTGCAGGAGAAGTGGGTGAATCGAGGTAAAATAAGGCAGGAAGCGAGGGGAGGGAACGGGACTCATGGACGCACACACTGGCACGAGGACGAGGGCGAGCATGACTTGGAGCATAGTGAGCTGGCCAGTGCTGCTCCCGTACACCTGTCACCGCTTCTGCCGGTCTTGTCCTCATCGTCTTGATCCGACAGCGCATCCATGCGGATGTGACCTCTTCTCACGCATGAGGGTCCGATAGCAATGCTAGGCCTCAGAGCAAAGACCTGTGGCACAGTCAACTGGCCAGCGACCCGGTTGCGAGTGAGGCTTGAGGGTGAATTTGAAACCTTGAACGGCTTGGTACCAGCAACCACCCCGAATTGAATAAGTTTTGGATAGGATGAGATTTGAGCTCGACTCAGGTGGATGGTAAGAGACGAGGTGAAGGGGTGGAAAGCTTGGAGGGACATGGAGGGGTCACCATGACCGCTAATGGACGTGATTGCGAGGTCAGGAATCACTGTCTTGAAGGGTTTGATCATTCCCGAGAGTGATACTTGTTCATCTGAGATCGGTAGCGGCGAGGATGGGAGCTTGCGAGTTGAGTTCGATGCTGTGGTGCAATGGGGGAAAAGACAGACGAATTGCGTGCACCAACATTGTACTTGTTTGTGTACTGATTGCACACGGACATTGCACGGACGTCAATAACAATTCACAACAGACTACGGTTTCTGATTCTTCATAAGTACATGGAAAATTCGAAAAAAAACCCTGTCCTTCTCATTGTGCCAAAGAGCTCCCTAACCTCAGACAGTTCATGAATGCTGTACAAGCTCGCACACCGGGCGGGTGATCCGTGACTATGAACAGTCAAAATCAATTGACAGGCCGTCTCCAAGACACAGTTTTAGTAACGGTGAACACTGCAATGAGGATTTATAGACGTGTGTCGTGTGCCCACTCGACACTCGAGAGACAGATTATGAATTGTCGAGTTAATATGAGAACTTGATTGAATACCTACGCTATCGGAAATCCTGGGTGAATATTTCAGACAATGTTTCCTTGAGCTTGGGCCAAGGTGTGTGCATTGTTGTCCTGGCGTTGGCAAGATGTTTTGCTGTGGACGTTCCCAAAACCTCCCGTACAACATATTTTGGATATCCTGAGAAATATTTCCATCACATTCATCCTTGACATTTGATGAACGAAATGTTCGATTGGCGGTGTACCCGCCCTCCTGCCCTCCTTCAACTTCCCACGTCAGGGAAGATTGCCAACATTACGTAAAGGGCTCTAGACATATCTCCCTTTGGGAAACATGTGGCTGTCAGACGGCACCCCCCCCACCCTCAATTGGCCGCCTACTGCTCTTCCTTGCGTCTCCGGCTCCCCTTCACGTCTATGCATCCAGCACAATTTTTGTATCCCTGCTAGGTTCAATTTGACTCCAAATTCGGCGCATAGAACAACATGGCGGACACATCCGCCATTAATATTGATTGTAGGACTGGTTCTTGGTTGAATTTCCAAGCTGTGGTACTCCGGTTGAGTGAATAAACTTCCGACTGATATCTTGTCTACTTCTAGGTTTAATCCGATTGAATTCCGACTCGACGAGCACAGCGGCGGACATGTCCCCCACTTGAGTGTACCTCCACCCTATGCCGCACCCTCCACTTCCCCTTGTGGTCTGAGATCATAGCCAATATTCCGGTCTTTCTAGGTTCTATTTGGCCCGGAATTCAATGCGTAGCACACTGTGCCAGACATGCCTGCTCATCACCTGCCCGCCCCCTGATTGGTCTGCCTACCGCTCCTTGCTTGTGTCTCCAGCTGCCCCTCGTGTCTATGGATCTAATGGGTGTTCTACATTCCCACCAACCTCAATTCAGCTCGAAATTCAGCACACGGAACATTGCGCAGACACATCCGCTTATCGAGTGTAAGGCTGATTATCGCTTGAATTTCTATGCTCTGGTACTTTGGTTTGCATGGATAACTTCCAACTGATGCATTGATTACCTCTAGGTGCAATATAATGAATTTCTGGCCACAGAAAAATAGTGGCGGATGTGTCCGCCAATCCATAACTCCAATCTTTTCTTCATCTTCATTGATTTGGGCTGGCATGCAGAGCAGCTGCCTTCTAGCCAACACCTGGCCTCAGCCTGTGCTCAACCCAGCCGGTTTAAACTTGCCAGATATGGTGGCGGACATGTCCGCCACTTCAGTATACATTCGTGAATTTTCCTGTTAGTCAGTCTTGGAATTTGAGTAATCTATTTCTGTTCATCATTTCTGTTCACCATTCCTCTTCCTTCTGGATCTGAACTACAGATTTAAACCTCTCGAACATGACAGTGGATGAATCCGCTGCGCGATTGAGCCATGTGCTGTTCAGCAGAAATCAGATTGCTTGGCCACTTCCAAGTTTTGTTTTTCAGTTTCCATTTGAAAAATTCCTTGAGTTGTTGAACTGACCCAACTGACTTGAGCTTTCTTGAAGTATGTGGTAATGTTTTCGATTTGTAGGCACGTGAAAATGCAGCTATTCCTGCACGATCCGAGCACAGTTTCCTTGGACACTGGTACCTGAGTATTGTGCATAAAATCCGGGTTAGCCCACTCCGGCTGGTGTTCATTTATGACCAATGTTTCCTCACTCCAATCTGCATGTTCAACCTCTTCAACCTCCTCAATTCGGTTTCCTTGAGTTTGAAGGACTTTAAAGTCACCAGTAGGGTGGTAATGGTCAAACCTCCGAGATAGTCATTAAAATTCAGTGGAGGGGATGTTTCATACTTTCTCTGATGTGTGTGGCGGACACGTCCGCCAGCCCGCCAAATGTGTAATCGCGTGGGGTTTGTTACATTTAATCGACCCCGGTCCAAAAACCACCTGGTTGATGTTCCAAGGAGTGCAAAATGTTTCATTTCCACCAGGATGCCATGAGTTAGCCACACAATTGGCCTACATGTTGAAGTTCGATGTTTTCCCCAAAGTTCAAAGCCAAATAAATGATCAATGGGGCCAATATACACAGAAGGGACTTGCCAAAACATATATAAAGACTTCCACAGCCCAGGAATTTTATACAAAGTGTTGAGCATATATTTTCGGTCATTTGGCCAAGGTTCAACTGTGAACTTTGTTCACTTTTCGGATGGTTCTGTGCACCCAATATCATACTTGGCAGAAAATTCTGAGATAAATCAGACGAAACCAGAGGGTGTTCAGAATCATATTCCACCCCAGAGATGTGTTGGAACCATGAGAAATGAGTCCCAATATCAAAAATTTTAATTAGATGGAGGTTTATACAGCTCCTGATTAGTTGAGCGGGTGAGGTAAACCGCTGCCGCCACTTAAGTTGAAGGTGGGCAGACATCTACCAATAGCGCAAATGCATATAATGAGTCTCTTTCATGGTTATAGTGCATGTTAGAATGGCAGCTAATTGTTTTGGAGGTCAGAGAGATAGGATCAGAGGGAAAATATCGAAGTTTAAAATCCTGGTACAGATGTAGCAAATACTTCCATGTGTCGAAAATGTGTATAGAGGTAGTGTAACTTTGATCTGAGCATTTAGCTGCCCAGATTCATGCTGTTTTGAGCTCTTCAGGTCGTAAAAGTGTGTAATCCAACCGTGGGAATGTGCAGCAGACACATCCGCCGCCTGCCAATTCAACCAGTTTTCCTCGGTTTCTGCATGTTTGAGTGCTTCAATAACCATCCCTGGGTTTTCCTTCCTCCTGGCTGCTGTATACCTCCTGAAATTCAAACAATTAATTTCCATACCGAGTAAGACATAATTTCTTGTACCATGGCATCTAGAGCTTATTCCTTCGGCTTGGTTTAGATGTATTTCGAGTTGACACTGGTTGAAAGACGAACAGAGTGTGATGCTAGACTACTGTAGGGGAAAGGACTCGATGAAATAGTGATTGAAACAACAGTGTTCTTGATCTCCTTTGCTGGAGACAAGGAACATTCCGGATGGAACAAAACAAGGGTTGGAATTGTAAGTTAAGAGAATAAAGTGTATCCAAGCGATGTGTAATTGTCACTGTACATTCAAGAAGCTGCAACCGGGTAATCAAAATTCGAAGGAACAGGAAATCTTTTGGGAAAACAAGTCGCTCCAATGGAAGAACAGATCGAGGAAATCAGGCTAGCCTGAGGTGAGAAGGTGAGAGCCGAATGAAACAAAGAGAATCTGTAGGGGGATCGGAAGTTCCATCGAACGGTAGAGGCGGATGTGTCCGCCACTATTGCCAAACATTTGAAACTCAGTTAATTTATATCTGAAAAGAAGAACACATTGAAAAGCTACCAAGCATCAAACTTTAAGGTCAGACTGGGGAACACAACCTACAGATCAGAGCTCAGGTTAGTGGCGGATGTGTACGCCGCTATTAATCGGCAAGATAAAACTGGGTGGGTTGGGCACAGATAGAAGGCGGGTGTCGGGTGAAAACCAGCTGCATCAAGTATAGGATAAAAGCAATGAAGATGATGAAAAGGCTGGGATTAAATTCGAGTGGCGGATGTGTCCGCTGCTATGCTTCACGAGCCGGAACTCGATCATAATGCACCTGGAAGGAAGCAAGATGTCAATTGAAAGATAGCCACTCGGATCGAATTACCAGTGCCTTAAAATTCAACAAAAAATCAAGCCTGCAATTGATGTGCGGACACATCCGCCAAATTATTCTATGCACCAAATTTTGGGTTAAATTGAACCTAGAGGGAACACAAAGATTACAGTGGATGTACACACACGAAGGGGAGCTGGAGATGCAAGGAAGGAGCAATCAAGACCCCGCTCAGCGGGTGGTGGTGGTGAGATACCCGCGGGTCCACATGCCGAGTTCCACAGCAGCCTGAAATTGAACCTACAGGGACGGAGGACAATGGCTTGGATGCTGGTGCAAGAGGGCCAGTGGTGGTGCGGGGTACAGCAGCAGGTACAGCGTGCTGAGGGTGGGGGTGGGGCAGGGCGGGCGGTACCGTGCCGTAAGGCTGTTGAATGTTTCACAAATTGGGTTATTACACATCGTTGACTACACATCCGCGCGGCGGACACGGGCCTTTAAGGAGGGTAATTTTACTACAGAATAACCCCCCTTAAAGGGCCTTTATGTAAATTGGCGGTGCACCCTGACACTGGGGGCAAGAACCGAGGCATGTGACAGCCGCATGCGTTACATGCATGTGCATTGCAGTAACGATCTACCAAACAAAAGAGGTGTGTGACAATTGGACAATCGTCTTTTACTAGACAAAGGAGGGACAAAGGGTGGACAAAGGGCAGGAGAGGTTTCCCAGGTGCAGGGAATCCTGTCCTACCCTTTGTCTATTCTTTGTCCCTCCTTTGTCTAGTAAAGGACGATTGTAGAACTGTGACACAGGCTTTGTTTGGCCTGTGACTAGTTGCAGAGCACATACGTGTAACGCACTCATGCTCCACATGCATTGGTCTTTGCCCCCAGTGTGAGGTGGGCGTGCCCCAGGTCTCATGTGGGTTGTGATTGGTTGGCATGACAGCTTGCCAGATGTTCCAGCATCCCAAGGGCTCAACTGTTGTGCTGTTGCGATCCTGTTGGCGAAAACTGAGCGAGGTCAGAGTGGGAGAATGGAAACTCGCCTGCCTTTACTTGCTACCATTCTAGCACAGGTGTTCTTAGTGCCTTTACTAGCCGTGGGACATCAAATACTTGGCCAAAGTCGATGTTGGGTCGTTTGACAGCGAGGCCGACAAGAATGTGTGTCGGAGTGAAGAACGGCAGTGTTGGGACGCGTTCAGTCTACTGATGCTTGTTTCAAAAAGCCAGAAGGGTTCAAATCCAGCGAATGTGTTGAAAAACATCGATAATCTCTAGGATTCAAGCAGAGTCAAGGCGCTTATCACGCACGGTTTCTGGTACACACCAGTGGATGGCTTGACTCAATCTCGGACCTCCTTGAACCCAAGTACTGCCTACCGTCTCTTGACCAAGGTTTCTTTCCCAAATAATTTAATCTGGGTAATGTTATTGGTCCTTTCGCAACACCTACCACACATCTTTGCGCAGATTCGATGCTTTACCGGGCTGTGTGGCTAGAGTAGTGTTGCCGCGACTCAAAAGTCGAGCCACGACTCACGAAGTCAACTTCAAACAAGGTTCAACTCAACTCAACTCAACTTTGTCCCTCCGAGTCACTCAAAGTCGACTCGACTCGACTTAAGTCGATGGAGTCGGAATTTTTTAGATGTGATTTTTTGAGGCTCCTGGCAACATAGAAAGGGTCAATTGAAGTTGGGTTTACCTCGGAGGGGTATGGTGGTACAATATCTGTCTTTCTTGCGATGTATAGAGGCTCCATTTGGGAAACTCTGAAAGATGTGATTTCCTTGAATTTTCAATGGACTGGCACAAGACTGACAACACCTTTTGGAATATCTCGAAATTATATCACCCGAGACCAGAAATTTGACCTGGGTTATTTTTTGAGGTTTTCTACATTCTAGGCATCAATGGAGGTTTGTTGCCGAGTGCCTATGACCCATTTTGAATCCCTACCGACCTGAACAACTCCAAGTCGACTCCAAGTCGAGGAAGTCGACTTGCCTAGACTCCAGAGTCGGACCAAGTCACACCAATGACTCGCTGGTGTTGCACTGATACTCTTTTGCGAGCCAAAAATAAGAAAACAATGATAAGCACTCACTGGCACCAGATGGAATGAATTGTGGTGCAGTCCAACGAACTCATCATCACTCTCAGCCGTTCAGGACATAAAATATTGTTACAATTGATCCCCACGAGATTGATGAGAACGAATCGCTGCCTCCAGATTGCGGCTTAGGGGCCAGAAAATTAATCTGGCGGAGAAAGAGCCCCGAAATATTAATAAGAACACAAGTTCGGGGGCTGGAGGCGATGTGGCATGCTCATCGCTTATATGGATCAATGTATTTCATGCGAACTTCTCATCATGTGTTAACAGCCACAAGTATTCTACTTCCTCATCCTATCAGTTATACTCATCATATTTCTCCCCTCCTCTACTTCTATCTAGTTACACAATGATCTGGCAGCTTCACCACTCCTTTCCACGCTTCATACGAGTCCTCGCGCACATCAAGACGACCACGTGACCATGTCAGAACATGCACAACCCTGTGATTATATCTGTGTCGAAGGAATCAGCGGCGAGTCTCTCACATATTATATATTGTTTTCCCTGCACTTCCGGCTTCCATTTCATTCTTCCTACCTATATATCTTTCCTCCCCCATACATTTCTCTATTGTCTACTCACTGACGGTCATGCTCATGCTGTAAAGTCGCAGCTGGTTCAGATTGCACCGGAGGTCGAGCTGACTGTGGGCTGGTCACCCATTCATCATCATCTTGCGGGGGACGAGCTCTCTCTATCACGTCTTTGCGCATTGCCTGATCAGTTTGTGATTCAACAGCGCAGCTGGCCTTAGGTATTTTATTTTCCTCTATCCCACAGCATCATTTGTACATTTTGGTCTTGTTACACTGGGCTCTGGTCATGCAGGAGCACGTGTTTGAGCCATCCTGATCACATGTATTGTCTGGGAATGTTACATATAGGAGATCCCTCTCTTTCCCTTTTCCTCCATCTTCCTCACACTTTCCTTGAGATTCTGAACGAACATCCGAGTATACGAGCGCCAGAGGCGGACGCTCTGAAGGCACATAAGCTACAGTAAAGCTGAGTGTCCATTTCTCTCCCTTTTGTGAATATTTTATTTTGTGGTTCTAGCTACCTTCTCTCTGCCGACCAGCCCTTTCTGGTTCACCCTCGGACCAACCCTTACTTCTACATCGGGATCTCTGGAAACGTGCAGATATTGCCGTTTGATTTGTTTGTTGGTTGTTGGAACAGTCTCTGGGCTGTTTCTGTGCCGACCTCAAGTCAAGTGGGGTTACTTGTGTGTTTCTTATATAAGTTCTGAGCACATCAATGGTATACTGGAATCACCGTCGATGACATCTGATGGTGTGATCTCTGAGAGCAAATTCTGTACCTGCAGAGCAATTTCCCAGAATATCGGTGTACTCTCAATTTAAATTCAGTGGAATTATTAGTGTACATTGGTCCACTGCAGCAAGATGGCGTAAAAAGCCCCTGGTTCATATTTTTAGTCATATTTTTGGTGAATATGACCCAGTTCCAAATGCTCGCTCGATCGAGTATATCAGCTGGGCATCATCATCAAATTCCCCATCCTTAAGGAGTGCACTCATGGGTACCAGCTGTGGCGGATTGGTGGCCATGGCCGAATTTTGATGCCGGAATAGTCAGAACAGTTCAGTGACTAGGAACCCATGCAGACCTTGATTTAGAGGTTTGTCGACCCATCTATGTGATAAAAGTGTATTAGCTGATGCCTTGCAAACTAAAAGTTCAGCATAGCGTACACCATATTGTCCACCTGGACACCCCAGGTCAGAAAAGACGTAGCTCAAAAGGGTGGAAGCAACAAACCAAATCAATAGTCTGGAGATAGCGACTCCTATGGTCGTTCTGTCCGCCTGTACATAGTTGAAGAGATTATCTCGTATCCTGTCTCGACGTCAGAAACGGGGATCCACCAACTGCGCCAGACCCGGACTCAGACTTGTCGGCTAACCACCACGGGTCGCACCAGAGTCAGGCCAGTCTGGTGCATGTATTGTAGTTGCACCAGACTCGCATATGGTGTCACGTGGAGCCAAACGATCGCTAGCTCCCACCCAGCAGATTGATCGCCGTCCTCGGTATGCAACAACGCCGAAGCTGCAACAAGAATTCCTGCGAGACTTGGATCTATTAAAGCACATGACATAACACTAGTCGTAATTGAAGATATATGAGACTCGGAGGACAAAATATGTTGAATGCGGGAAGTGAAATTTGATTGTGTCAGGATCGTTCACTGTGATGAGGAGTCAGTTCAGGGGAAAAACAGGGAACACAGAGGCATGTACCTCTTGCTTCTTGGCTTTTTGACAGGCACAGTGGAAGCCTCACTCTCTAACACCCGTTTTGACGGAATCCACGGATTTGACGCGTGGAAGTGAAGGAAGTAAATCAGAATTCGCACCCTCCACCTTGATGGGCGCGATTGGTGTCGCGCGAGCGCGCAGGAATGCCCAGCATTGTCTGGGATGTACCAAATCGAGGATGAGAAACAGGCCTGCGTTGGCCACCACGAACGCAGGCGGAAATTGCTACCAATGTCAGATCGTAATCGCCTGTAAGTGGGCAGGGGTTTACTCACTGAAGCACAAAACTCGAGCAGCCGCCGCCTGCAGAGATGCTACCCACCAGCTCGTCGTCATCCATGCCTGCCAGTGGGGGAAAGGGAGAGGATGGAATGGAAGAGGATTAACCGTTCTTTTAGATTTTGCTCGTTCGGCGGTGCCCATCACGTTGCACATGTTGGTTTGTTTCTCCATAAGGCTTAATTAACTCATTTTTTCTCTTGTACAGTGTCCCCATGGTCTGCTTCGCCGCAGTTATGAGACTGCTTGAACTGCACCGTCAAATCCTTTGGCTTCTGAGCTGCCCAAATTGGACTCTGCTGGTTTGTGAGACAGCTGCAATTTTCAAATCTACACCTGACCCACACTTTAACTTAAGAGCGATTTGCATCAATCCTCCTTCTTTCTTCCCCCATCATCACCCCCACAGCCATACCTTACTGCCGCCTTGCTCACAGCGAAAGAACGGACTCACCCCATGTGGCTGCTTCATCCCTTCAAGATTCCAATCAAGAGTCAACTCTGAGCATTGGGCTGGTCAAAGTCAATCAAAACCGTGTTCAAGCTCCCCGCCCTGTATCCGCACTAGCATTGATCAATTGATCAAGCTCTCTTCCATGGCACCAAACGAGTATCAAGACCCACAACATGTTCTTTCTGATTAACATAAGGCTCACTCCCCAGGCATCCAATCATCCCCGCAATACCACGCGAACATCAAGAGTCAAGATTTCAGCCAACCACGACTAGACCTGGGCAACATGTGCTCATGCATCCGACTCAAGTGCCTGTCTCAAAACAATCACACTCATCGAGATTAGAGTGTGCCATTGAAAGCTTCGGTCTTTCTTCAGTCCTTTCACTCATTTGGCTCGGACACAGCTTAGTGGCATCTGTTCGAAATTTAGTGCACATTGTATTTCTTTCCTTCTGCATTTCATTAACAGTCTCATAATGACACTGCCAGTGCATCTACTATGCAATCAATAACCACTTCCCATCTGCTCACCGCATACACTGGTAATAGGTATTAGAGGTGTGTGTGTCCATACGTGTCTTTGCTTTTCTTCTGTCAGAACTGACATGGAATTAGCATAGCCAACACCACAACACCCTCATATTTGGAGCACTCCTATAGGTTTCGGAAACAGATTTGAATATCCCACACTGGCAGAGTTGTCTTTGTTTTTGAACCTTTTGTTAAATATACTTGCCACTGGTTTCCATGTAGCTGCGTCCATGAATTTAGTTTCATTATGGCTTTTTTCATACCTGATGTGATCCACTTGCCGGAGCGAAGCGAAGGGCATCTTGTTCTTCCATATCCTCGAGCTCAAAATGCGCCACGAAAGTCCCCATCATTTCGGGACTGATTTCGGACCACTGGATCCGTGGAGTTTCCGGTCCGATTTCACCCCACTAGATATCTAATCAGATACTTAGGTGGTTCGAGCTAACTTCCGGTGGCCGGAAATTTGGTTAATTGCCATGTGTGTGCTGCTCTTCGTTGTTTTGAAACTGCGGTCTCCGCGTCAAAAGGGACCTCAAAGTAAACTTTACCGGACGCTTTTTCGCTTTTTCGCCAGGCGCTTTTTGTCGGGCGATGAGTTGCTTGTGTCATATCACTCGAAGTAAACATTGATGTATAACGCGCGAACCGTTTTTCACCGCCGTGGGCACAATGTCGGGCAACGGCTGGACCAACCTTAGACATTGGGGGCATCGTGCTCGGGAGTCCAACGTGAGCCTGAGTGTCCACCGAATCTTCACATCCCAAACTGTGGGGAACCTCATGGGGCAACCATAACCAACAGGTCCCGAAAAATTCCAAAAATTTCGAAGTCTCGACGTCGCTGATCACCTGACGTCCGGCGAAAAAGCGAAAAATCGTCCGGCGAACCTTTACTTTGAGCTCCCCTAATAGTAATGCCGGCTACAGCAACAATGGAGCTCATTTCCATAGCGCTAAAGCCGGTGCGACAATGGGCCGGTATCTAGCTCCCTCCGAACCCCTTCCGCGATCTAGAACAACGCAAATAATCCAGATATCGCGAGGAGAAGCAAGCTTGCGGTCGGCATGAACACACCCGCGCCGTTACTCTTGAACTCGCCGGCGACGGCAACCTGTGTGACACCTACGACGGTGCTGTTCAAGGTCGCTGTAATACCCAGCGGTCAGTATCCATGTAGACCGTCATGGGAACTGCCACTCGCCAGTGAAGTTTGCGCCACAGGAGCTGTTGAGGGTTTGGAAGTCGGTATCCCCAGACTTCACCCTGAGCTGGTACCGTGCCTTTGCGCATTCGTTGCAGGGGGAAAAACCGTCCGACGAGACCAGGAGAATGCCGACCATAATCCCAGCAGGACCGCTCGTGGCGTCGCTCGTGTCCGTCGCGTTCGCACCCTGCCCGAAGCCCTCGGCTGTGCAAAATGTGTTTGTCGTGGTGCTGTGGATACGTAGGCGTTAGTGGGGCAACGATAATAGGTGCAGGCTTACTCCTTAAGGCACAGTACCTCGCGGAGGTTGTCGAAATCCGTTACATTGAAAGCCTCGACACTACACGTCGCGTTGACGCCACTGGAGATCTGGCTGACTGTATCGGCGCTGCAACAATTCGTCTGAGATGCACCGGACTGGCAGCCTGTGGGACACACCTGCAGGACCCAACACCACAGAACGCGGTGAGCCAAGTGTCCATTGTGCTTTTGAATTCTGCGAGGGACAAGTTTTTACTCCCAAGAGCAAGCACGTCTTTGAACTGGGTGGGGGCGAGGCAGTTGAACCCTGGGTTGGAAGAGGAAGCGAGATTTTCGATGGCGGTTCCACAGGAGCTGTGCATGGTCAGCTATTGTGATTATTTCGCGGGGGAAGACTGACTCGTCGCGGGGAATGCTAGCAGCGGCCACAGCCGTCAGCGCAGCTGCAGCTGTGACAGTAAAGAAAGCGAATTTCATCATCATATCAACCAGGATAAGGCGATTCAATGAAAGATCCAACACAAAAGTGCGGAGAAGGACGGGGGGAAACAGGCGAGCAGGAAAGAAAGAAAAGGCTGCAGAGGAGAGTCCTGCTCGCGGTCCTTTATATGCTGCATAATTTCGCGACCAGTCGTCCATCAACTCTTTTTGCAATCATCATATCCAGGTTACAATACATCGGCCTGTAAAATGTACCATGCTACACCATGATTGCCCTCCCGTCAACGAGCAGTGTTCGACATGATCATCTGATACTCACTCACGTTATTTCATCTACATATGCTTGCTGCCAGTAGCTTATTTCGCCATTCATTGTCAGTGAATATTCTCCCACTGCAACTACTCTATTTTTAGTCGTCGCATCCGCTGCCAGACTCCATGTCCCATATGCGAGACACCAGCACCTCCGCCGTAATCCGTTTGTACAAGACCAGCATCCGACCTTATCTTTGTCAAGCGTTGCAATATTTACTATGTCTCTCGAAAGGCCCTCAAAACAGCAGAAAATATACCACCATTTCCCTGGCTCCTGAGTACAAGGGCAATGACTGTGTTAACAATTCGGAGATCGTCAGTGGTCGCGATGGAGCTTCCCTGACTCGGAGGATGTCGATATCGATCTTACGGCAGTGCCGTGGTCTGGTTTGTTTGTTAACAAGAGGCTGGTCGGCCGCTTCGCGGCCTCCCAACCTCTTTTGTGAGATTATTTCCCATCTGTTTGCAAATGGTCATGATTTCATGCGTGACTGACTTCAGTTGAGTGGAATTGAATTGATAAGTGTTTGGGGAATCGCAGAGCGCTGTTTTAAAGGCTGTAGTCGAGTTCAGAATTTTATCCCCAGCCTATCCTTCAAAGCGAGGGCGGAATTGATGAGGTTGGAAGAATTCAAGTCACTGGTGCCTGGCGCTTAAATTAGCGCCTCGGAAATGAGCAAAAACAACGGAATTTGGTATTGTGTACACTTTTATAGGCGCGCCCGCGCTTGAAGTTGATCATGGGGCCAAAAGCCCCGAGAAAGTGCCGTTTAGAGCGCTTCCAAAGGTCTGGACCCAGCGCTTCCAAAGCTTCGGGCCTGATCTCCCAAAAGCGGAGTTTAAAAGGCTTCAGACAGACATGGATAATTTTATAAAGAGGGAGAGGCACAATATTTTACGATTTTTGAAAACATACAGACATGAAATTGAGCGGAGGTATCGGATTCATTTATCAAGCGATGTTCGTTCCTCCTTTATAACTTGTGTTTTTTCGTGGCTGATAAGACTAGGGAAATAGAAAACTTGAAGGTGATGCGGTTTAGCGCAAATCAAAATCATGGTTCGAAATGGTACTCATCAGTGACATTTGTGCAGGCGGGATTGCTGATTAGAATTGTCCCGCATCGCAAAAACGAGATCATTCATGATCTTCAGTCGTGATGTTGAGTCAGTGATGCATTTCCCGCCGCAAGCGAAGGCGGTTCAGATCTGTAAACTTTATGCTACAGGTTGTGAGAATGATTCTGCCGTGTTCAAAAGAAATCTTTGATACTGAGTCAGACTGACTCATAATGGTGAATGAACTTTGATTGCCAAGCTAACTTGAATCGGTTCTTTCTACAAGTTCAATGGCTTGGCATCCATCATATTCGTCCTATCCTGGCTCTCCAGGTGCCACCTCGCTTAAATACATTCTCAGCGGTTGCAAAATCCAGCCTGGCTTACAGTAATCCAGAGGTAAACCTTGACATTGATTCTAATGAATCTAAGGCCCTGGCTCAAGCCCGGGCCTGAGTTGCTGGCTGAGAAACAGATACAGAGCACACAAAAAGGCATGCAAATGGTCGGAAGATGCTTCGATATATATGAGAACACTTACTGATTGCACTTTTCAACTTTCAAACCTTCCCATTGTGAAAGGGTCATATGGCCGGCATGTGAAAATCCACTGGCAACCACATGCTGGTTTCGGCTCTAAGTACCATGTTTCTATTTTTATTTTTAGTTACATCATTGTTTGCACTGTAAATATGCGCCCACGGCGTCAGCAAATCACCATCCTTCGTCCAACACTCATCTGTGCGGACCAGTGCGGGCTAGCGCCCAAATTACGTGTCTTTTACGTCTCCATCTGTCGACTACCAAATCACGTACACTAATCCAGGACCCCGGACATTCCCTTTGGACCCTAGGGCCCGCACCGGACAAAATTTTGAGATTTTGACCCGGAAACCTAGGCCCCAGCCGGACAAAAATGAGGGGTTGGAGCCGGGGTACCTAGGCCAGGTGTCTGGACAAAAGTGTCAGGCCAGGTCGATCTTGAGATCATCATGAAGGCTTCCCTGGTGCAGTTGGATTGCTCTTGACTTTCGTAGTGGTAGATAGTATTTTATGGTGTGTGTTCGAACCTGTAAGGTGCCCTTTTTTTTGATTTTCACTGTCCCACATTTGGATATTTGTTTGCAGTGAGAAGTTTTAGGTATCTCCCTCTTTATAAAATTATCCATGTCTGTCTGAAGCCTTCTAAACTCCGCTTTTGGGAGATCAGGTCCGAGGCTTTGGAAGCGCTGGGTCCAGACCTTTGGAAGTGCTCAATAAACGGCACTTTCTTGGGGCTTTTGGCCCCATGATCAACTTCAAGCGTGCGCACCTATAAAAGTGTACACAATGCCAAATTCCGTTTTTTGCTCAAGGCTGTTATAGTTTCCGAGGCGCTAATTTAAGCGCCAGGCACCAGTGACTTGAATTTTCTTGCAACCTCATCAATTCCATCCTCGCTTTGAGGGATAGGCTGGGTATCAAATTCTGAACTTGACTGCAACCTTGAAAAGAGACCACTCTGTGATCCCCTGAGCGCTTATCAATTCAATTCCACTCAACTGGAGTCAGTCCCACATGAAATCATGACCATTCGCAAACAGATGGGAAATAACCTCACAAAAGAGGTTGGGAGGCCGCAAAGCGGCTGACCAGCCTCTTGTACAAATACAATCATCTTTTTTCGCATCACCCCGCCGCCTGCTACGGGATATGGCCGCAGCTGACGACATCGAGGCACCCTTCATTCCATCAGACTGGATTGGGAAGAAGAGGGTTTTCACAAGCGACCTACCTGTTGCCGTCATAGCGGCCAAAAATGCCATATACAAGCTTAAAATACGAATTTCTGTAGGCTAGGTCCTGTCCGGACAAAAATCGGGCCTCGACGACGAAATTTGTCCGGACAAAAATCGGCCGATCGGGGTCCGGTGGGCCCTAGCCTCCAAAGGGAATATCCGGGGTCCTGCTAATCCCCACCAAACGTCACATTCACGCCTACACACGCACATGTCCATTTTCACGGCCTACAGATACCCTCTTCTTTCATGGATTTATTAACCTACCCATACCTCGATTTTCCTGGTCATACATCCTTTCCTCTACTCTGAAAACCGATCGGTCACCGACCCTTTATAAGAACTTATATGCCACTTTCAAGTCAGTTTTGAACATTCAATATCAATATTAGTGGGTCTGATCAAGGGGAGATGTTTTTTTTGAGCTTTTGGAAGTAAAACAGACCTTTTACACCACTTCTCCGATCAAATCCGAGCTGATAACCTGTATCAGAGGTGGTGCTAATAAGAGATGGACATAAGTACGGTTCTCAGACGTGCACATAGTGACGACTCTATTGGGAATAAACTGTACCTAATAAGAAATGGGCATAAGTACGGTTCTAGTCCAACGGTAAGTACAGTGTGCGAGCAATATTAGAGAGTCCATACCTCACACCGGGGGCAAACATAAATGCATGTGGACCATGTATGCGCCAAATGCATGTGGTTGCCCCATGTCACAAAGGTGAGCACAACCACATGTGGACGTGCACCTGGTGCATACATGGTCCACATGTGTCTATGTTTGCCCCCGGTGTCAGACGTGCACGTAGAGTGACTATGACTGAGGAAAGCAGCGCTGGAGCCAGCACGTCTTTGATGTGCGGGCGATCACGGGACTGAATCCCCGAAAGGGAGTCGCACCGAGGATGCGTGGAAGAAACACGTCGATTGAGCGGGAACAAGGCTATCGGACTGGTTCTCCCAGCAGGTGCTGAAGCCCGGGCTTGAGCCCACGGCCTGGGCTTCAACTTCGTCAAACCCAAGCCCTGGGCCCGCTCAAGCCCTGTGTCGGGGCCTAGGGCTTGAAGCACGGCCCAACAATTCACTAAGATTCGATCCGGATTGGTTGTGTTCAATTATGCTTACAAGTGTATTCAGACCCGTGTCTTCGCCACGGAAAAGCGGTCAGACACGGCTGGATACACACGGCAGATACAGAGTCCGGGGGTTTGCCCGCACACGGTGGAATCCGAGTCCGCCCGCACACGGCAAATTCAGAGGCTGTGGGATTCTCACTGTCCCTACTTTTTTTTGTCTCAGCGAAATCTGGGTCGAAGAGGACGTCCAGGTCTGAATTTGACACTTGGTTGAAAAGCCTCTTGTAGATACTCAACGGATATGCGCGGGATACAAGCATAAATTTCATTGAGAGAAACTCTAGAAGTCACTTTTACCCTCCCCTCCCGCTAAAATGCTCGGCATAATATTTCTGAGCGGTTTTCAACGGCATCATATCCAATTAAAAACTCCTGCATGTCTTTCGCTGAAAGGATAGAGGATCAGTCGAGGGCGCCGCAAATCTAATCACACGAATACTTGCATCTCGCGTACATCCCCCTCTTCGACGGCTCTGTTGCCTGCTCCAAAGACTCCCGGGTGACGAACTCGCCGCGAGATTTACGCAGATGCTGGTACGCCTCCAGTCTCACCGGGATGTCCTCCCGTCTGGTGCCCAACGGAATGAGACAGCCAATCGCAGCGGCATCTTCGAGCGCCATTCCCGCGCCCTGTCCAAGCGTCGGGAGCGTCGCATGTGCGGCATCTCCGAGGAGCGCAGTTCGCCCGTTGATCCACGTTGGGAGGATCGGAAGAGCGCGCAACTGCCACCGAAGAATCGGCGGGTCTGCCAGCTCGAGGAATTTCAGGTATTGAGGATGGAAGCTTTTGAACTCTTCCAGGACCTGGTAATCGAATGGTTAATTTCTGCCCCACGTTTATCCCGAAATGTGCTACTAATACTTACTTCTTCCACACTGGCCTCGGCATTCCACTCTGGCGCTCACTCAACACGAGTTTGGCAAGAGAAATGATATATCTTACCGTGCTGATCTGGATCTCTGTCATCGACGTGGTGGGAAACCACATTAATGAGCGTCCCACCGCGACACGGGAACAGGAACAGCATACGAAAGCGCTGCTCAGGTGAGGTTACCACCTAGGAAGAATGAGCTGTCCAGTAGCTCTTCAAGTGCGAATTCTGAGTTGAACATACCTTTGCACCTGATATCCCCCCGGTGAACCACTCCATATCTGCGAGACCCTCAAGTTTCGCAGAGTCGAAGAGACATCGGAAGGTGGATATCCCAGATGGTAGTGCCTTTTGAACATGGCCCAGGACACTAGTGCGGATGACAGACTATCTACCGTTCAGCTTCGAGGTGAAAGCAATGGGTGAGAGGAGACGCACATGAATACCGTCTGCGCCAATTATAAGATCCGCCTGGTGAACCTCACCATTTTTCAACGTCAGCGTCCCTGCAACTGGGTCGCACGACGCGACTTCCTGGCCGAGGTTCAGCTTCGCCAGTGGCCCGGCTCCGTCTTCCCCAACTGCCAATCGTTTGAGTTCGTCGTGTAGATCTGTCCGGTGACAGAGCCAGCCCGCCTGAAAGCAATGGTTACCATTCATCAAGCAAAACGAAAGGCTGCCGTCGCGGCTTACCCGACCCATGGAATTTCGAGGGATGAGGAACAAATTCGTCTGGCCCTCCCCACCTGAGCCGCTAAATCTAACAGTCTTATTTAAACTTATTTAACCATCACAAAAGAAAACAAACGGAGAAACACATACCCCGAAGAAATCGACGCCCTTGAGGTTTCTCTCGTCATAGCCAAGATACTCCAGTACCCGCATAGCATTCGCCTGCACCGTGATCGCTGCCCCAATCTCCCTATTCATCAACGAGGACTCGAATATCTGGTTCATGGGGGGATATCCCAGTCAGGATCTTAGATTTCCAAAACCAAAGAAAACGAACCTCAACTCGATGACCTTGCCTCCGCAACGAGGCTGCAGCCGCAAGTCCACCCAACCCCGCCCCGACGACGAATATGCGCAATGGAGCCTGTTCGTGTTCAGAATGTGGTGATTCAGCCATGAGTGGGGGAACGGGCGCCCGCGTTCCTTAAGAGCGAGTATTGTTGTCTGGTTAAATCCAGCACTGACGGCACGCATTCCGCGCTTCGACTTCGGGAGTCCCAAGACAATTGAATTGCCCTTCTAAATGCTATTGACGCTCTTTTCCTCCCTCCGCCAGGAACGCAGGAAGCATGAAATCGCCCTATTTTTGTTATCACGGACACATTCAAGTTACCGCTCATAAAAACACGCCATCCCGTTCCAGGACCCAACTATTATTAATATTTTCGCCCAATGCCCGAGCCTGCAAGCAGGCAGCGCGATACGAAGATCAGAGAGGCGCCAACGAGGAGCGCGCTACCTGCATATTTGCGAATCCAGCACGTCAGAAATGAAATTCACAGTTAAACGATATCCTCACCAGCAAAGTACCCCACGGCAATATACCCCAACCTCGAGTCCGCGAACAGACCGCTTATGGGAGGCCCACAGAGCGTTCCGACGCCCGCGATGGTGTTTATCGCGCCCAGCCGGCGCCCGAGGTCCTCGATGCCGCCCATCTGCCCGACTGTGGACCCGATGAGGGCGAGCCAGGCGCCGGAGGTGAATCTATCAGCTCTCAGAATTCATTTACAAGATTTTTGTTGGGGAAAGGAAAGGGATGTCGTACCCGTAGAGAACGGAGATTCCAGTGATATTTGGGATTGTGCGACAGAATGGCCACGCAATGGTAGCGGCCCCCGCGATGGCAGTCATGATGGTCATGATATTCATCGCGCCTGTGAGTGTGTATCGTCAGCAACACAAAGGAGAAGCTGGATTGAATAAAGTATAGGGAAGCTTTAGTTCTTACCAAATCGATCCCCGAGCAGTCCTGAGCTCACGCGTCCGATCCCCGAGCTGAAATTGACTATAGCGACGAGATAGAACGCAAAGTTGGGCGAAATCCCGAACGCGATCGCGCTACTGCTGATGTAGGTCAACACTGGGGTCACGATTGAAAGATTCAGCGACAAAGGACAAGTGATGACTTTACAAAGCAAACGCACTGGTGAAGAGCCCGAGGAGCGTTACGAATGCGCAGACACCGAAAACAGACAGTGCGCTGCTGCTACGAAACGCGTGAAGACCGAGTAGACCCCCGGGTGCCTTGACAGGGCCCAGGCGCCGCGCGATGCACTATAAGCGGAGAATCAGTATTGAATCGCAGAATGAACAACTGCTTATTATTCAAAACGAACAACATTCGTGATGACGAGCATAAAGGCCAATATGAATCCTAGGCTGCGCATCGCCCAAGCAAATCTGTATGGATCTCAGCGTACATACGATCTCGGGATCTCTCTTACGCACCCGACTTTTGCTATAAGCTGCCGCAGAATGATGGGTTGGACGGTAGATCCCAGCGCACCCCCAAAGCACGTCACTCCCAGCGCGAATCCGCGCCGTTTCTTGAACCACTGAGTGACAACGGTCAGCATCGTGCTGAACATCAGGCCGGAGCCAATCTATCATTATTATTATTATTATTAAAATTAAATGTTATTCAAAGAGTAACGCACGCCAACGCCGAATCCTTGGCAGAGCATGAAGTGCCAGTAGACTTTGCATTGGGGGACGAGAAAGGTTGTAAGGACAACTAGTAGGCTACCAGCGGCGAATGGGACGCGGTAATAGCCCATGTCGAAGAGCCGTCCAACAATAAGCGCAGGGAGGAAAATCATGGCATGCTTCGTACACGCTGAGCGTCAGAATCTAGACACTGTTATGTCAGCGACAAACCTGCACCGACCCAATCCACGATCTTGAGGCGGAAAGGTTTAATTTGCCATAAAAAGCAATAAAACAACAAAGAGGGCTGACATTTCGGACGGAGAGGAGTGATGTAGCAGTTTCTGCTGATAGTATGCTTGGAATACCTGCAATTGAAATGATGAATTATGTAGCACGATGAGTTAAAATTCCGGCTTACACCCCAAGAATTCACGTAGCCAAATGTCGCAAAGAAACCCGACACTGCCTGCGAAATAAATCAACGCCAGCACGGTCTGTCGTGAATATACCACACACTCCGCACAGGACAACCCAAGCTTTCAGGCCGCCCTCGGGGTAACCTTCGACATCATCTTGCGCCAGCGAAGTAGCGATCTCGACCTTGTCGTCACTTGCACCGTCCATTGGTGTGCTGAATAGGTCCACGTTAGGCTAGGGTGCTATCTTTTCAAACACCTTTATGTGTAATTTGGATGACGCTTTGGTATTGAGAACATCCAAGCGGCAAATAGCTAACACTCCGAGCGGCAAATACATCAAGATTCTAGTGTCCATTCAGACGCGCGAACCGTTATGTGGGCCATGTGCGCGCTCAATCCATGCGAATCGGGGAAAAGTGTCCGTCGAGCACGGAAGAGAGTCGCACGTTCGACATAGAAGAGAGTAAATAAGATGAAGCAGAAGTCAAGGAGGGAGGGTGCGAGCCGGGAGCATCCGATCCGAGACTGTGGATCGTGACAGGATTGTGACGTGTGACATCTTTCAACTTCACCTTTGCTTCACCTCTTTCACCGAGTCGATTCTCGGGGCTTGACCTCGACGTGGCCTGTTATCGCGGCCATCCCCACCCAAAACACGGCTCAAGTCACCGTCCCACGCGTTTCATCTTCTTCAAGGCATTCAACGACCCACTGAAGAACGGCATCGTCTTGGCATCGGCTCGAAATTCAGCAGCCACTGACTGACACGGTCTCTGCATACCTTAATCCTGCCCTTATTCCCGTTTCTTGCCGCCCTCACAACAACAACAACAAAAAAGCCGATGTTTATCAATCATGGGAATGGAAATGATAGGAACTTGAAAGTGATACTGTTTATAAATAAGTGCTTCAGGTGACTCTACATGCTTCTTTGTCATTCTCGCCATTCTCGCCATGTCTTCCAACTCCCCTCTCCCCACGTCGAAGCTAGACTCTAAAAGTGCCGATGACACGACAATCCTGGCGAGCTTAGGATACAAGCAAGACCTCAGGCGTCATTTCACAACTCTGATAGGTGGAATTGGACAACATCGGCTCAACTCATTTTTTTTTTTTTGCCCAACAGGAGTTATTTGGTTTTCGGCTTCTCCCTCAATGCCATCGACGTCGCGTGTGTTGTCTTTTGTTCCCGTCTGAGAGGATTGGCCAGAGTCGTACCCACCTTTGTCACTTCGTCACTTCGCTTATTTCGCTTAGGAACGAGAAAGTTCGTGAGTTTGATGGAAAAGCGTGAAAGCTCGTCATTTCGACGAACAACCGGGAAAGCTCATCACCTCCCATTCCCCGCAAATCATCCGTCAGCAGGCTCTTTGGTTCGTCAAGATGTGTAGTGATGCATCGTTGATGGATTGAACAGCCGCCAGCCTTCAGTAAGAACATGGTTCTACATTGTGCTCTGTCTCGCTCAGGGGACGTAACTCAACACCAGTGCACTCATAAGCAGTCTCCGTCATCCTCTCCCTGTCCACCTTCGGCGATGATAGAAGCCAGAGATAACATCCTGATAGACGTCTGTAGACGATATCGGGCTACAACATCAGACAAAGTGGGAACCGTAAAATAGCGATACAGTTAGATGAGCTTCGGGATATCGGCACACGTCAATGCAAGGAGTTTACCGGAACTGCAGCGCAGACGGACTGAGTCCTGGAGAACCCATACTGTTTATTCAAGGTGTAGACAGTCACAAACTTTGTATGGATAAAATAGGTATGAAAGATGAGGTTTACACACTATTGTATATCAAGTTGTGCCACACTGCAACACGTGTCCCGCTAGATCGCAAACTCGACATCAGAACATTGTAAATCATGGCCCACTACGAGACCCAGAGACTTCTTTGAGCAATCTTCAACAACAACAGGAAGGAGGAAGGAAGAGGCAACTATCCACATGCTGACAACATGGTGAAACATTGCATACGCGTCCAAGTTGTTCAGGAATTAGAATGTACTGACGGGTCAGGGAATTTCTGACAGCTCCTCACGGCTCCTCATGTTCATTAAATAAACATACCCACATCTGTGAACATTCAAAACTATCATCAATGTTCAAAGCCATCATAAATGTTATACTATATCGTTAACAATAGAGAGGTTGCGGTGAGCCACCAGAGCCACCGGTAGCCACCTGGTGGCTCTAACGGCATGCGGTGCGGAGTGGCTACTGCATTTGGTGGCTCGGCTGGTGGCTGAAGGTATGATGTCAAATAATTTGTTTTTCTTCTAGTCAGCAATGACAGACTTGCTCAGTCAGAAAGATGGAAACCAAGACAACTAAGCACGTCTTATGGCGTGCTAGAGAAATACATGTGGATTAGCCCCGGTAGCAGGTCATAATACCCATGGTTGAGAATGTCTTCTATGCCATTGGCCATTCACTACTCGGGCTCCCACCCTTTATTGTTCCTATTCATTCCGTCTATCTCCTTTACTTCTCTCTGAAATGTATAAAAGCCAGCTGTGTACTCTGTATTAGCCAGTAAACTATCCCCCAGATATACGGGCAATATAGTAGACTCTAGATTTGTGACAGAAATCAGATATATTTGCAGACGCACAGAAAAGATTAAGAGATACGGGACGTCGAAAAGACTACCAATTGCATTGATATAAGAGCCCCGCTCAACCTGCACCAACCAGTCTCCTGTAACAGCGCTTTAGGCCTCCAGGACTAAGGCTTGTTGTGTAAATTGTACTCTCTTGTCTCCTGTAGCAGCGCTTTAGGCCTCCAGGACTAAAGACTAGTTCGTGCTAGTAGAAGTGAAACCGCTGCCTTCAGTGTAACTGTCTGTGCCTTAGCCCAGCATCCACCTTCTGTGTAACAGCCCCCATTTTGTTGATACTGCTGCCATTTGTGCAGCATTGGTTGATATTGAAGTAGCATCCGTCTGTTGATAGTCTGCCCTACCTTCTACTTCTTGGCTAGCTGCCAGTAGTGTTAGGTTCTGCTGCTCACAAAGAAACTGAAGACTTGAACAGTCTAAGGTTTAACTTGAGTCTTGATATCCTGTTGGTGTGAAGTCCCTGCTACCCTAGCATACCCGTGCCTAACCGCATAGTTGCTATTGAAACAAGCCTTATTCCAACCTTGCACACCCTTTTGACGGGTGATACGTACCCTACCTCCCCGCACACACACACACACGAGTATTAGGATTAGGATTAGTGATTTGTTTTGGTTTTGGTTGGTTTGAGCAGAGTGACTAGTTCGCTTTTCTCACTAGTCAATCCATTGGATTTTACGGCCGCACCCTAGTGCACTGTTTCAATGGGAGGTTCATTCGGACCATTTACCAACCTTAGTACTACCGCCCCCCCCCCCCCCTAGATCTCGGACACCTAAGGAAAACTGATGCATATCATTTGATACAGTGGTCCTGGGCCTAAGCTGAGTGGATAGATCGTCAGCAATTTGTCTTTTACTCCGGTCTCACATCTTACTTCATGAGAAATGAGTAAGAATTGAGCAAATGGCGTCATTTTTTCGGAGGTGGTCAGGCGTCCGAGTTCTAGGTAACACGTCAAATTCTGATTGCCGGCCTTGTATATAATCTCCTTCTTGTTGTGGCACCTCCAAACTTCATGGGGTGGAGAACCTCAATAAGTAATGTAATATGCATGAAGAGGAGGTCAAAGCAACCACAGAGTGGTCAACAGGCAGCATGAAATTTCTTGCCATCATTTTTTGCAGTTGCAGATCAATTTGACCAGCATGGTGTGATCTTTCAGTCCATTCTGAAGGCTACAAGACACCTATGGCTCGAAATTTTTATATAGACACTCTTGTGATGTAAAGGTATTTTTCAGATGTGTTCATGGAATAATATGACCCTAAGGAAATGCTGCTGAGCCTCAAAATACATGAAATGAGCGAAAATAACAGGAGTCATCAACTTTTCCTGGCAATATATAACCCAAGGATATAAGATTGCCAGGCTTTTGCACCTTGTACTCTAGATCACCTCATAACATTTATTTTGAGCCATGAAAGCCACGAAATGGTCCAGTATTGGATGAGAAATGTTTGTGTGTCCGAGTTCTGGGTTTGTCCAGGATGATAGTGCACTCCGATTCTTCAACATGTTGAGCATGGGCAAGCTGAATTTACGAAGTTGCGTAACTACTAACTTACACCTATCAGAAGGTGATTGTTGCGAAAGCTGTCACTCCAATGTGACCTGCACTCAAAGTTGTGTTTTTTTTTTCAATGGAAACTGGCCCAGATGTGGAAAACACTTTTTGCATAGTATGTGTGCCATACACTTTTATTCCCATGCAACACTTTTTGATGCCCACAACACTTTCTTGGTGTGCGCAACACTTGTTCAATTATTCTGAAAGTATCCCCAGCCTTTCAAATCAGCAACCCGACCTCTGGCATTGTCTCCAAACCCACCCAGCACTGTTCACATCAGTTTGGTTCCTTTTAAGACTTCTAGAGGGAGATCCACAGGGTTATGTGTACAATTCTTGCTCCAATTAGGTTCTAACTGTCTACCGCTGTCAGGTGTATAAATTGTTATACACGAGGTCCTCCGGAATTGGCTTTGTTCGGGAGTTTCTCGTAAGTTCGAACAAGGGGTTGTGAAGTTGAAAGTGGGGAAAATCTCTTTAAAATAAGAGTTTATAAGAAAGGTGTTGGGTGACTAACAGAGGCGAAAAAGGATCTAGACTGGGGCTGTGAAAAGGTCACAGGCGTAAAAGCAACTCCGGTTCGAGTTGCTCGTAAGGGTTTCGAGTTACTGGCGCTGGGCGGCGGAAGACAAACACAGGATGTTATAGATTCCAGCTATTTGTCTTACAAACACAAGAGCTTCACGGACTCAGGCTGTTTGTACTTTCTTGGAACTGGCGGCGGATTACTGAAAAAAAAAAACAAGCACAGGAGCTTCACGTACTCAGGCTACTTGTTTCTTTACTGGACGGCAGATTACTGGAAAAACAAGCACAGGAGCTTCACGTACTCAGGCTACTTGTTCTTTACTGGACGGCGGATTACTGGAAAAACAAGCACAGGAGCTTCACGTACTCAGGCTACTTGTTCTTTACTGGATGGCGGATTACTGGAAAACAAGCACAGGAGCTTCACGTACTCAGGCTTCTTGTTTTATTACTGGACGGCGGATTACTGAACAGCGGATTAACTGGCGGCGGATTTACGGGAGCACAAGATGGGAGCAAAGCTTCTACCTGCTTATGCGTTCAAACTTTTTAGAGGGCAAGATTTTTCTATGATTCCTACAGAGTATTACAGCGGGTATTTATACAGTTTTGAGTCTATGATGTCATCTGTTTCTATTTTGACGATGCTGTCCTTGGCTTACTTTTCCCACTAACTTAGCCCCGTTGGCTTAACCACAGCCCTGGTTTGCACAGCTGTAAGTCTGTTGGCTTGTCAATAACACTGCTCTGTACTGCTTTAGACTCATCAACTTGACTATAGCACTGCTTGGCACAGCTGTTCATTTAATTTAGGCTTGCTGGCTTGACAACAGCACTATTTGTAGTGCCCATGCTAGCTCCTAGTTGACATATGGACGTTGCTGCGCCAGGAGACTTGTACTGAAGTGCGCAGCTGTAAGGCTGTGCAGTCTGATAGGCTGGTTCTAGTTGTCCTTTCGACGTTGTTGTGTCTATGGTGCAGCTGTAAGGTCGTGCAGTCTGTTTCCCATTATTTCCTAGCCTTTTCTAATTTGGCTCTGACTCTCTTTTATCTCCAAACAGTTTTTGGAGATGACATCCGTGGGGAACGAAATTTGCAACCGTCCTCGGTTGCTTTCAGAGCCAAATTTGAAATCTTTTCTAGGAAATAATCGGAATTCCTCTTGGATGTTGCAAATATTGCTGACTCAAACGATTTCCTCAAGGGCAGCAAGAATTCGTTATCAGTGGAGGTGAAGAAAAATAAGCACAGGTGATGATATCAAAAAATTTTTACAGGCGGGGAGTCACATTGGATGCAGCAAGCTCGGGGGAAGGGTGCAGACGTGGGTCGTAAGTTGGGGCGGGGACTACACGAGTCACTGATGGGGTAAATCCTCGTGCGACATCCAGTGCTCCTCCATGTGACGCCAGCTGGTGTGCGAGAGCGTTAACAGTAGGATCAGGCCCTTCCATGGCAATAGCGACGCTGGGGAACACCACAACAGCCTGAGCAGAGATAGTGTAATTGCGCATGCGCACAAAACCTATGCCATCCTTCTCCCACATATACTCCTTAGCGATCCAGAGGCCTCGCAAGTCTCCGGTAAACCAAACGTCCATGCCCTTCGCAATCAATCTCCCAAAATCGAAGGGGACTGAGTATGAATAGGCACCCCAGGGAAGGATACGACCACGTATGAGCACATAGTCCGCCATGTGATGTAAGTCCTCGGCTGTTACTGGTGTGACATGCGTGATGGGCTGCGGCTTGTACGGATTCAGGTACCGGACCAAGGAAGACTGGGCCGTGCCCCACGGTGGGCTGCTGAAGGTGGCGGGTGTGTCGTATTGCACAGCCAGATCGGCAGCGGGGAGTGCTGAAGGCTCTGTATCGTGGGCCACTCCAAGCCCGGCGGTGGCGCTCACAGAAAGGCTGGAATCAATGATGTTGCCCAGATCTGGGTACATGGTGCTCAGAGCCCATGGCTCCTCCGCAGCTGAGATTGTGTCCCCAAAGGCCGAGCTGCCACATCCCAGCCCAGATTCCGGTGGCGATAGTGGGGATAAATGGAGTCCAGAGGCTGACATGTTGTCGCCCTGCGTAGATTGTGGTGGACGAGGAAGAGTGATACGCCGGCTGCCGCGGCGTGTGGACTGACGAGCAACCTGGGCGAGGGAAAACAATTGACAGTTCAAACGAGTGTGGAGAGGGAGGGGAAGTCTTGACTTTAGTTCTTGGTCGATCGAGACAAGCTTCAAATCATACCTCCTGACGACAAAACATCTGATCACTGTTGGCTGCACGACCAGTCTGGTACAGAACTTCTGGCTGAGGAGTGTAGGCAGGAGGGGAGTTCATGGGAGGGATCAATGAGGAGAGTGTAACTCTTATACATTTTTCTCGGAATGCCTGCAGATTATAGTGTGGGGAAATTTTGAGTCGGCGCCACTGCAGTTTGCCGCCACCTTGCTGGATGAATCTCGTTACCTTTCCACTGACTCAGTCGCTGTCCATTGAGCTTTCACTTCCACTAGACTTTCCACTAGAATCAGTGTCGGTTTCATCGGTGTCTTCATCACCCATCCATCCTGTCCTCATGAACCAGTGATTCCGTGTAATGTAAGGAATTAGCCAGAAGGCGGCAACTGGCCCATTACGGAATTGTGTCCCATCTAACTCTTGTAAAACGTAAGCTCCTCCACGATTCTTTCGGCAGACCTCAAAGGGTCCTGTGTACCGGTCGTCAGTTTTATGAGTAGAACTGAAGTTGGTTTCTATCTTCATATTTCGTAGCAATATAAGTTTGCCGGGCTGGTAATCCTCTTTCAGAAGTCTCCGTTTGAATCTCTTTTCAAATTGTGCCTTGGATGCAAATCTAGCTTTCTTTGGTGTGGCAGCAGCATGTTCGATGTCCTGGGGGTGCATTTTTAATTGACGGATTCGCATCGCCAGTAGCTCGGCGGTACTCATTCCCGAGTAGAAGCCTTCGACCAAAAATGTAGCTTCTGCAAGATCAAAGGGCAGGATCGGCTGGGTGGCATGGAGCAACTCAAATGGTGAATATCCCGTGACGCTACTCACAGTGACCCGATCAGCGAATACTGCAGCTGGCAGGAGTGTAGGCCATTGTGATATTTTTCCACCACAGGCTTTTACGAGTGCTTCTCTCATTGTAAAATGTCCCCGCTCTACCACTCCATTGGCGTGTTTGTTGTACAGTGATATTTGGATTTGTGGGATTCTCAGACGTGCCATCAATAGTTTGAAGGCTCCTTCTACTTCTGATCCATTGTCAGTAGTTACGTGTATGGGGCATCCGTAGCGGCAATAGATATGAGTCCAGAAGAAGTTGGCTAGTGCTTCGGCAGTTTGCGAAGTCAAAGCTTTTGCTTCACAAAACCCGGTCAAGTCGTCCCTCGCTGCGACGATCATGCTAAATTTATTGGCCACCGGCATTCGCATTACGTCAATATAAATCTTGCTGAATATTGTGGTTGGTGCAGACACTGTAGGAGGAATTTCCATCTTCTTGGTAGATCGGACTTGGCACTGGGGACATGATGCTACATGATGTTGTATGTCTGCGCGTAAGTGGGGCCAGTGGAAGCGAGCTCTCAACAAAGCCCACATAGCGTCGACGCCTCTGTGCTCTAAATTTTCGTGGCCTTGTGTAAGGATAGCTAACCTCGAGTCGCATTCAATGATAACTAGTTGGGGAGCCTTTTGTCCATTACGCTTCCAAATGCGACCTTCTCTTTCATAATACTGTGTTGCTTTTGAAATAAACCTTCGTTGTTTTTGGGCTGAATCAAATTTTGGCATTATAAGAGTTCATAAAAATCGCACAATTTCTGCGAGTTGTTTTTCTTGTGCCTGTCGGGCCATGAGGACTTGTGGTGTGTAGACTGATTCAGTAGTCTTTTGTCTTTCGTAATATTGAATTACTTTGGCAAAGTACCGTGGGACTTTGAAGGCGGACAGGGCTATTTGGTCCAGCCATTCATCATCATCGTCAGGTGCTTCTTCTCCTTCTGCCCGGGGGCGACGGGATAACACATCAGGCCCATGAAATCGCGTGGCCGGGACATGGTTTAGTTGAAAGTGGAACATCAATATTCCTTGTATCCACCGATTCACGGCAGCATCTGGTTGAAGGTCTGGATTGTTTAAAAGCCCCTGAATAAATTTGGCATCAACCTCTACGTGGAAATTTTTGATGCCGATTATGTACAGCCTCCAATGTCGCAAGGCTCGATACAGTCCAAATAGTTCCAATTTCGGTTGCGAGTAGCGGGACTCACGCTCACTCATGGGTACTGATCCATATCGGGCTATGCGGCGGCGTGCTTGGTCATCTAGTTGTGATAGAATCATCCCTGTTGCCTCGCGGCTGGAGTCCACTGATAGATACACTGGCTGTTCCGATTCATAGTCAATTGGTCGCAATGCTGGAGCTGAGGCTACCAATTTCTTGATGGCTTCAAATGCCTTTGATCGGTGTTCATCCCAGACAAATTCTACTGACTGCCGATACAGCTCGGTCAGTGGGCAGATTATTTCTGAGTAATTTTGGATCCAGATTCGAACTGTACCGCACAGTCCCAAAAACCTCCGTACTTCTTGAGGGGTACATAATGGCGGCCAGTCGATAATCGCAGATGACTTCTTTGGATCAGGCACTCGTCCTTCTGGGTTACAGTGTTGTCCCACGATCAATACTTCAGGCCTGCATATTTGTGTTTTGAGCCCTGACACTGTTCCACCTGCACATTTTAACTTGTGGAGTATGCGGTGTACATCCTGCGCATGCTCCCAAATAAAGCGACGAATATTAGGATTGCCAGGTATTGACTCTGGCTTTCCATTCTTGTCCAAGTATTGAGTGCGGGGCCCCTTGATGGGTAGGTCATCAATAAATATGTTGGCTACGTGCGGAATTTCATCATGTAATATAAAAACCATACATTTCTGAAATTCGGCGGGTGAGTTCGTAAATCCAGTTGGCATTGATGCAATTTGTAACAGTCCAAGAGATGTCATGAACGCTGTCATGTCTCTGCTTTCGGGTTCCATTTGCCGGGCGTCAAATCCCCAGTAGAGATCAAAAACGGAATAGCATTGTCTCGCAGCAAATCCTTCCACAAAGTCGTCCAAGATTGGGAGCATACCAGCATCCCGTATGGTAACCTTGTTTAAAGGCTGAAGATCGTGTACAATTCGCAGCTTTCCATTTTTCTTTAGTACACAAAACCACTGGGATCGGTAAGATGACTGACAGGGTTCATACATGCCAGCCTCCATCTTCAGCTTCAGTACTTCTATAACCTTGTTCAATATTCCTGGGGGAATAGGAATATTCTTGTATTCCCAAGGTGTGTGCGGGACTGTTGAGATTTTATATGGGCTGAAGTAAGATTCTTTAAATGTTCCTCGCTCAGAATCTTCAAATGCTATGGCTTGCTCGTTAGTACGCATAATGTGCGTGAACAATTTTTCTTCATCTGCTGACAGAAATCCATCAGGATTTATATCCAATTGTTTAAGTCGGTCTGTGGTAAGTCGGTTTCCGGGTGTGAAAGGGGGAGGGTTAATTGGCAGTTCTGGCAACATTTTCAAAGGGTCTTCGGGAATGCATCGTCGTACTGCGTAATCTGGGGAAAAGGTAGTTGATACCGGTTTAACCTTCTTGTCCACCCGTTTGTACATTGTAAAGGCTTGATGGCTCGTTCCTTTTTCACTGCTCACTTGTGCCGGATAAAATAAATATTCGTCATCTTCTTCCAGTACATTTGCGTCTTCGGGGTCTTGGATTTGCAGATGTTGCTCGAGATCAACACAAATAGTGCTTTCTTGGGTCCATATAGAAAACACCTTAGTTTCGCGAGCTGATTCAGCTAAGATCACCCATAAGTACCCAACAATAAAGTTAGAATAGTATCGCGTCATGGCTAATACATTCCGTAGATGGGTGGTTAAGTATGTAAGAAACTGAAAAAGGTAACTGGAGATAACAACGACGAGACAACTAGCAAGGCTTTGGAGTCTGGTAGGTAAGTATAAGATCAGGGAGGGAAATTGCGCTAAGTGAGCCGTCAGAGCACAGGATGGTAAAGTTAGTTTGTAGCAGAACTGGAAGAAAAACAAGTAAAATATGTCCAGATGGAAGGGGAGAAAGGGATTAATTGATACCAGAGAAAGTAGGGCATCAAATAGTGTGAGGACAGCCACATCCCGAAATGGGCGCGCTGAAGGTCTCAACTGCATTGGTACATTGTCGTTTGATGGACTAGTAGCCGGCGGATGACAGAATGCGAGTGGGGGAGGAGTCCGATACGAGTTGCCAAGACGGGGAATTGGTTAGGCAGGAAGGTAAAGATTCAGTGGTAATGTTCAAGTTCAACGGCGTGGTGGAAACTGGATGAAGAAACAGTAATTCTGGTATTGTTCGGCCCTGATTTCTTCGCCATTCGGATCTATCATGCATAATTAACGTACCCGCGGGGAACAAAAAAGATCCATACGCACACCAACTATATAGATAAACTCCTCGGACGTGGGCTCGGTACACCTTCCCACCCCGAACCTTGTACGGTTTGAGTGTCACTTTGAAACCGATGAAGCCCGGGAGGGCTGCCATAATCTCCGGCGCCATGGTAAGCGTCTTCCACCAACGATAGCGCCCTGCTCGAAAATCGCATGTAACCGCGCTGCTCGGCAGGCCTTCCTCGCACTGGATGTCCGTGATTATCGCGCGAAATGGTGGGCGCCTGTTTGCCGAGTGAGTAAGATGCTCGTTCGGTCCGAAAAAAATTACGCGCCTGATCGGTCTTGACGTTTGAATGAGCCGGATCCGCCACCCAAAACTCCGAGGGGTCCTCGCGGGAAATCTCTGGGTATGTGTCGGCAGCGTCCAGCAGTCCACTGTGCAAGAATTGCGAAATCACCTCGGGTTGCTTGAATTGGAAGTGAAGAAGATCGCTTGCTTGGTTGGCAACAGGATGGTATCCATGAGCTCGGAAAGTATGCAGAACGAGACGAAGTCTGGCATATTCTTGGGCGAATAAAAAGGGCAGGGGAGGTGGGCATGGCTGATGTAGAGATTCAGTTTCCATCAACCAGTGCCGGCGGCCTATCAGCACAAGTGCCCGATGTGTGAAGGCAAGTACATGGGCGCGCACATCCGTAAATGCGCTGACCTCGGTACGGTGCTTCAGATACTCTGCTGTAACGGCCGCGCAAAATACCGGCCCACGCTCTCGAGCGTATGGCGCAAGAAGCCATGTGTGGCGTCTGTGGCGTGATGGAGGGACCTCAGGTTCGTCGCATACTCGGCGTATCCCCATTCCAACGCGTTCCGCTACAGAATCTAGGGTAATCTCATCCACTCCCATCTGATCTTCTTTAGCAACCGCTATAAGAGTATCATCAAGGAAAACACCCACCATATACTGGCTGTTATCATTTGCTCGCTCGTTCTGTGCGCGTTCCTGCCCTCGCATAAATGCTTCATACTCCACTAGTTCGTTTTTCTCCATGGAGACCCAGTCAAGTGTTTCCCCAAGCGCGATCCAAAGGAGTTGCACAGCGTGCTTCCCTGGTTCTAGCACATTACGATCCTCCCATTCATCAATCCGCGTCTGGCGGTTGTAAAATTCCTCCAGCCCGCGCTCCATATGCACCCAGGCCATGGCACGAGCATTCTCGTCAAGATGCGGGGTGGGTGCGTTACGGTGTAGTTTGTTCAACTCACGCACAAGATCAACCATAAGGACGTCGGTAGTGCTGCCTCCGGTGGCCGTCGGATCTTGCACGCTATTCCCACCGTCTGTAGCAAGTGCCAGCGAGGACGTCGAGAAATTGGCAGGCGAACACAAGCTGGGAAGGTCGTCGCTGTCGCTGTCGCTGTCTGTGTCGCTTACGATAATGCTGTAATCTTTTTCCGGTTGGGACGCAAGTTTGAAAGGGTTTGGGGGCAGGGTCAAACGTTGGTGATCGAAATGAGGCTGTTTGATTACCGCGTCAATCGCCGAATCAAGTGTCTTGGCTGGCTCGTCTTCAGGGATCGGACTATGTGAGCTAAAGCGAGAGTACCGAAGAACGTCGGGGTTCTCGGGGCGGGACTCTGGATCGTCGTTGAAAGGGGAAGCGCAGATGGGGCTCCAGCGGTTGGGAGAATTACTGTGATCCCCGCTGTCGTGACCTTCAGCGTGGGATGCCAGATCGTTGTCAGACGTAGACGCGGAGTTGGAAGAGTCAGAGGAAGGATATCCGGTCCGATGATCAGGGATTGACAGATCGGTGTTCTTGTCGATCAGTGGCTGTTCAACTCCTTTGCTTCCTTCTTTCTCCATCCCGTCTTTCACCAGCCTGCGCAGAAGTTGACCGAGGCCCTCAAACCGATTATTGCTCGGAGCAACATGCGGGGGCGCCTGTTTTCCTTCTTCAAACGTGGCTTTAATGCAACTGAATTCCCGCTCACCGACAAGGCTGAAGTAGTAGGCACAAGGGGCGGCTTGGTAACATGCAAGATCCAGGGTAGGACCGGGGTGCCGGGACAGAGACGGGGATCCACGGTAAGTTTGTCGCTTCCAGTGGTGATTTTTAACACCGTCCGGGAACCATCGGGCGTAGTGCCAATGGGCTCCATATTACTGGTGTCGAAAGGCGGGGGACGGTCGATCGGATGGGTGAGATAGTGCGAGGAGGGGATTCGAGGGGGGAGTGCTGCGCAGAAGGTAAACGGTACGTCTTTCACTTCTGTATTGATTGTAATCTTCGAGGCCTTCTCGAAAGCGGCCTGAGGCAAGGTGAGTTGTCTATTTTCTGAGATTCGAGCTCGCTCCTTCCGTACCTGGTGCCGTTTCGCATCGAGGTTCGCACGATGCTGCGCCTGCTGCAGGCTGACTGCTGGCAGGCGTAGGGGCCAGTTGGAGGCACGTACTTCGGTGGACTGCGGCGCTGCCAGGAGCTGTGTGTAGGCGTGGCCACGACGCAGTCCATATTTCCCAGTGCTGGGATCATGGATCCGAAAATTGGCATTGAGAAGGAGCGCCTTATGAAGCTCCTGACCGTTCCGTTGCTTCTCGAAGCCGAGATACATTGTTTGGGTGGAATCAGCGATCGCTGGACGAATATGAAGGGGCTTCCCTTGCTTGTGAACGGCTCTCTGGGCAGCCGTTGCCGACTGGATCATCTGGACGACTCCTCGACCGTTTACTGTGAATCGATCGGCCGGCCCGAACCCAGCGTCGGGGTAGTGGTGTTGAGCGGGGTCTGACTGGTACGTTTCCAGTCGGTGAATTGTGCGTTGGATTTCCTCACTAATTGAGGAGGGGTGGAAGTCGTCCTGACTGGGGGCGGGTTCGATCTCCATGAAGAGAATTGTGGGGGATGAAGAGACTGTAGAAGAGCTTTGGCTTAATTCTTTGAGAGGCGTATACATTGTGTTATGAGGTGCGTCTCGATGCAACTCTTCTCTTTTATCCTGCTTCTGTCCAATTGCATTCTGGACTTTACCTTCCAGCCACAGCAATGCCAACGCACTCGCTAGTCGCCATATGCACATCCAAGCTCGAATTAGTCCCAAAAATTCGTCCATTAAATGTCCAACTTGCGCAAGACTTGTAGACATTTGCGATGGTCTCGTTGCTTTATTCCCAATATTTGCTAGGTGAGTGAGCTCATGATTTCTTATTTGATTTATCAGGCTCGTACTAGCAGCTGTCGTAGTCGGGGCGGGGACCTGCACGCGCTCCAAGGGTGTCATGTTGGGTTCGGCCGAGTTTACGGACTGCTGAACCATTTTATTTGTTCGTGCCATTTCTGAGCTTTGATTCCAACGCCAGATTGACAGTTTTCCATGTCTGGTCTGCCTGTGAATAATTACACACTGCTGGTTTGAGAGTACGTAGTGTGAGTTCCCAGATGTTGGGTCAAGGGCTCTTTCACGGGGAATGTACTAGCCGTTTCATTGTCAATCCATTTGCCTTTGCCTTTGCCCATAGTGCATTCGTCCTTAGTTTGAAACGCAAACTCTGTGTCATCTTCTGGTCGATCCCTTGAGAGCATGGGCCTTACCGGGTTCAGATCGGGGCTCCACAAGTCGTTTAGAATTTTGTGGGGCAGGCTATCAAGCTGTGCTACTGTCGGCAGGGTAGTTCCGTTTTGTGGCTGTCCCGGGGTCATCGGAACCACTAAGCTCCGTTCCTCGGTTGCAAACCGACCACTGTCGACGATGACGTCCTTTTGGTACGTTTCATATTTATCTTTGCCGCTGTCTCCCTCTGTAACGAATTTGTTATTGCACGTTCTTGGATTAGTGCGGGACCATTATTCCGTGGTATCCGGCGGTCTTCTAGCACTACTTTAGGGCGGATGTCGTACTTTTGCATGCTTTCTCGGTGCGTCTCTTCAAGATCTTTCTCTTCGCTATCTTGAACTTAGAGTGTAGCACGAATAGCGAATATCGCGAATATTCTTGCCAAGCTATTTGCAAATAGCGAATACTTATATTCGCGAATGGCTGTGGCTGTGCTATTCGTGCGAATGCGAATATCAGTTTTTAGGAAAGTTGATATTCGCGAATATTCGCAGCTGTAATATACAGCTAAAATTTCGCTCAAGCGTAGTAAATTTGGGTCTATTTAGCACATCTCCTCTCTAAAACCATAACACACTTCATTTACACTAACTAGATTTGTAATATATATGCAAACCAACCACTTTAAAGATGTATTTGCTTTGACAACTGCTTGACAGGTTGAACATGGCAAGTATGATGGTCAATCAAATGATTGAATATGCAAGACAAAGGCTTGTATGAGCCTTTGACAATGTTTAAACCCACAACATAACATAAAAGAGTCCTCAGCAACTCATTGGTGGCTGCTAAACCCCCGAATTCTCAATGTTTTCACTGAATATTCATATTCATGAATATTCGCGAATATTGCTGACTAAGCAACGAATATTCGCCATCAATATTCGTACGAATGCGAATATCAATGTCTAGGTTTTGGTGAATATTCATATTCGTGAATATATATTCGTGCTACACTCTACTTGAACTACATCTCCTAATATATTTTGATAGTGGTTAGTCCGCTGTGGAATCTTATTACTTACATCCTGTTTCGAGCCTTTTACATTGTCACAACTTGCATAATGTTCTTCCAAGTTCGTGTTTGTCGGCTGCGTGTGGCATTGGTCCTCTATCTCCACTTCATGTTGCTTTGGTCCTAGGCTGGTGGAATCAGCTGTGATGCAACTTCGATCGGAAATATATGCGAGTGAATGATATTCGGTACTGAACAGCACCTCGCTAGTGGCTTCATGAGGTACTGCCATAAGTTCATATCGAGGGAGTCGGGTCTCCCTGTCTTTGAACACAAGGTACGTTCCTTCCTCTCGTTCGTTGATGGAAACTAAATTGTTGCGTTGCCAAGGTCGCCCTAACAGCAACTCAAATGGTGCATTCTGAGAAACCCAGAGTCCCGTTCTTGTAGGAACTCCTCCACAATTTAACTTGACTTCGTGAATAAAGCCACGTAGTTGTCCTCGGCCGCCATTGGCATCGTTCATTCCAGTGGTGCGCGTCATATCGACCGGTCGGTGAAGAATGAGTGCTGCCACATCAGCCCGAACCACGTCCAATTGGGACCCTGTATCAACTATGGCCACTACTCTTCTTCCGCTAACCTCCATTTTGATACGTATTAGCACACCGTCAGAGCGGGGCCATGTCCATTGGGAAAGTGCTGATGGATTTGCTCCCATTAACACTGCTTTGATGTTCTTTAGACGAACCGTGTCCTGAAGGCCATTTCGAATTTCTTTGGACGTTGCAAGTGCTTCGCGTACGGTCATTGGCACTTCCAGACCTAGGATCCGCTCAACAATAGCAGGCACATCAACTCCAACCTGCACCTCCGATTGGCGTCCTGAGGTTCTAGATTCATGTGGGGGGGGCTCTTTGTTGCTGTTGGTGCTGATTTTCCAGTGCTTCCACTACTGGTTGGACTTTTCCTGATCGCCACACGTTCTGGTGCAGAATTCTCATTCTGTCCTCCTCGGCTCTGATTCTTTTTTTCCGGTTTGTTTTCTCTCATTTCTACATCGGGTGGCTCACTGAACCGTGGTCTTCGCGCATCATAGGGTTGTACATCAGCCAGGATTTCACGTATTTTTCCCACTGCTGTTTTCGTGGGTGGCGTGGTAGTGGCAGCTTCCTTTTCATAGGATTTTCTCGATGTGGAACATGTACCCCATCAAAGGCCTGTCGTCAAGCAGCTCGTGTGCTGGGCACAGTTCGCTCAGCCTCATTCACTTGCTTTCCCATTCTTCTTCTGGGAATTGTTAAATATACCTCTCCGAGTTCGAGGTCATCTTCTCCTTCTTCCGAGTCTGATTCAATTACAGCCTCAGTATATTCTTCATACTCGGTGGTATCCATGTTTTCTATGTAACTATTAGCTGCCTCAACGGGCTTACCTCTTTGAACTGGATCCCACATTTCGTAGGCTTGGCTGTCGAGGAAAAAGGATCTTGAAGTGCACTCATCTGTCAAGCCTAGCATCACCCGAGGAACTGCTTGTCGCTTGGCAGCTTGAGCAAGTGGTTCACCCATGTAGTTCCGACGAATGAAATTTCCATCACTCATTTTTAGTCGGCGTGTCTGTTCATCATGCATAATGACTCCGGCTTTTAAAAGTTCTTGAATTTCTGTGCATTGACCAATCATGTGCCCTTCTACACCACAACCAAAGCAGCCACGGTTTTCTGTTTCCACAGACGGCACTGTTTTTCCACCGAGAGGAATATTGTTTGGGTAGGTAGCTGGGGTGGATGATGATGTGGTCATTGTTGACTTGCTGGGTTCCCGCACAGAGGCTGCTTGGGGTCTTCCACCATTATTCCAGTTGGATTGGAGCTTCGGGGGATTGACACATTTGATGGCATTTCCTGTCTGGTCCAATGCCAGAATGGAATAATAAACTGGGGCGTACTCTGCATCATCAATTGTCATCTTGTTGATGCGTCGGATTAAGTCTGCAACCTCTGTGGCTGTTCCATTGGGCTTCACAACTTGCTCTAATTCTCCAAGGCGTGAGGAACGAAGTTCTGTATCAGCAACCTTCTGCTTCTCTTTTTCCTTTCGTGCACGAGCCTTTTCGCGGCGTCTTTTCCTGTATGATTCGTAATCTGACTCGTCCGAAATGTCATCGGATTCCTCGTTTTCAGAGGACATGTCATAATACCCTCCATCACCATCAATATCATAGTCAGCTGCATTGACTACCATGGTTTCTGCACGGTTGCGTCTGAAATACCATTCGGCAGCATTGTTAATTTCCCGTACTGAGTATGGTCGCTGGCTGTCTCTTTTGGGGGCATGCTGTAGAATTCGGTTTTCTAGAACTCTCTGTAGGTCCTTTTGGATTCCCAACCAAAAATACACATCTACACTTACCTCTGTAATGTGTCCTTGCTGATGTAGGGTTCCAGCCATGGTCTTGTATTTGATGTAATACCGTTTCCACTGGGATAAATTATGTATTGACTTGTTCTTTGTCTTGAGCGTATACGTGGTTATGTCACTGGGTCGATATCGAGTGATTGCACGCTCGGCATCATAACATTTTAGGATTTCTCGGCGTAGCCTTGGCCAATCACGTTTCCTATAATGTTCTGATGCTCTAATGAAGGCTTATAATCCAATATACTTTCGCATTTGTCGTAGGGGTCATCCACTCGGCATTTGACAAGCAATCAATCATAATGTTGGATGAAGTATTCTACTTCAGCGTGCTTTCCTTTAAACGTCTTGGGGGCTTCCCGGCTGTTGCGTAAAGGCATGTCAAGAACTGTGCAAAGTGGGGCGCTAAAGGTCATTGGCACATGCCCCGCCATGCGTTTGGGAGGCTCTGGAGATGAGGGAGGTGATGGAAAGGGGCCTCTTTCTTGCCCATACATTTCTTCTTCTGCTTCTGTCAGAAGCGAGCCAGTGGCTAAGGAAATATTATAGGACGAAGAAGACATTGGATGAGGAGCAAATAAATTAGGCTCGTCCGTTGGATGTGAGAATGTTACATGTGGTCTTGGTGGGGCCTCTATATTGGCATCTGGATCAGACATGTTCTGTCCAACTGCAGATAAATGAGGCATTGGTAGGCTAGATTCATATGGCGGGTTAACAAATGTTGGGTTCGGCGGACTATGTGAGTGCATTTTTAAGATGCTGATTGCTGTTTGGGGTGTTGTTTTGGTGTATGGACTTCACGGAATTTCCCTCGCGGTGGGCTCCAACGATGTCAGGTGTATAAATTGTTATACACGAGGTCCTCCGGAATTGGCTTTGTTTGGGAGTTTCTCGTAAGTTCGAAAAAGGGGTTGTGAAGTTGAAAGTGGGGAAAATCTCTTTAAAATAAGAAAGGTGTTGGGTGACTAACAGAGGCGAAAAAGGGTCTAGACTGGGGCTGTGAAAAGGTCACAGGCGTAAAAGCAACTCCGGTTCGAGTTGCTCGTAAGGGTTTCGAGTTACTGGCGCTGGACGGCGGAAGACAAACACAGGATGTTATAGATTCCAGCTATTTGTCTTACAAACACAAGAGCTTCACGTACTCAGGCTGTTTGTACTTTCTTGGAACTGGCGGCGGATTACTGAAAAAAAAAACAAGCACAGGAGCTTCACGTACTCAGACTACTTGTTTCTTTACTGGACGGCAGATTACTGGAAAAACAAGCACAGGAGCTTCACGTACTCAGGCTACTTGTTCTTTACTGGACGGCGGATTACTGGAAAAACAAGCACAGGAGCTTCACGTACTCAGGCTACTTGTTCTTTACTGGACGGCGGATTACTGGAAAACAAGCACAGGAGCTTCACGTACTCAGGCTACTTGTTTTATTACTGGACGGCGGATTACTGAACAGCGGATTAACTGGCGGCGGATTTACGGAGCACAAGATGGGAGCAAAGCTTCTACCTGCTTATGCGTTCAAACTTTTTAGAGGGCAAGATTTTTCTATGATTCCTACAGAGTATTACAGCGGGTATTTATACAATTTTGAGTCTATGATGTCATCTGTTTCTATTTTGACGATGCTGTCCTTGGCTTACTTTTCCCACTAACTTAGCCCCGTTGGCTTAACCACAGCACTGGTTTGCACAGCTGTAAGTCTGTTGGCTTGTCAATAACACTGCTCTGTACTGCTTTAGACTCGTCAACTTGACTATAGCACTGCTTGGCACAGCTGTTCATTTAATTTAGGCTTGCTGGCTTGACAACAGCACTATTTGTAGTGCCCATGCTAGCTCCTAGTTGACATATGGACGTTGCTGCGCCAGGAGACTTGTACTGAAGTGCGCAGCTGTAAGGCTGTGCAGTCTGATAGGCTGGTTCTAGTTGTCCTTTCGACGTTGTTGTGTCTATGGTGCAGCTGTAAGGTCGTGCAGTCTGTTTCCCATTATTTCCTAGCCTTTTCTAATTTGGCTCTGACTCTCTTTTATCTCCAAACAGTTTTTGGAGATGACACCACTTTAATTGGAAGGCTTTGCCTCTCATTCTTACACTCCCTGTCCTTCTGAGCCTGTCTCAGTATCCAACTGTGATGACCTAAAATCTTTCCCAATTGAGAAAACTGGCCAGTAGCAGAATTTCAAATTATCTCCTCCTATCCACACGCTCATTCAAATGGACAGGCTTCGATACGCACATGGATGCACAAGTTGCAGGTCAAGTAGGGGCGCGATACTGCAATAAAGGTCATCATTAATGAATATATGCAAGTGGTGGAATTGAACTCACCAAGACTCCCTCGGGCACAATGTCCCCACTCAGCGGACATCCAAAAAATCCAGCGAGCATGGTCAAGGTGGACACAAGGTCCAGCAGAGAAGGAGGGATGTGTCGGAGGTCAGACAAGTCCCAGAACACGTGTGATATGCGGTGCTGGAACATTAAGGTCAGTAAAGTCATGCAAACTGTTAGATGAGACTTCCCAGCACCAGGCTCCCAGGCATGCATAATGCTCTGGGCGAGTTGGAATGTCAGAGAGCCTGTCTGTGAGCTGGGTTTGGAAGTTGCACTCCAATGCAAAATACAAGTGATTCTTATGAAATCCCGATTCTTAATAGTGTCTGCAGTTGCTAATATTTGCGAGATTATGCGCCAATTGTCAAGTCTGATCTGTTTCCGTATATTCCACGTGTCTGTTCCATTTATGCAATATGTTCACGTGTAGTTTATCAAGATCCAAATCCAACACAGATAATATTTTGAGGGAATACAAATGAAACTTGGTATAGCTTCTGGGTGTCTCCAAATGAATTACTACTTGACTGGTTAAGCACGAAAGCCTAGTAGCTTCACGTCCAACAGGTGGGGTACAATTCACTGGCTTCCTTCCCATAACTATCGACTTAAATACTCTACAGGAATCTAAATATAAATGAGACAGATACAAACACGTGGCAAGGTTCAGGGTATCTGACTAGTGGTATGACAGCTAGTTGAAGAACTCCTGTCGGATATCATAGATTAGTAAAAACAAAATGGATTTATAAGGATCATCAACAAGCCAAACAATGTGATGAGTAAAGATCTGCATCGCTTGGAACGATCATGATGGGATATAGTTGATGTACTTCCTCGCCGGCTCACCGTTACCCACCTCGGTAACTATCCGTCCACCTTGATTCCTCCTTGAACCATCTGATTGATTTGTCTGAAAGCTGTGATAGCCGTCGCCTCTCAGTACCAGAGTATGGTTTCTTAGTCAATCGACAGATTGACTGGGTTCCACCCTTCCTTGGCAGTCCTGATGATACCAGATGATGTCAAGCGGTAAGCCCTCTTGTTCAAAAGGATGATTCCTCGTAATACACCCTTAGTCAGGGATGTGCAGTAGCCCCAATCTGTTTCCAGGATGGTTGGGCACTTTCCATAGTTTGCTCCATTAGCAACTTCTCACGTCAACCCTTTACCAGGATCGTTGTCCAGTGCCTTTCTAATGGTCCGAGACACATTATATCCCTTTTAGCTAACTGCCCAGGCCAACATTAGCCCTTGTGAGATGACATCTTAATGTAGCATAGCACATTATAGTAAGTTGCAATCCAAATGATTTTAAATAAATGCTTGGGTGCCCCAGTACTAGGTCTGTCACTGCGGGGGTGTCCAGATAAATGTCTGGAAATAGGTGCACCAGGAGGTGGTCATATTGCGCACACCATGCCACCCAGAATCCGAGATGCCTGAGCCAAAAAAAGGTGTGCTCCTTGTTGAGCTACACAAAAAAAAAATCAGCAACCCGACCCACAGGTTCTCAGAGCAACATGGAAATCACCACAAATTTGAAGAGCTGATGCTAACACTGCACCTTGTCAACATCGTCCTCCTGAGAGCAATGGTACTCAGCCAAATAATTCTCAAAGGTTAGTGTCATCTGGTCAAGGAGGTCATCGAAGATGGGCAGCATGGTAATTGCTGAAGGACAACACAGCCAGCAGACCTGGATGGGCTAACACAGGGGACCCTGCTCCTCAATGCACCAGAATGAAAACCAGGCACACACCAGGAAGTGCTCATGCGTGATCTCATCCAGGGACCAGTCCCATGGGTAATCCGCAATCTGGACCTGAAAGTCAAAGAGTGGGCATTGAGGAAGTGAGTAATACGGTGGAGATGGGAAGACTTTGTGCAAGAGGTCAAAGAAGGGGGGCCATAGGGCCTGAGTGGGTGAGATGTGCAATTTTGTGAGCCAACAATGAAGGAGGAGGTCCTGGTGACAAAAAGGTTCCAGCCCCGCAACACCGAGAATGGCGGTGGTGGGACCAAAGAGTGGCAGTATCAATGCTGATTCTGAGTGCTTGTGGAAGAAACAATGTGAGGCGCGAAAATCGTCCACACCATACCCGAGTGCAAGGCGAGTCCCATCAGGGTTGTGGTGATCCCAGTCCAGGAAAAAAACAGTGAGACATTGCGGGATCCAAGAAGAAAAGGAACCCCAGGTTCCAAGCCATGGTAAAGTTGTGCAAGGTGTAGGACATGGTGGTGGGAAGAAAGAGGATAGTGCTGCAGAGGGACCCAGAGACCATGTTTCAAGGAGAAAAGCTTAAATGTGCTTCAAAAAGAAGTGCTAAGCGACCTCTACTTTTGGAAGTAGATCAAAAGAACCCTCAAGTTCCCAGCATGACAATGAGAATACCAGCAGCAATCAAAAAGACCTTGCCAAAATAGCCAAATGGAGGGATAGGGGTTGTGGCCAAGTTGTATAACCCAGTGCAACAGAGGAAGATCACAGTTGAACTACAGAGGAGTGGAGGTTCCACGATATGGGGAGTTGAGTGCCGAAGACAATGGGGATGCCCAGTGCAACAATAATCAATAGGTGGTGACAATAAGCCCTATGACAATCCAGACAACAGGACCACCATGAAGGGAGAAAACCGGAAAATTTGGAATGCAGGGTGCCTTCACAGGTGATAATTGCTGGGCAGTGTCAATAAGCCCCATGATGCAGGAAATTTTTGAAGGATAAAACTCGCCTTGGAGGGGGGATTTTTGGAGATGTAGGAGAAGACAACAGGGACCTAGGGGTCGTTAGGGACAACAACCTTGAAGAGGGAGGGTGATGTCATGAATCACCCAGGTTGCTCTTTTTTTCCGTGATATGTCTGTATAGATACAGATGTGTCTAGCATCATGGGACTCACAGGACCTTCTCATGGTTGAAAACCGATTGAGGGTTCCAGGACTGTTGCAAACCAATTGGGGTTTCAACCACTGGATAAAGGAAGACATTAAGGGCTAGGGAACCTGTACAGATGGGCCCCCTAACCTTCCGACACTAGGGCTATGGTGATAAATGCGGGGGAGTCCAGGAGTATTATCATTAATGCTCCTTAATGCTGTGGTACAGGAACCGATCGCGACCAACTGCAATCGTATTTAATTTATTCAAAGTGTATATAAGCGCGGTAGAATCTCCCTGTACAGTAGATTCTACCTTGTCCAATTTCAGGCTTCTGCTTTGGCTTGACATAGGCATTGTCTCCACCCTGCCCTGCTTCCTACTCATTTTATTGCAGGTGGCATCCACACCCTGGGTTCTATACCTGAGTGGATATCACACTCTCTTTGACTCATTCCAGGTTCCACCTCGCATCCCAACCTACAACATACGGTCTCCTAGGGAGGACACCATTCGGTTGGTCTTGCTGCTCGGGCAACACACAAGCTATTTGTGTCTGCTGGGTTTCTCCTGATTGGGGTCCTCACTGGGTTACTCACTGTTTAGTCAACCCAGAGGCTGTTGCTGACACTGTTCTGAGTTTTGGAGAAACTTGGGAAACTGCTCACCCAGTTGCCTTTGGCTCATATCAATTAAATTCAGCTGAAAATAATTATCCTGTCCATGGGAAGGAACTCCTTGCTATAGTGAAGGCACTGAAGAAATGGAGAAGTTCATTACTCAATGTCTATTTCAAGGTTATGACAGATCATCATACCTTGGAATATTTCCAGGCTCAGAAATGTCTCACTGACAGTCCTGCTGGTCCATGTATATGGCTGACTTTGACTATGAAATCCACTATGTCACAGGGGAAGAAAATTGTGTTGCAGATGCACTATCTCGTCTGCCCAACCTCAAGATGAAAGTTCAGAAATGACACCTCTGGTCGCAGCTGTATAGCTATCACAGACACACCTACTTCAGTGAGATTGAATTCCTGCTGCTGCAGGGACTCTCAATATATCTGCCGATGAAGAATTTCTATGTTGGATCTCTGTCGCATATGATACAGATGAATTCACTAAGCAGTTTGAGGTTGGTATCACAGCTGAAAGCATCTCAGGTGTCCGCAGAAGCCCTTGTCAGAACCTAGTATATATTGGTGAAAGACTAGTCATTCCTAAGGATCCAGCAGTACGGGAACTTCTCTACCATCTGGCCCATGACTCTCTTCGACATTTTGAGTTCACAAAGAGTTATGCTGCACTGAGAAATTCATTCTATTGGCCCAACATGAGGCATGATCTTGAGGATGCATATATTCCCTCATGTGTCAACTGCCAGCAGAACAAAAGTCGAACAAAGAAACCTGTCAGGCCTTTACATCCACTTCCAGTCCTGCACGGTCGATTTGAAAATGTTGCATTGGACTTCATTGGGGCCTTGCCTACTGATGATACTGCAGAACAGACTGCACTGGTCTTATTCAATGAGTGATACTGTGAGAATGGGTTAATGAAAAACCTAATTTCTGACTGGGACAAGGCATTCACATCCAAACTCTGGGAAGCCTTGCACAAGCTTACTGAGGTGAAACTGAGATGTCTACATCTTACAATCCAGAAACAGATGGAGGCAGTGAACACACCAATAAAACAGTCGTTCAGGCTATTCGCTACCATGTTGATCGAAATCAGAAGGGATGGTGTGCCTCACCACCACAAGTTTGCTTTTCCATAATGTATTCACTTACAGCTCTTTGCGGTACAACAGGCGCGGCCGCTTTTTTTTTTTTTTTGAACTTTTCACTAGAACAGTCGCTGTGGGGTCAGTTCTTGTCAGAATCCCTTGGAAATAGGCGCGTTGGAATCGCGATGTAAATCTGCAGGCGACCGAATACCGGCTTTTTTGATCTTATTACATAATGAAATTTCTTCCAAAAAAACATGGCTTTCAGCAGAAACACTGTAGCACTGTGAGTACTGGCCCGATTGACCTAATTCCTGGATATGTTATGCATCTGAGATGGGGCTATGGGTCCTGAACGTTCACAGGTATAATATTACCCAAAGCGTCTTGTAGTAGTTTATATATGGTAGGACTTAAATATCTACCTCACCAAAGTGTGTGCCAAATCACAATTAGTCAACCTACTGCTGATAGGAGTGGACCGTCCCAAAGCCCCACCTCAGATGCATAACATATCCAGGAATTAGGTCAATCGGGCCAGGACTCACAGTGCTACAGTGTTCCTGCTCAAAGCCATGCTTTTTCGGAAGAAATTTCATTATGTAATAACATCAAGAAAGCCGGTATTTGGTCGCCTGCAGATTTACAGCGCGATTCCAACGCGCCTATTCCCAAGGGATTCCGACAAGAACTGACCCTACAGCGACTGTTCTAGTGAAAAGTTCAAAAAAAAAAAAAAAAGCGGCCGCGCCTGTTGTACCGCAAAGAGCTGTAATGCATCTACTGGATTTTCACCATTCCAGTTGAAATCTGGTCATTCACCTTGGATTATTCCAGCTCTTGCACCTACCATTGGTGGAGAGACTGTAGAGGAGTTGGATGCTCAGTCACTCATCAAAAAGCTTGAATTGGATGTACAAACAGCTCAGGACAGCTTGACAGCTGCTAAAGTCAGACAGGCTTATCATGCAAATATGCATCGCACAACTGAAGATGTATACCAAATTCATGACCGAGTTATGCTCTCAACTACAAATCACCATCATGATTACAAGTGAGCTGGAGCTAAACAAGTAGCCAAATTCATGCCTTGAGATGATGGTCCATATGAAGTGGTCAAGGCATTTCCAGAGTGTTCTGAATACACTTTGAGACTTCCGAACAATCCTAACTGTTCCCCGGATTTCATGCTCACCTATTGTAACACCACATCCCTAATGACCTTATACTCTTCCCAACTCATGAACCAGGACAGCCAGGTCCAATAATTACACCTGATGGTGTAGTAGAGTGAACAACTGAGAAGATAGTGGATGAACACAGATGTGGATGAGGCAAGCAGTACTTGGTGCACTGGGAAAGATATGGTGCAGAATGGGATCAGTGGGTCCCTGGTTGGGACATGCAAGACACAATTGCACTTGATGTGTGGGAGGAAGAAGAAGAATTGTAACCCATTCAAATTTTTTGAAGTGGGGAGGGTGTAAGTCTGGCACTTACTTACAGTGATTGATGAACCCAGTCCAATTATTACTACCCATCTTTGATGGATGAACCCAGTATTTAAACCTTTCTCATTAGTTGTACTTATTTATCTTGTCTTTCACTTATACTATGACAATCTAGGTCACTATTTCTTTTCATGTATTCCTATCTTGCCTCCCACTTGCACTACAACAATCTAGATGACCGTTCCTGTCTTTCTGTCTGAATCAGTGAGGACTCATTGCTGGTGTCCTTTCAATGTGCTAGCACCATGCTTGATGAGCACCTGTGCAATGTCAGAATGACCCTGCTTCAATGCAAGGTCCAAAGCAGTCATGCCCTCTCTGGTGGCTAGGTTGGCTGATGCATTTTGCTTAATGAGCAGCTGTACAATTTCAAGCTGACCCTTCCTTGATGCAAGATGCAGAGCAGTCTCACCATATATGGTGGCTGGGTCAACAGATGCATTGTGCTCAATGAGCAGCTGTGCAATGGCAAGGTGACCCTGATTACAAGGCAATATGCAAAGCAGTCTCACCATATGAACTGGCCAAGTCAACAGATGCATTGTGCTCAATGAGCACCTGTGCAATGTTGAGGAAACCCTGCTTTGAAGCAAGATAAAGAGCAGTCCTCCCATGTCTAGTGACTAGGTTGACTGACGCATTGTGCTCAATGAGCATTTGTGCAATGGCAGGGTGACCCTTAATCGATGCAAGATGCAGAGCAGTCTCACCATCTTTGTTGGCTAGGTTAACAGATGCATTGTGCTCAATGAGCATTTGTGCAATTTCAAGTTGATCTTGCTTCAATGCAAGATGCAGTGCAGTCCAGCCATCCTCTGTGGCTAGGTCAATAGATGAATTGTGCTTAATGAGTAGCTGTACAATGTCAAGTTGATCTTGCTTCAATGCAAGATGCAGTGCAGTCCAGCCATCCTCCATGGCCAGGTCAACAGATGCATTGTGCTTAATGAGCAGCTGTGCAATGTCGAGATGACCATGCTTCAATGCAAGATGCAGTGCAGTCTCACCATCTTTGTTGGCTAGGTTAACAGATGCATTGTGCTCAATGAGCAGCTGTGCAATGTCAAGGTGACCATGTTTCAATTGCAAGAAGCAGTGCAGTCCAGCCATCCTCTGTGGCTAGGTCAACAGATGCATTGTGCTTAATGAGTAGCTGTGCAATGTCAAGTTGATCTTGCTTCAATGCAAGATGCAGTGCAGTCCAGCCATCCTCCATGGCCAGGGCAACAGATGCATTGTGCTTAATGAGCAGCTGTGCAATGTCAAAATGTCCATGCTTCAATGCAAGATGCAGTGCAGTCTCACCATATCTGTTGGCTAGGTCAAGAGATGCATTGTGCTCAATGAGCAGCTGTGCAATGTCAAGGCGACCATGCTTCAATGCCAGTGCAGTCTCACCATATCCAGTGGCTAGGTCAACAGATGCATTGTGCTCAATCAGCAGCTTTGCAATGTCAGGATGACCCATCTCCAATGCAACATGCAGTGCAGTTTCCCCACCTTCATTGGTTATGTTTACAGATGTATTCTGCTCAATAAGCAGAGAGCACACTGCTTGAGTGTAGCCTATTTCAGCACACATAACCAATGCAGGTGGTATGGGCCTGTCCCAATAACGGGGGCGATACCAAGGTTGAGGACGCAATTGGTACAGAGCAGCATGTTGACTGCTTCCATCTTCTAGGAGACACATTGTCAAAGGGAGTAGCATGTCTTGATCCTGGTCATCGCAAAGCTGCAGGTGATGGAACCAAAATTGTGGTGCATACAATGCAAATGGGTAGTCTGGGAGTGTGTTCTTGGTCATCAAATGTTTGGCATCTGCAAAGAGGAGGAGATAGCGGACACAATTTTGGGTAATGAATCTGTGGGAGACACTTTTTGTAAGGTCAATTCTTGAGCCAAATTTGTGATGGAATTGCAGGGAAAGAATGTAATCCTTGACAGATGAATGGGCAAGCTCAATTGTCAGTTCATCCAAGCCATTTTTTTTGAAGATGATCAGACCCTCCAACAACCTGAAGAGGCCAAAGTTGTCTTGACGTCTATTTGGGTAGTAACTGGATTTAGCTGGGTCAGAAAAGTTGAATGCCAGGTCATCCAAGCGAAAAGCAACAGCATCTGCCAGCTCATCTACTGTGATTTGTATGGCAGAGAACATGAGCCACCGGAGGATTGCTTGGATAAAAACTGTTCTTTTGGAGGTGTCTGTACCCCGGGTCAGGAAACGGTCATAAATCCCAAACAGATCAGCTGGGAGAGCTGCAAGGATTTCATCCCAGTCATCTTCCCAATCACAATTATGCAATTCAATGAGGAGACATGCAGCCATGCAGAACCTGGCCATGCAAGTTAGCTCCTGGTCAAATTACACCACAATCAGAGGACTGACATTCCATTGCTCTTCTGCACAATCTGCTTGGTAACATCTTTCACATACTTGTCATCACTAGCCCAGTTGCCAATCTCTGGAACTTTGCTGCTAACATAAGATTTGATGTCATTGGTTGTAACTGCAGAACCAAGCTCAATGACAGTTACATCCTTGAATGCTTTCTTGAATTCCTCAAGAGGTTGACTAGTAAACAGAAGATGTAGCAAATGTTTTGCAGGATGGCACATGCTGTGAATGAACTTGAAAGAGGCTTCCAGTCTGCCTTGTTACATTCATCAAGCCCATCAATAAAACATATGTCGTGTTGAACTTTGAAAGTAGATCCTCGAGGATTTCTTGCAGATCCTTGGACTGTGGCTGTATAGTTCCATTTCCCAGTTTTTCATAGCCTATGAAGAGCACCATAGGGAGAAGGAGACAGTTTAGAGAGCTGCCAGATGATTGATCGTAGCATGATGTCCATGTGCTGCTGCTGCTCATTCCTGAAGTCAAAATAGAAAAATACAACCGCAGACCGCTCAGGACAGGTCTTGATAACTTCTCTTATCACTGTTGAACTGCTCACACCGGTATTGTCAATGGCAGAGTTTCTATATTACTAGCAACACCACTCACCTTAGTACACTTTTTCCAGTACCAGCTATGACAAATTATCAGACGAGGAATTGGAACAGAATGAAATTGACTTACAGATTCCATTGATCCATAAAGTGCCGGGAGTGGCCTTCCATCTGGTGAATCGCCCATCACCCAGGAGCCAGCTGCCAGTGTCTTTGTGATGGAGGCTCTGCAGGTGGTACTGTCTGTCCTTTGTATCAGGAGGAGAGTCCAACCACTTGTCCAGGACTTCTTCAAGGCTAGACACAATTCAGTTTACAAAGTATTTGACACAGAATTTTGATTAACCTATAACCCTGGTTCACACTGCCGTTGTTGAGAAAAGAGTCTGAGAAAAGGAAGGCGACCTTGCCGACATACATATTGTTTGTCATGTTTTGAACTCCTTTGATATTCACAGTAGGACCCTCCCCCGTACCGGCAGCGCCACCCATTATGGCCGCCTACTCCGCCCGGTCCTCCTGTTCCTCCTGAGGATACAAGATCATGATGCTGACATCTCCGACAATTTCCCTACGCACCATAAATGTTTGCAATGATGGTTGTGGATTCATTTCTCTGGGAAGACATGATCGGTATGGATTGTTACGGTATCAATCTGATGTAAATAGACCACTGAGAGGCTGTTTGCTACCAGCGATGACTTCACATCGGAACAAGCCACTCACAGAAAAGATGAGGATGTTTTCCTGGTCCGGGGACTTGGAGGTAAAGACAAGCCGGGTAACCTTGAGCGCCTCGTGTGGAACAGCAGGCACTTTGACACAATGAATGTCCGAGAAGCAAGGAGTCGGAGCCTTCCGAATCGGCGACTCGGACTACGAATGAGCCGGTATGTCAAGCTATACCTCGTATATTAAGCAGATGCCTCGAATCAGAGTGTACATGTTTGTACTGCCGAAAATACCCCATTCGTAACCCCTCTCTCATGAATTCGCTCAGACGCCCGAGCGCTTAGTGAGTTCAACCTCCCCGATCAGCCGCTCAACATCCACTCAACGGCATGCTGTCCTGCACGTCGTCTCTTCTGTTCCACCCAATATCTCCACCTTTCAGCCTTACTACTGGCCCTCAATTGTTTTATATTCTGGTGTTCTACTTATAAACAGATATTGCACTCTACCAAGCCTCTGTCAAGAAGCTCCAAAATTCGCAATACCTCAAAGCGTCGCGTTCAAATGCAACCAAAGTCAATCGGTATCAACCTGCATTTTTCCCATGCTTATTCTCCAACGATGTATTCAACCACAATTTAGCTTCGGCAAGCTCCGCTTTATTACGCGCCATTCCATTCTGAGCAGGCATGTGGCCCATTTTCACGTGTTCAAGGTCCGCTCAAAGGGCAGGCCTGTGTATCTTTGCCTCGCTTTCCTCCTCCCATCATCCCCCCGCTCCACTGCTGTCCTCCCTCCACACAGGCCGAATCAGCATCCTCCAATACCTCAGCCCATCCGCAAAATACTGCAAGCCTTAACTTAATCGTCTGTCTGCGTTTCAGGACCGTGCTCCATGACCGCCTTCAAGCACGCATCAACATATGGCGAACATCAAGACAGAGGATTCCAATATCATCACTCGAAGCTCTGTCCATTGGAAGCCAATGATCGCGCCAGCCGGCGCCTCTCCGCCGCCTCGATTTCGGCGCTTAACTGTCCTCTTTCATCAAGTACACCATCCGCTACGTCAAACGACTACCAGGCCCCACGAGACTCAAGACCAAGGGCTCGAGACTACGCAATGCTCTCTCGTACTCCGCTTGCCACAAGATTGAATTCAATCGCAAGACCTCTCGGTTGGCCCGTGTTTGCCGCTTGCCATAATCCTGGAGTTAAACCCGCTATACGAACTTGCCTCCATTCTATATTGAACTACCCCCATCTCCACTGTTGATTGAGATCGACTCTGCTCCAGTTTACTTCTCGAGCCGCCTCCACAATCAACCATTCAAGCACTCAACTTATGCGCAAGACCTTTTGGAAGGCTTCTAATGCGAGCAAGAATTGTCGAAATCTACGGTAAAGCCTGCTGGAATTTCCTCTTGGTTGTACTGACGTCTGTCGTTCCACTTGCACTGATTTGAGAGAGTTCGTCTTTCTTTTCTTTACAGCGAGTATCTCATGTACGGGTACCGAATACCATTGATGATTGTCTTCAGGTTCAATCCGAATATCTGTCGATCATGGAACACCGGAGATTATTTGGCGGTGCGGTTGGTACGTTTACGCCCACCGTTTATTCACCACACCACCAGAACTCACGACAATCATTATCGCAGTTGTTCAACTTTTCAAGGGTGCGTGGCCTACATCAACCTCTAAACTCATGCAAATAAGTAGCGCTCTTCATCCGGGAATACACCTACGACCCACCGTTGACTGTGTGCAGCATTTCCTGAAGATACTATCCCTCCCGAAGTATGCCGACTCTTAATGCGCTCACATCGTGCTAATCACTCTATATTTAACACAGGTAGAAGGTTTTTTGTGGACTGGTAGACAACGAATCGGCGGTGCGACTCTTCCCTAGGCACAAACCTCCCCTGATTTTACTGTATAGTGACACCTTGACCGTGTCGTAGATCTCTGAGACGGCATCGTCGTCGATGAGTGCGATCACTAAGTTCAACACTGATCTGGGCGCGTAGATGTATCCCCCATCGTCAAGAGTTCCGAGTCTGCCATGCGTCATCGGGGAAAGTAATGTTCGCTCCCACGCCATGTTATTTGCTTACATCGATGTGATGTTCGCAGCTGTAGTCGCGGGGGACCATCCGCTTTGATGTGCGTGCGTGCAGTTGATTACAAGACGTTTTTCTCATGCTTAGTATGTCCGAATTTACGTATATTCACCCCATGCCCATCCGATCTCGGTGTCGTGTTCAATCGGGGGAGTCGGCGGTGGCCTCGCGGAGAATCACGACACCGACTCTGGACCTCGACGTTATGACAACGTACTTAGATACTTTGATGTTAGGTTAAATGTACGGTAGCCCGGTTTAATTTACAGACAGTGAGGATAGACATACCTTCAGAGTCATCCCGACTCGGATCCGGAATTCATCTAACTGTGGAGGGGCCCGGGAGAGCGTTGTCTATCTCAGAGTTCACTGGATGGGTGGAGATCGAGGGCGCAGCTATCATGGAAGGGCAGTGGAAGCTCAAAGCGACCATCAAAGGTGTCATCGGAACTTAACAAGATTCAAATGGACACTGCTTTAAATTTGAATTTAATAAAGAGGGAAATGATGAGCGAATTAATGAGCACGTAATCAAAAAAAAATTGAACTCTGTCCGGTAAACATGCACGAATTATGCTTCACAAAGCGCGAAATCAGGTGAGAGCCGGAGCGAAGCGACGGCATGTCTTGTGCTTACTTGTCCTTTTCCCGCGCCCACTGCACTTCCACCCCACCGCGTCGTTGCCGTTCCTCTCTCGCGTTTGATCGCATTGCAATTGTGTCAGCCCATATCAAAAGATTTATCGACTGCCATAAATCTCGTGGAGTCTGACTATAAGAACGCCGAGTGGACAAAAACATTGACGGATGGTTTTCACGATGATAGCCACCAACTGCGCTTTCCACCCGTTGCAGTCACGCTCTCCTTCGCTCCTCCATTAGCCCTCGCACTCGCCACCCCACAACCCAGCGTCGCCGTCGAGCAAACACCCGCGCACTTCACCCATGCACCATCCGCCAGCCAAATGCCTTCAGACGCCGTGTAGCCATGTCACTCTCGTGGGGCGACATCCAGTCAGTGCAATTGACCCAGCACATTTTCACGGGCACGTGCCGCCTGCCTAATGCGGTACGCCCCGATGTTCTTCGCGCGTTGCGTGTTATTTAACCTGGTTTGCCCAGTGCTCGTGCATGTCGAATCAAGGTAGTACCCAAAGGGCTCCTATCATTCACAAATGGATATTTTGAGTCAAATAGACTTCTCAGCGGCGGTACGACCTGGACCATAGGGTTAACACCCTCTCGTCCCCTCTATGTCTTGTGTAGTCTAGCGGTCTATGGTCCGATATTTGTATCCTCATTACCTAATGTGCTCGGTTCAATTAGCCTTGTTTCAAGCCCCCGCGTAGGCTGAATTGCTTTTTTTTTGCGGACCTTTTCTGTCCTCGACGTTTATACCCACCTCTCCAGAATTTAAGGTCAAGCGCTTTCCTTCGTAAAATTTTAGATAAACAGCTCAATAATTTAATTGTATCTAGGAACGATTCAAAAAATTCAGAGACCAACTTGGTAACCCATTGTATTCTATGACCGGCGCTGACCCTCCTTGTCCCCCTTCTTCGGCCAAGTCGTATCCCGCGTTTGAGCGGTGAATTCGTGCCTATTAATGTCAGCTACCATCAAACTTACATCGCATCCGATGTTTCGCTTAACAATGCTTGACATCCACAGCCGGTTCCCGTGCGGAACCTGTGTGCGCAGGATTTCCGCTGCCTTCTGGAACGCATCTGCTCGCCGAAGTAGGTCGTGAGCATATCCTTCGACCTAGAAAATGAACCGGCGGTCAGTATTTATTGAACGATAAAAGAAACAATTTAAAAGCACTGACTTCCTCCTCATCGTCACTATCTTGAGCTTCCGTGCGGAACCTGTGCGCGCAGGATTTCCGCTGCCTTCTGGAACGCATCTGCTCGCCGAAGTAGGTCGTGAGCATATCCTTCGACCTAGAAAATGAACCGGCGGTCAGTATTTATTGAACGATAAAAGAAACAATTTAAAAGCACTGACTTCCTCCTCATCGTCACTATCTTGAGCTTCGAAGGACGGGAAAAGTGCACGGTGGGTCTCCTATATATCCGCTGTGTTGTCCAAGCTGGCATCTGGCGACCGCGCGCGCTTTCCAAGCAGGCTCGGTGTCATGAAGTCGAGGTTTCTCTAGCCGCCCCCTCCTTCAAGCATCTCAGGTTTTCGTGCGGGTCCTGTTGCCTTTGGTGCCGAATGCTACTGCTGGTTTGGTAGTTTTACACCCTGACATGGGAGTGAAAACACGCGACGCGTCGGACGCGTTGTGTATATGGCCTTGTTTACATTACGGCTATGTACGGCAACCGGCTTCCCGGCAAATCACATGTCCCGTGAAAACCTGCTGGGTCAATTGCGGCTAGTGGCGACATCCACGGCGCGAACACCACCGTCACGCCCTGCACGAACACCGTCCCCATCCCTAGCCCCATCCCTGTCGACCCCGCGCTCACTCGCACTAGCGGCTCTCAGTCTCAGTCTTCTGCCTCCTCTGAGTCGTCTCCTGCTGCGTCTGCGTCCCCCAAGAGCCGAGTATCAAGCCCTACACCCCGATGCCGACGTACTTCCCCGCACCCCTCCCCGCCGTCCCCGAGTCTCGCCCCGGCTCCGACTACTCGCACTCGCTCTCCCCTGATTCACAGCCCGGGCGCAAGCGGGGCCGGGAACGCCCCGCTCTCCCTCCCGATGCTGAGCCCGCTGCCGCGCGTGAACGTCAACACCGGCCCGCGCGTGCCCATCTCGCCTCACATGCGCCCCGGGTCCGTCCATCTCGCCTCGCTGCATCTGCACCCCGCCACCCTGCACGGCACCGTCAGCCCGGCGCGCGTGTACGCGGAGCTGCACCCGCGGGAGCGGGGAGAAAGCGAAAGCAAAAGGGGAAAGGAGGAAAGTCAAAGGGGAGAGGGCGAAGAGGAGGAAGCACACGGGGAGTGCGGCGGAGGCGTTGCGGGTCGTTACGGAGCTTGCGAAGGGGTCGTCGGCGGTGGCGGGTCCGGCTCCAGCGGCGGCGGCGGCGGCGGCGTCGGAGGCGCAGCAGGCCCCACAGGACAAGTTGAAGGTCGAGGACGAGGGCGAGATGACGCTCGTGAAGAGCGGGGGGGAGGCGGCGGGAAGGTACTTCGGGGACGGCGCAGGCGCGGTCGAGGGAGGGCTCCCCATCCCGCGCGCGGCGTACGAGTCTTCGCAGGGGCAGGCGCTCTTTGGGTACCCCGCCGCCTCCGCCTCCTCCTACACCCCGAACTACGCCGGTTATAGCAGCAGCAGCACCCCCGGCCCCGGCCCCAGCTACGCCTCCATGGCGCCGTACACCCCCCTCCACCCCACCAGCGCCTACCCCAACACCAACGCCAGCGGGATGCCCGGCACGGCGGTTTTCCTCCCTACTACGACGACGCCCTCCGCGCGCGCAAGAACAGCGTCATCCCGCTTCCCGTGCCCGTGCCGAACCTCATCAAGAAGAGCCGCGGGCGGCATGTGCCTGCTGTTGCCCTCCCCGCGGCAAATGCGTTTTCGCCGACGCCTGTGCCTTCGTCCAGCGCCAACGCCGGCGCCTCTTCCTCTTCCTCCTCCGGGGGCGGATTGGGGCGCACGGGCAGCGCGGGCAGTGTAGGGGCCGGGGGCGCGGAGCGCTCGTTCGTGTGCGCGGTGGAGGGGTGCGGGAAGTGTTTTGTGCGCGGGGAGCATCTGAAGCGGCATGTACGGAGTATACATACGCACGATAAGCGTGAGCGGCTTTTCCTCCTCGTGAAGAAGCAGAACCGGAAGCTGACGACTTTTCTTGTTGGGCAGCGTACAGATGCCCCCACGACGGGTGCGGGAAGGCGTTCAGCCGGAGGGACAATTTGGCGCAGCACACGCGGGTGCATTTGCCTGTGTAGGCTGTAGCCCGTCTCTCCCCCTGTCGACCGTGGCGACGCTCCTCCCCCGACCACTCTTGCATCCGACTCGACTCGACTCGACTCTAGCCTACGACTCCCTCCTCCGACCTCAGACGCAGGACTCCAATCTAAAATAGAAGAAAAATCTTGTGTATCCCGGCGCACCATGGCACCACTGTATATTGTATTTCTACCTCTCTACCTGTACCACCCATCCATCCCATCCCGGCTACGAGCACCCATTCCCATCCAGCTCTGCCTCGGCCTCGGCCTCCCACTCGCCACTCTAGTCTACATTCCTATTCTATTACTACCACTCTCCATAAGTACCCTAGCAGCACCTCTTTTTTTATCATACGATGCGATACGATACAGATTACTTAAAGCTACGTACCTCGAACGAACGAAAGTATTCTACTCTAGCTAGCATTGGGCAGCACGCCACGGCATGTAGATCGATAGGAATTCCATCGAGATTGCCGTTTTGAGCTGGTGCTGGAGCAGGGAACGGGGCTATTGAGGTTGGATGTAGACTCGATACCAGGGGCGCCTATATGCTTAACAATTCCTCGTTTTCCCGCTCGTAACACTGGTCTGTTGCACTCGCAACCTTATGCGATCGGGAGAAACGGTCATACACCGTATTACAACAAACATGCATTATCCAAGTCTAATCCAGACGATAAAAACTACACCACTGAGTCCATACCAGCAGGCGGCCTACACACTCTAATGGTCGTCCGCCCCCGGTGTCCCCCACTTCACCGAGCGCACCACGCCACCCTGCCACGCCTTCACCCGAAGGCCCGCCATCAGCGACAACCGTCGATAGCTCCGTCCCCACAAAGCCCATACCGCCCGACTGAACCGCCGCGTCGATGAGGACGGGGTGCCACCGGCTATGGGTCTCCTCCGTCGTGCTGTGGTCGAGGCGGTGCCACCCGTACGCCGCGACCTCCTCCCACCACGTCGCATCCGTCTCGTCGCTCGTGAGCACCACGCGCGGCACCTCGATGCCCCGCGCGCGCTGCAGCTCCTCCCCGCACCTCCTCGACGCGCCGCGCGTATGCGGACAGCGGCGCGAGGCACTCGTGCACGGGCCGCGTGGTCGGGCACCACCCTGCGAAATCGCCGCGCCGGACGTGGATAGCGATGTACTGCGGTGCGGTGAATAGACCATAAGTGAGGGGAGGAGAAGGAAAGCACGCACGGGCGGAAGGGGGGCGCCGGGAGCGACTCCGAATGTGCGCCGGAGGTACGCCCGGGCGAGCTCCTCGATCCGGGGGTTCCAGTGCAGGTACTGGCCGACGAAGCGCCAGGCGGTGCTGTGATCGTGTTCGAACTCGTGGGGCTGCGAGATGGCTTGATCTCGGGGACTGGGTCGGACGAAAAGAGTGGAATCGCACCTCGAGGTTCGAGGTCCAGTATAGGTTGTCGAAACACACCATCTGCTCGTTGGGGGGCAGCGACAGGCCTAGAACAGGGGACGCTGAAGGCGGGGCCAGATTGCGCCCGCGCTGCTCGGGGAACGAAAGTGCCATGAGGGCCGCAAACTTCATGTGTTGGTCATCAAGCTGGTCTTGGTGGAGCTTGATCCACGTTGGAGCAACTGTGTAGGATATATCTGACGGCTGTGAGCGCGTCAACCCGCCGTAAAGTAGATTGCTCACCGAGACCCAGTGTTTCCGGCGCGCCCCAGGTCTCATGTGGGTTGTGATTGGTTGGCATGACAGCTTCCCAGATGTTCCAGCATCCCAAGGGCTCGACTGTTGTGCTGTTGCGATCCTGTTGGCGAAAAGTGAGCGAGGTCAGGGTGGGAGAACGGAAACTCGCCCGCCTTTACTTGCCACCATTCCAGCAGAGGTATTCTCAGTGCCTTTACCAGCCGTGGGACATCAAATACTTGGCCAAAGTCGATGTTGGGTGGCTTGACAGCGAGGCCGACAAGAATGTGTGTCGGAGTGAAGAACGGCAGTATTGGAACGCGTTCAGTCAGTATGGCGAGGTAGATGAGATTTATCTGGGACGGGATGAGTGCAAGGGCGTTCCGGAGAAACGAGACATACGAATGTCATGACATCGTTCGCTGGAGAGGATTGTCAGCAGTCGGCCGCTGAATTCACAAGTAACCCACTGAATCCAGAGCCTGGCCACGAGGTAAGGTACTTCACCTCAGGCCGCAAGTTAGCTGAAATCCATTCAACGATCGTTTTTAGATGGGGTGCGCGAGAACGGCGTACCTTGAAATGTATCGGCTGGTGGTCCGTTCAAGACCACGGCCTCTTTTGGCTGGGCGAAAACGGTGACAGTGGCTTTTGGCGCATGGACCGTCACTGGCGGGCCCTCGACAGTGACGGTGACGCGCTCTGCCTCAGGAACTTTTCGCTCCAGTTCTCCGGTGCTGGACGTCGGCTCCCGGAGCGATAGCCGCCCAGTATAGTAGCCCACACAGCCCAAGAAAAAGGCGGCGAAAAGAAGCCTTGGGTTAACACGAATGGATGAGGGCGTTGTGTGCATTGAGATGGAGGTAGCAGACAGGGCCAGGGTCAGGAGTGGCAGCCATCACTGTTCTATGGTGAGAAAGGAGAAGAGCACGGACTCGGAGTTTGCCGGGCCACAATCCATCAAGCATCCTTCATTCGCCCTTCATGTCAAAAATCTTTCTTCCGTTGGACATGTCAGTCTGTGTAGCCTGCTTGTGTCAAAAAGCCAGAAGGGTTCAAATCCGGCGAATCGTCCCTTCTCTATGTGTTGAAAAACGCCGATAATCTGTAGGATTCGAGCAGAGTCAAGACGCTCATCACGCACGGTTTCTGGTGCACACCAGCGGATGGCTTGACTCAATCTCAGTTCTCCTTCAGCCCAAGTACTGCCTACCGTCCTTTGACCAAGGTTTCTTTCCCGAATAATTTAATCTGGTTAATGTTATTGGTCCTTTCGCAGCGCATACCACACATCTTCGCCCAGATTCGATGCTTTACCGAGCTGTGTGGCTAGAGTCAATTTCTGGATTCATCAACAGCCTTCTCTTTCGAGTTCCAACAATACTTCCACCTGTCAGCCGGCGATATACCTCAAGATGAAAGATCCGCGAAACAACCCTGGTTCTCGTCATTGGCTGTACCCACCAATTCTCCGCCGCCCCGAAGAGCTCTACCGCTACGCACACCTTAGACAAAACTGGTCTGAAAAGTCCCCACCACTGCAACCCTTCACCTACGTCGACGCCGGCTCGCGCGTCCTCAATCATGCGAGTCCGCGCGCTTTCCGCGAGACGCCGGTGTTCGGGTCCGAGGTGCAGGGACTTGACTTGGCGCGGAGTTGAATGTGGAGGGGAAGGACCAGCTTGCGCTCGAGGCAGCGCGCCGCTAGTCTCTCTAGACAGACGCTGTATATCTTTCTGAACTCGTACCATATATAGCGCGCCGCGTCTAATGGTCGTCCGCCCCCAGTTTCCCCCACTTCACCGAGCGCACCACACCATCCTGCCACGCCTTCACCCGAAGGTCTGCCATCAGCGACACCGTCGACAGGTCCGTGCCCACGAAGCCGATGCTCGCCGACTGAATCGCCGCGTCGATGAGCACCGGGTGCCACGCACTGTGCGTCGCCACCGTCGTGCTGTGGTCGATGCGGTGCCACCCGTACGCCGCGACCTCCTCCCACCACATCGCATTCGTCTCGTCGCTTGTGAGCACCACGCGCTGCACCTCGATTCCCCGTGCGCGCTGCAGCTCCTCCCTCACCTCCTCCACGCGCCGCGCGTATGCGGACAGGGGCGCGAAGCACTCGTCCACGGGCATCGTGCGCGGGCACCAGTCTGCGAAGTCGCCGCGCCGGACGTGGATGGCGATGTACTGGTAGCAAAGAGGGTGAATAGAGCGAACGCAAGAAAAAGAGACACGCACGTGCGGAAGTGGGGCGCCGGGAGCCAAGCCGAATGCGCGCCGGAGGTACACGCGTGCGAGCTCCTCGATCCGGGGATTCCAGTGCAGGTACTTGCCGACGAAGCGCCAGGCGGTGCTGTAGTCGTGTTCGAACTCGTGAGCCTGCGGGCGGTCTCGGTCTCGGGAACGCGAAAGAAAAGAAAAGACGCGACGCGCGCGCTCGCACCTCGAGGTTGGAGGTCCAGTACATGGAGTCTAAGCAGAACAGCTGCTCGTTGGGCGGCAGGGACATGCCGAGAAGAGGGGACGTTGAAGGCGTCCCGAGATTATGGCTCCGCTGCTCTGGAAACGCGAGGGCCATGAGGGCGGAGAACTTCATGTGGTACTCATCGTCTGCGTTTTCGTCGTTGTAGACCTTGATCCACTTCGGAGCGATTGTCCACGATATATCTGGCGGGTGTGAGGGGATGGCCGTTGCGGAGAAGTTCACTCACCGAGATTCATCCTTTCGGGCGAGCCTCGGGTGGGATGGTGCTCGTAATGGTTTGGTGAAACAGCCTGCCATACGTTCCAGCATCCTAAGGGCTCGACCGTTGTGCTGTTGCGGTCCTGTCATAGACGAGTGAGTGAAATCAGATGGGGGAGGAAGGGAACTGGCTTACCTTGACTTGCCACCATTCTAGCACCGGTATTCTGAGCGACTTTGCCAGCCGGGGGGCGTCGAATACTTGTCCAAAGTCGATGTCGGGTATATAGTCAGAGGACTCGAGAGCAATGTGGCTGGGTGCAAAGAAGGGCATTATTGGGACGCGTTCAGTCAGTATAGCGAGATATATCATATTCATCTGAAAAGATGTGAGTGCAAGAGCGTCCCTACGAAACCCGACATACGAATGACATGACTTCGTTCGCTGGGGGATGGTCGTCAGAAGTCGGCCGCAGAATTTGTAAGTCACTCACTGAATCCAGTACCCGGCCACGTCGTAATGTACTTCACCTCAGGCCGCAAGTTACCTGAAACCCATTCAACGGTCATTTTAGAATCAGATCATGATGGAGGCCGCAAAAACGGCACGTACCCAGGAATGTATCGGCTGGTGGTCCATTCAAGACCACGGACTCTTTTGGCTCGGGGGAAACGGTGACAGTGGCTGTTGGCGCATGTACCGTCACTTGGGGGCCCTCGACAGTAATGGTGACCCGTTCTGCCCCAGGAACTGTCCACTCCAGTCCTCCGGCGTTGGACGTCGGCTCCCGTTCGGTGGATAGACGACCAATATAGTAGCCCATACAACTCAAGAAAAAGGCACTCAAGAGAACCCCGGGGTTCACCCGAATGGATGAGGGCGTTGTGTGCATGAAATGGAGGTAAATGGAAAAGCAGAGGGTTGTCAGGAGTAGCGGCCATTACCTACAAGGGTCTGCAGACCTCGAGGCTGGTGGGTAAACCCAAAATGCTAAACGACGTCGTGCATTGACAGAGAATATTTTCCGGTGGTGAGAGGGAGAACGGAATTTGCAGGGTCATCACTTGCAATCAATCGTTAATCATTCGGTGCCTCTTCCCATCGTCTGAATCCAAGAATCCGATCTGCAAACTGTTTTTGAGGAGCCAGATCCGACGAATCTGTCTCGCTTTCTCTGTGTCTTCAGCAAGATGTCTGTAATATTCGGAGTGCCATCATGCTCGATTTCTAGGCTGGCGGATGGATTGGCTCAAGCTGCTCATTTCCAAGCACTTGATTCACCCGCGGCCTGCCGCTTGGCCTTGGCGGCGTTTTTTCTCCCCTTCACAATCTCATCTCGGCAACGTTATTGGACTCAATTCTCTTCACAACAACTGCCTTCCATTCCTCGCCTAAATTCGGTGCTTCGTCGGGCTCTTACTCCTGGGATAAATATTATTTAGGGGCGAGAGTCAATTTCCGTATACATCGTCAGCCTTCTCTTCGAATTCCAAAAATACTTTCGACCCCTGTCAGTCGATGGAGATGAAAGATCCACGAAACAATCCTGGTTCTCGTCATTGGCTACCACCTCCTACTAGCCTCCCACCAATTCCCCGTCGCTTGGGAATCAGATACTGTACGATTTCGACCAAGTATTCATCAATTTTCGACCGAGATGGCCGATAAATTTTGTTTTGAATTAAGGTGATTTTTGCACACATCAAAAAAAAAAATTGTGACTTGTGACCGAATACTTGGTCGAAATCGTACAGTATTTGCCCAAGGACGTGTTTTCAACACATTCAAGGTAAGCTCCACACCGTATCATTGTGAAAATGGTTCTTATATCGGGAATTGTTTCTTGGAATCTCTGGAATTTCGGAGGGTATACCACTCGATTACTGTACTGGGTCAACTATGGGTCATATGAGGCTATGGCAGCAAATCTCCCGTGAATGGCGGTTTCGCTGGGACCATAAAAGGATAAGTAGCTCCAGGACTACATAGCTTTTCAAATCTACGAACTTCCCCCACCATCCATGTCGGCGACCATGACCATCATAGAGCCAGCGCTCAATGGCGACCACGTCAAAGACGCACCAGCCAAACCTACCGAAGAGCCCTACCGCTACGCCCAGCTCTCATGCAAACCTGGTCCACTGAAAAATCCTCGCCTCTGCAACCCTTCACGCATGTCGATGCCGGCTCACGGGTTCTCAATCACGCGAACCCGCGCGCTTTCCTCGACGGCGCCAATGTCGTTGAGATGACGCCAGCGTTCGGATCCGAAGTGCGGGGACTCAACTTGGCGGAGTTGGATGGGGAGGGGAAAGACCAGCTTGCACTCGAGGTCGCACGCCGCGGGGTCATCGTCTTCCGCGACCAGCAGGACTTCATCGACCGGGGGCCGAAGTTTTTATACCGAGTGGGGCAGGTACTTTGGGCCGCTGCACGTTCACCCGCTTGCGGGGCATCCCGAGGGGTATCCGGATATTCACTTGGTATACAAGTAAGGGAAAGAGCCTTGAAATACTTCTAATTTTTTTCATGCTCACGCTCGTAAGGGACGCCAACTCACGATTTAACACCGCGGATAGCATAACCACGACCGTATGGCACTCGGGTTCGTCCCATCCTATAAGGTCCCTGTCACCCAAGGCCGATTAATTTCTTTTGCTGTCAACAGACTGCTCCTTCGAGCTGCAACCAGCCGGCCTCACTGCCTTCTGGCTCCTCTCGCAGCCCGAAACAGGCGGGGACACGCTGTACACCTCGCAGGTTCTCAACCTCAAGAGTCTTTCTCCCATCATGGCGGACTTCCTGCGCACCCTCAAGGCCACGCACACAGCGGTTAACAGCATGCGATCCAAGCGCGGCGGGGTGGTCCGGCGGGAGCCTATTGAGACCGTGCACCCAGTCGTGCGCCGGCACCCGGTTACGGGTGAAGAGGCTCTGTATGTGAACAAACAGATGACACGCACAATTGTTGGGATGAAACGAGAGTCAGGTGTGTATTGGACCGCCAGCCGGCCGATATTTGACGGTTTACAGATCTCCTGTTGAATTTTTGTACGATCACGTCGCATTGAGCACCGACCACCAGGTGCGCATCAAGTGGGAACCCATGTCGGTCGTGGTTTGGGTGCGTGCTCATTTCATGATTTCTTGTCCAATTGCGAACGGCACTGACCCACCTCATGCACAGGATAACCGCGTTACCTGTTCGTCTCCTTCCCTCATATTTTGGTCATGTCCGTCTCCGTTGACGACGCATGTACAACAGCTTACACCGCTACGTCGGACTATGCTCATTTGAAGGCCCGCCGTCACGGGGCGCGCATTTCCGCGCAGGCTGAAAGGCCCATTCCGGCGCTCGACGGTTTGAAGATGGATGATTGAGGGTTACTACGGAGTCGATCTCCAGCTCCGGAGCTGGAGCTGGAACTCGTTTTGAATGATAGCCGTGATCAACCGGCCGTAGATGGTTAATCAATGATTGATCGAATAATTACACCGCCGTTTGTAAAAAATATGTGGGGGATGTTTCCGCCACAATGTTACAAAACAATTGCCTGATCATCACAGAATGCCGTGCTGAACCTTTTTGAAATATAAATAAGTGAATCACACAAGGCCTTTTCAAGGTGCCATTGGGAAAACATTTTCAAGCACATTCCCCGGACATTCAGTCAGATATCGGGGAGACCTTTATAGGGTTATTTTCTCGGCATTCAATAGTATCAAAAAAAAAAAAATTGATTGGTATTATACAAAAAATACACGGGCGACAGACCAGATGTACGATACACTAATATGTACAACGTGAGAGGCTGACCGCCAGATCACCTTCTCGCCGACCTGCGACCAATCAACGCAAGCCCTGCTGGATGAGCTGTGTGACGTGTTGGGTGTGAGTGTGTCGTATGTCATGGAGACAATTATAGTCGTAGCAAAGGCGCAGGTGCTCGAGTGTTGCGAGGCACGAGAAGGCCCATCGTGCATGCGAGAAGTGGTAGGGTGAGTCAAGGGACCGGAGGGGAGGGAAGGGACTCATGGCCACCCATGAAGTGCACCCAGAATGAGTGCGAGCAAGACGTACCGCACACCGAACCGGTTGATCCTCCACCGCCACTGCCTGGTCCTCTTCGTCGTCATCTGATGGCGCGTCTGGGCCCCCCCGCATACATCGGTTGCCATTGTCGGTTGGCGTGCACAGTCAATGGTCCGGCGAGGTGGGTTTGCGACTGACCGAGTTGAGGGACTTGAGACTAACGACATTTTGCATAGAATAAATGATAGGGTTTGAGCTTGGTGTAAATGAATTGTGCAGATGTATTGAAGGAGGTTGAGAGCCCCGAAGGCACATTGGAGAGTTCACCATGTTTGCTCATAAACAGTCGGAAAGGGAAAGCGAGAACGAGCGTCGAGAAGTGCCATCTTGAAGCTTGAAGAATTGGTGGTTTTCTCGGATTGAAGCTTGCTCAGCTCGTCAGATGGCGCCTGGGTGGCAGGTTAAGTTGCGCGTTGTGAGGTGGAAGGGAGAAAGACATTTGTGGGCGCACCAACATTGTACTTGTTTGTTCTGATGTGCACGGACCCTGTTACGACAAGTTTCTGATTCTTGAGCTCGTAGGTATGTGAGTGATTTCAGGAAGGAATTCGGACTTTCTTAGATGCTCAAGATTGACCTGATGAATGCTGCAAGCTTGTACACCATGTGAGTAATTATTAATTACAATGACCGCCTCAGACCCGAGTGTTTTGAATTGATGGCCCTCTCCACTGAATCACGTGAACGTGAGTATTCAGTACGCGTGGTAGTAAGTACTTCCACATCTCGAACGAGATTGAGTAATCCAAGCAGTCAATTAGAGGCCTGCACTAGCACCAGAAATACTTAGTGAATATTTGCTATAACATTTCGTAGAGCTTTAGGAAATGTTCTGACAACATTTTCCAGGCGTTGGCAAAATGTTTGGCTTCATTCCTTTTCAAAACCTTCCTCATGACAAATTTTCGACATCCTGAGAAATGTTTCCATCACATTCATCATTAACATTTGATAAACAAAGTGTTCGATTGGCGGTGTACGTTTCCCGTGTCGCACTCCCTTGGCGCCCCCCGGGCGGCCCCCGCCTTTCCCGCCTCTCCCGCCTCCTCGACCATGATGTGGCCCCTGCCGTCTCTGAATCATGCTGGACAAATTTAACACTATAAATAATGCATATAAGTACTGAGCGATAAGAGTTATGTCAAGGGAAGCCAATCAGGCGGTTTTCTATGTGGACACTGAGCGTTGCAGAGGGCGGGAGCGGCACGCGCTGGGCGCATCACGTTGAGCGCGAAAGTAGGTGCGGCAGCAGTCAAAATTTGCCCGCGGGGAACATGTCAGCGGTAATCACCCGGCTGGGGCCGGCTATCATTCAAAACGAGTTCCAGCTCCAGCTCCGGAGCTGGAAATCGACTCCGTAGTAACCCTGAGATCAGAGATATCGCGCTTTTCGGACAACCTAGCATCTCGGGCTTTCCAATTCGAAACTCATGCATATTTTATGTTCTTTCATGTACCGTTCCGCTGCGGTTGCGGAATTCTGCCTCCCAGTTTGACTTTGGCGAATGATCGAGTTTATACTTGAAACTCAAAAAAAAAAGTAAACGAAGAATTACATTATTAGTAAATGCTCTCTTGTAAATTTTGTCTTGCACCGTCATCTGCACTGCGAATAGACTGAGAAAGATTGGTATTCCCGGACGTCCGAAAGTACTCACATACATATGTAATCAAGCTCCAAATCTACAAACTCGTAGCTTGAATAACCTCTACCGCCTGCGAAGACCGCGGGGTAATTGAACATTCGAAAGGGAGGGGTGATCTACCTATCCGCGTTAGCATTTGCATGAAAAAATAACATCCAGACGCACGATACTAGTCCCGGAAAATATTCATACGTCGGCTCAACTACCTCCCCGTCCTTCCCGACGGCTTTTCTGATGTCAAAAGTAGACAGAATAGACGCGATTGTGATCCAGAGAGTGGATGTGGCCATGTGTTTGCCCGGACATATCCTACATTCATCGTACATTAATTGGCTCTGTGCTGATGCCTCGATGTTGAAAATAGATCACTGACCGTCTTCCGAACCCAAAGGCGACCGTTTCTGGGTCTCTGATGGCCGGGTTGAGCTTGCCGTCAAGCAGAAAGCGCTCAGGTCTAAACGCCTCTGGATTGGGATACATGGTCTATCCCAAGGTGAGAAACGGAGTAACACGGCGAGATCGTGGAATTTACCTCGTCCTGGAGAAGTGCCCTGGTTGAAATTAGAAGAAATTAGCAAGAAAGAGGAGCACCGATCTCATCGAAATAACCTACCATGCGTTCCCGACGACAACAGAGCCCGCCGGGATTCTATACCCTCGGTACTCATCCTCGACAGCGAGGTAGTGCGGAATAGCTGAAAGGCCCTTCAGTCCAGAAGGTCCATGGATTGAATAAACAACAAACCGATGGGCGTGACGTTCTTCCATCGAAGGGCCTCTTTCACAATCGCAGAAACGTAAGGCAATGCAGCTTCATCAGTGAAATCCGGAAGCTGCCCAGCGCCGACAACTGAGTCGATTTCCGCCTGCGCTTTTCTCTGTGCCTCCGGATTCGCGAGCATGCCCAGACCAAATGTCCCCAGTGCTGAAACCGTGGTGTCTGCACCCGCAGCATACATATTCGCCGCCGCCGCCTTGACGACGGCCTCTTGTAATGCCTTATCACTGCTCTTCAATTCCTCTAAGGAACGTAGGTTCAACGATGTGAACGATGTTCTAGCAGCTCCCATGGCCTATGGATAAGACATCAATAGGGCTCGTCTCGTAGGTGGAGAAATCTGTCGCACGATGTTTCGTTTAGTTTCAGTAAACGGAACTTCCTGTAAGGCTCTAGTAACCTTCCGCCATGCCTTTGCCTTGAGCTTGAAACCAGTACCAGGCACCCAGCCTGGTACAAATCTCAGTGCAGGGATTGTGTCCTGAGATTCAATTCAATCAGTGCCCGGTTTGTAGATATAGCACTGCCGGGAGAGGTAACGTACAACAAGGAAAGCTCCGGGAATGCTCGCGACTGACAAGCCATGCATTGCCTCTTCTGCGATGCTGATATACTGGTCATCGGAAGAGCGGACGTCAATTCCGTACGTGACGTCCATCATGAGGGCTCCGCTCATGCTGCAGCGATGAGGATATTGATAACAAAGCGGACATTGAACTTACTGCCTGAAATGATCCATGATATCACGAGGATCCTGAAGGATCCGGCGAAGGAGTCGGTGGGTTGCTGCCAGTTCTTGAGGCTGAAACTGCTTTACTGCTGCAATATTGAATGCTTCGTGCAATATTCTTCGGTGGGCTCGCCTGCAGAGGCATCAGGTACCAAGTTGAATCCCGAAACCAACGAAACCGACCAACGATCACCTAGCAGCATGCGAGACGATAATTTGCAAAGGATCTATCTGTAAAATTGCTGGAGCGTACCGTATTTCATGAATGCTTGTAATTTTCCGGTCAGTCTTTGACGCGGATGGTCCGAAGGAAAATTCATACCTATTCCGAAGTCCCACCCCATCAACATCAACATCGGTAGGTGGGGCCTAGTAGCGTCGGCGAATGGAGCTTATGTCACAAAGAAGGTATGAACGTCGACTTACCGATCGGAATACAGGGAAGAGCGCCGCTCGAACAGCTCTTTCACAGCTTCCATTGAAGATAAAACGACAACAGACGTTCCCGCGGCATTCAAATGGATGATATCCGAATCTAAGTAAAAATTAATTAGGATGACAACATCAGAAAAGAAACATACTAAATTGTTTGCTCCATTGAAGATACGTCTCCCACTGGCGCTCCGGAGGGATGTCGAATAGATTGCCAACAAGCGGCAACTCTCTGGGTCCAGGTGGCAACGGAAGTTGTGAACGGCTGCGTCGCCAGCGAAGTCCGTAGAGTACGATCAAGAATATGGCGACAACCCACGTAGAGTTGCTGGAGGCGAGCTGAGGTAGGAGTTGAATCATGGGGGAGAAAGTTGCGTCGTGGCTTCTGCAGCTCGATTTATAACGGCCCCAACTATAGGCACCGAAATAAATCCATTCGGGGGATGCGGTGTTGCGGAGTAGTAGGAAGTTTGAGGTAAATCGGTAGTACCGGTGGGAATACGGGCGGTTGAAGATTGAGGACAGTCACGTAGACATCGGAGTCGTCCCGCAGCGGCAAAGGACCGGACTCCAAACCTCAGGCGATGTCGGTGTGAGTAATTGAATGCAACAAAGCTGAGAATAAATGTATATCAACCAGCGATCACAGTAAAATGGACGAGGGGGTCAAGGGATCCACCATCCGTTGCGCATTTATTTTGCTCTTTTATTTTGAAGGTAATGAGGCTGAAGACGGGGTATAGTAGTGGCGGTCAGAGTAGAATTTAAATAGGTGATTCTGACGATGATCCTGGAGTCGATTCTGGAATTTATTTATGAGAGAGTTTGCGCTGCAGCCATTGGAGCCATCCAATGGCTAATGATTTCAGCCCAGCCAGCGATATGGGACCAACTCTCCCATGACTCTTACAGAAGGGGGTGTTAGCGTCAATTTCCTGCCGCTAACCGTGGGAAATTCTGTGGAGCTCATGTCAAACACGTCATTCTGGGAGCCGTTGGGTGGCTCCAATGTCTGCAGCGCAAACAGGCTATTTCAGCCCAGCCAGCGATATGGGTCCAACTCTCCCATGATTCTTACAGAAGGGGGTGTTAGCGTCAATTTCTTGCCGCTAACCGTGGGAAATTCTGTGGAGCTCATGTTAAACACGTCATTCTGGGAGCCATTGGGTGGCTCCAATGGCTGCAGCGCAAACAGGCTATTGTGGGAAAATCGTTGTAATTCAGAATCGCGTTCGAGAATCGTTGTAGAAGCTCCTCCAGAGGAGATTCTACAACGATTCTCGAGACGATTCTGACTCTAATTTAATTTAAAGCCGATTCTGAGTGATTCTCACCCAAATCTGATGAAAAAGAATTCCAGAATCGACATCAGAATCGTCGTCAGAATCGCCCAGAATTGTCTACTCTGACCACCACTAGTGTATCACATGAGCTCCCGCAGAGGTCGAAATTGCGGGAGAATCCCAGACGTAACGTCCAACGGTGTCTCAGGTTCATACCGAGTAGTATGATACTCACCTTGAAGTAGCTACACTAGCAGTTGGCCCGTGCTACGCTACGGCCACGGAAAGAAATTATAGTCTGACTTCCTAAACCTCCCCATTATCTGATGGCTGAGCATGCCGCTCGTCGTGAACCTTCGGTTCACTTCTCGCAGCAAATAACAGCTCCGATTCCATTGGAGATCCTGGTCTTCTCGGGCGGGGTAGCCTTTCAAACCGCCTACAGTTTCGCATTCAACGAATTGAAGGCTTTGATGCCGATCTCGCGTTTGCGGAATTTTGGCAAGAGATGTTGCCTATTAACCAGGTAAGCCACAATGTCTAGCTCGTAAGGACATTGAATTCAAAATTCTCTTCATCTTTCTCTACCCCATGTTGATAACCCTTTCCAATTTTTAGATTCATCTGTTCTCTTCCCATCGAGCATCTCAGACATGTTCTTAAACCTGTTCAAGAGGCATTGGGTCAATTTCCCAGCTCTCGGATTGAAATACTTTGCCAAGGCTTCACTTGATCCTAACTTGATCCACGCCTGCTCGGTTTTTACCGGTGTCTCACTGGTATTTTGATCTCAAGTAGATATGTTTTCGCTGTCCCCATACTCCGCCTATACTCAGTCACCCCACGGCCATTAGAGCTCTTTGGCAAGCAATGAAAAATGGATTTTCTGTATCAAGTGGAGCACCGTTTTTCATGATGCCAGCCTTCGCTCCACAGTTTGATATTCAAGCAGGAACCTTGCCGTGCTAGCTTCTTGCGAACCACAGCTTCTGCGGCCGCCTTCTTTTTGACTGGGATGGTTAATGGGACCGCCTTGAGCTGCCTGCGCGAGTGGCGGGCTCTCGACCCAGAGAGAGGAGTATGAGAGACACAATACCGGTGGAATGTGGAGCGAAGGTGGAGCCAGCTTTTTCGCATTTTTCTAGCCGTTTTTCAGCATGAATTCATTTTTCATTGGTTGCCAAAGAGCTCTATTGACAGTTCTATTCTTCCGCGATTTACCTGCCTCCCTTCCCTGTTCCGTGATAGCCGAGGCGCGAAACCAACATCTCGACATCGCTGTAGATGCGAGGACTCGTGGACTTGATCCCCGCCTTCAGCAAGTATAGCAAGAAAACCGTGAGAACGTGAGAATGAAGTTGAACAGCTCGACATCGCTACGGAGCCGGAGGAAAGAACTCGACATTGCGGTGGAGCCAGATTCAACATCTCGGTAAACTGTGGAGCAGATTCCCACAGGCGCCACTTTTGTCTCGATAACCACGTCTTTTCTTATATAGATTGCACTGCTCAGGAACACCGGTTCCAGCGGACATCGCATTGTTTCTGGGTCCCCGGAAACGTCCCCGGAGAATAAATTTGAAAGTCGACTCGCACCATAGATCCATAGGTCCATATTATTCTGCAAGGTGCATTCAAATGGACTCGCAATGCCAGAAGACTCATGGACCGGACCAGTCACCTACCCGTATTCTTTGATGATATCCAAGTGGCGAATCTGCATGTCTTCCTAGAGACTCTGGTCAATAATAAATTCCCCAAAATAAACGCGGTGAGTAAGACCACCTTTGACCACGGAGTCGGGGCTCGAAGCCGGTGTGAGATTGCCCGAAAAGAAGTGCACTAGTTCTGAAGCACAGGTCTGAGTTCCTAATCGCGGACGCTCGCCTCCGCCATTCGTATTCGAGTCATCGGTACCTACCCACCGTGGGTGCTGCCAACTAGGAAGCCCTCATCACCGCCAACCCCGGCCACGGGAAGTATGGTGTTCAGAATCCCACTCAAGGACCTGGGCCCCGTGAAGCCATGGGGTCATGGCTGATTCGGAAGTGGACAGGCCGGGTGTAGTGCACTGCTGAGAGCCGCTCGAATAATGTGTTCCACCAGCACGGTGGGCAGTTTGGTTCAGGAAATAACCCGCAGCGTCGAAGTCGGTCTCATGGTTGCTCCATGAAAGTTCATGGCCAATTCATAGCGCAATGACAGTGCCGGTACTTATTACCCGAAAGCGCTGTGATCCGAGGCGTGAGTGTCGGTCCGCTCTTCTGCGGGCAAAAATTCTAGATGAGAGAGCCCCAGTTCCAGTCAACTAGTATGTACAAAGAAGAGCGACGAGAAAAGAGGAGAGTGCAACGGCAGAATTCACTATTCAGGTATTTGCACTGGACGGCTCGCGCTCAGAAGTAATCTGGGGAAGAGGTCAGCCTCATCCAATGATGTTTAGCAAACACAGGATACTGTAGCATTTCGACCAACTGTTCAGGTAACGTGTAATGGGGCCCTCTGACAGCAATCTTCAAGATCGTAGACGCTTTAAAAAAAAAGTTGACCTGATGAGCCAGCTCCAAAGTGTCGTCATTTGGGCGCAACTCGAGCTCGCTTGCAGCATCCATTGACATCGTGAGGCCATTTGCGGTAGTTTGCAGTGCTGTTGGAGCTCATTTGACAGATGTACTTTTTTCTCAAAAGCGTCTACGATTTGAAGATTGCTGGAACTGAACACTTAAGGCCTGAGGTACTTACTGGTAATGGTAACATGCAAGTTTCTTGGCCCAAATAGGCCGAAAAAATGTCAAAAATTCTCTCCGGCATTCGCCGGATTGCCCTTTATGGTAACTTTCCCATGATTGCCAAGGAATGAACACTTGGAAAACCGAACACCCGAAGATAACAAGTAACATGCGGTGAATACTTGGTCGAAATAATACAGTATCTCCTTGAGTAAGCAGTTTGATAGACATGCTGAGGAAGGACATGGTGGTTGTGTAAGTTACTGCAAGTTACGGAGGTTCAATCACATGGTCAGGAGCTGACATCATGCCGAGTCGGAATGTTGAGGTTGAATTTTGTTTAACTAGAAAAAGCAAAGAGTTGAAAAGCGCCTGTACAGATTCGTACTTGGTTGTGTCCTTTGCACGTTGATTCTGGAGCTTATACATGCCCGGGGAGGTTGAACTATCGTTCGCAAAATGGCAAGGACTCCGGTATAACAGTGACAGCTTGAAAAATGGGTCGTGACGAAGTCAATCGCATCGAAAGCTGTGAGAGAGCTGGTGGAATGGTTAAAATAAATGCGATTACGCCACAGCATTTAGAGCCGAGTCTGGTTCAATGGGTGTAACATGGTCGCAAACCCATCTCACACACAACCACGTTTTTCTTACTGTCAAGGGCGGCTTATATCCGGGCGATAGGGTCATGATGAAAGATCAATAGTATACAGTGTATCATACTCCCGCGGAAGTATTTCCGACGGGAACTGCAACAGGCGGCGCCGCTACCACTGACGCGTATTCCTCGGCATAACCCTTGCAGATGGTCTGGACAATTTGGAAGGACTTATTGGGTGTTGAACGGACCCGGATCCTAGTCGGCAACCGGAAGACGGCAATGCATCACTCCATCTCAACATTTCGAGGGTTAGTGTTTGAATTTTAAGTGCCAAAAATGAGGTCCAGAACTGACGGGCCCACGAAGCCGGTACACCTGGATCTTGTCTCTGGGTCGCATGAGTCAAGTGAGTTTTAATAGGTTTCTATTCTTCGAGTCTTCGCAGCTGATCAATCGAGGAGCTCAGCGCCAGTTAATGGTTTGTCTTTACACTGTCCCCTTCCTTGGAAAGAGCACGAATGTTTTGTGAAACGGAGTCAATGTGCAGACGCTCAGATAAGTGTGGAGAGCGGAACCCGATGCAGTTGTGTGGACCGGCCAGAGAATTGAGGAGGTTTTCCCAGATGCCAGGGACGTCGCTGACAGAATCCGGAATCTCTTCCCATTGCTCGGGTCTGCCAAAAGAACATCGGGGGGGGGGCCTCCTTTGGGAATATCCCCGGATTCCCGCCGATTTCTCCAAAAAAAAAAGGTCCAAACCGGCCAGACTTGTTAGATTAAGACTATTTCCTATTTTGCAACCTTGAAAGTAAATTTCCCACAAAACAAACAAATTTTGTCCAGTTTGGTGCCCCATTGGATGACTTTCCATAAGCCTTTTCTTATTTTAAACCTTGTTTGAGCGGTGCCAATCATGCCATCAAGGGTTATTTGGATTAATCTATTGCTTATGAGCTCCCATAAGCCATAAAGTAGTATTTCACAACATTAATTTCATTAGCATGTTTACATTGCACGTGAGACATGAATAACACATTGACTCGCTACCGCCTCTGCTACTAGCATGGATATCGACGTGTTCTTCCTCCATCAGCAGCTCGAGGACACGGAGGACAATGAAATACATGACCAACAGCAGCTTGCCGGCTTGGGCCGCTTGGCTACCGCCACAATACTGCTAGGTGCCATCGAGGCTCGGAGACTTCGCACAGAATGATGGAGACCAAGTCGGTCGATACCAGTCCTACTGGATCCGCAGAGTGAGCTGAAGGTTCTGACGCTGAAATTGGGGCGAACAAGGTTGTATCCATAGCGGATGTTGCCACAGCTCCAAAAGTCGAGTCGCAACTTGATAAGTCGACTTCGCAATGGATTTGACTTGACTCGACTTGACTTGATCGGATCAGGTCGACTTGAAGTCGACTCGAGTCGACTCAAGTCAATGGAGTCGGGGTTTTTTTGAGGGATTTTGGCATGCAGCCTTGAGTCGCAGTGGGAAATAAATAGTAGAGCATGTAACATTTAATTCCGATAGCCAGACTCGGACACATACATAATTTATTGCTACAATTGATTTTTGTCCTATTCCACTTCAAGTTCCCTATCCCGCTATGCACCAATGTCGTCCTCTGGCATCTGAAGATTGTCAGCCATCCCAAAGAGCTCTGTAACCGCCTTGATTGCGGCGCCACGGTCTTGCTCATCGGTTGCATCAAGTTGTCGCAGCCAATCTTCATCTTCGGACGCGATCGGAGGCGACTGCCATTCTGCCATGAAGTTCAAGCGAGATTTCTTGTAGTTAAACTTCAGCATCTGTAACGCTTCCATAAGAAGGGGACTAATTCGGTTTCGCCGTTTTGTATCTGTCTCTGCTGACGAAGAGAAAACCCGTTCAGACGGAACAGATGTAGCCTGAATTGGTGCATAATCGGTGAAAAGCTGATAGATTGTGGGCCAAGTTGTTTTTCCGTGATTCTTATCAGTGTTCAGTACTGAGTGATGCAAGCACAACTAGAGGTGGAATAAATCTCTCACAATCCAATAGCCAATCATATCAGTTATTTGCGGCGGAGAAATCGGACTCCGGATGTAGCTATCCATCTCTTGTTTCCACCGTCCGAGAGCTGGGATCTGAAGCAGTCCCAGAGGAGAAGTCAAGAGCCTGCTGAACATTGCGGTATTTTTTGGCCGCATTGGCAAGCATTGTCGGAACTGCTGGTCCCCGAAATCGGGAGGGGTTACGTGAACCCTGGGACGCTGGGCTGCTGGAACGTGAAATTGGACTCGAAACATCGTGTCGGTCTCGATAGAACTCGAAAATATGAATATAGATGCATTTATCCGGGACGGGTGGGGTACCTTTTCCAAAATAACCTTTCGTGCTTTGGTCTGATCGGCCCGTGACCAGTTCCTCTTGATCCATTTCATGCGAATCGAGGGGTTGATGACTTGGTTGGGTCAGTAGAGCACATATGAGACCAGCAGCTGCATGCACACATTGAGATGACATATGCATCTGAGTCGTCGAGCTTCGTGTAGTAATTCTTTGCAATATTCAAGCCCGGTGAGATGATGGATGCAACATCCTCTAGTGCGAGATCGGGGTCTGCGGTCATCGTCTCCCAAGCAGACACAAAGAGCTCAAAGGCCGGGACAGTTGCAGCAAGGATGGGGGTGTTTTCTGAGGACATGATTGTCTGCACCGTATGCAGCTGCTAAACACACAGTTAATAATCCCATAGACATCAAGGAACTTGACGGATTACATACCTGTAGAATCAATTCGAGGATCTCGAGCCGATGCCAATCTCGGGTCTCCAGAGGATGGCTGAAAGTTTGAGCATCGCAAACCAGGGCAAAAAATCTGATGATTGGCTTATGCTGAGCACGTCAGTAATTGACTGAGCCACGTGGTGTACCGCTGACCTGCTGAAGATATTGAAGGCGTCGAAGCATGTAGAATACCGAGTCCCACCGAGTCTTGACATCGGGTAGAACAGTTACCACCGAAAGAGAAATAACCTGTCTTCCATTTGGCTCATTCCCACCAACCTAGGTCCATAATCCGCTCTCGTTACCCCGTTCAATGATGTTCAACAGCTCATCACGACGTTGGCCAGATTTCCGGATAAAAGCGACTGTTTTGCGTGAACGGCGGATGGGGCCCACCCTGCGTGTAGCACGAACAACCTGCCCCTCTTCATCGGACTCTGAGTCAGAGTCGGTCTCAGGATATACGTCGCGGCTATCAGCTTTCTCCATCGCCTTGATTGTTGCCTGCGCACAGAGATTAACGATATGAGCAAAGCATCTGATGCAATTATGCTTAGGATCAAAATCATCGATCCCAGCATGCTCTGCGAGGAGGAGGGAGAAATGGTGCATGAAGGTGGAATTATTCGAGGCATTGTCCTTTGTGAAGTGACCGATCTTAAGGGTGCCAAGTCAGTGAATAGATTCAAATGACATGATCCGTGTAACCTTTCGGATGATCCCGGCCTGTTCGCATATGTCGAAGATGATCCGAGCAAGTCTCTCACCGCTGTGAGAGCCACGAACCCGTCGGAAGGCAAGAAGAGCCTGGCGCAACACAACTTGATCTGCCTTTGGACCCAGCCAATGAATGGTGATAGACAAGTATGGCTGCATGCCTTTGCTGCTCCACATGTCAACAGTAAACGAAATTTTTCCCAGGGATTGCTACACCAACATGAATGAGAGTTCCAATTCTTTGTTCGGGTGCTTGCCTCCAACTCAGACTTCAGTTCTTTATAGTATTGAATCCAGGCTTCAATGATTCGTTGGCGAAGTTTTGTACGGTGGGGAATGTCGCTCTCTTGCAACGATTCCCGGAGCATGAGCAACAGGTCACGAAAATCGTGGCTCTCGATCAGGTTGATTGACTGAACGGAAGTCAGTGCCTGGACGGCTCAATGAAGTAGAAATCACCGGGTCATTCGAGACAATTACTGTCACCAGTTGATCCTTGAAGGCCTTAACTGAGAACAATGTACGAGTCCTTGGCACGCTTCTCCTCTCGTTGCCGCAGTGTTGCTGCCGGGAGCTTGTTTGGCAAATTTCGTGCCTGGATGAACGCAAGATATTCAGGCTCGTGGAGGTTCCCGAGGTGGGTCCGACGGGTACTGAGACTGCTTGCAGCCGCATAGATTTGTCTCAAAAGGCGAGGTAAGCAGATGTTACGGGCAGAAGGAGGTACACGCACGGACAAAGCTTGCATTTAAAACTTCGATGCTCAATGTGCTCCCCAAAAAATGCCTGGCTGTCCACAGATCTGGTGTTTGCTTTCAGAACAGCGTCACTCGCCCAAGCAAGATTTTTGTCATCAATATCGTAGCCATTCCACTGATCAAGGTTGCCGCCAGAGTGGCCCCGCTGCTGGGGCACAGCAGCCTCGTTTGCCTGTGTGAAAGGCTGAATGCGAGGGTTCCTACGACTGGGGCCGGGATGCTGAGGGGGAGGGGAGGTAGCTGGTTCCGTTTCCATCTCAAGATTGATATACTCCTGACAAACAAATCTCAACTCGGGGTACAGTGAAGAAGAAATGGCTGCCTACCGGATCATCATCCTCCGATTCACTATCACCTTGGTCACGGAGTCATGGGCCAGGACTAGCCATCGAAATCTGGGTGTTGAGGTGGGAAAGAAGGCGGTTTGCCACGGCACGACCGGGAGTCTGTGGTTCAAAGACGTGTTGATTGCGGGGTGTTTGACGAGGGGGCTAAGGGGTGGATAATGTCACCAGTATATTTAATCACATATGAAGCTGAAGTCACTTACCGTCTGAGGAACAGGTTGCAAGGTTTGAACGGATGGAGCAGCAGGTGTAACGGTGCGACCTAAGTCCTATCAGCAACCTGATCCACAGCCCAAGAAATACAAATACTCTGGCTTCCCACCCGTGAACCTTGGTGCGTATCTAATGCTGCATTGAGCGGAAAAATTAGCTCAACAGATTGTAAAGTGAGCACCAGTAATTACCTGTAAGTGGTGCAAAACCATGACCTGGATAATGCTGGCTAGCATCTTGAGCTGTAGTCGTGTCTGAATTGCCCCTAGTTGAGCGGGACGACCCCCTGGCCGCATTGGAAGGCTCTTGTTTGGCAGCAGTGGTGCGGCTGCTTCTGGTGGTACAAGGGGCATTGTGAGGTGGATCAACTGGAGGTTGAGACGGTGCAGAGTTTGCGGCAGGTCGTCGAGGAGCCATTGCGCAAGAGGTAATGGCTTGCCTTGTTGATGGAGGCTTTTAAGCCTGTTGTACTTGCCGGAGCGGCGCAAGATCAAAGACACAACTGAATGATATAGCAAATATGGCTTGAAAGATATGAGATGGAAGTTCATTTAGGAGAAATATCACAGAAAAGATATCTAAAATGGAGAGCAAATCTCACCACTGGACAGATGAGTTGTGGCATGAGCACAAGTTGATTAATGGGACGCACTCTCGAAAGCCAATGAGCATGGTAGATAAATACGAGAAATGAAATCAGAGATAGAAGTTTGTTGAACCGTGGTAAATCTTTCGACAAACAATAAATCTCGGCCATTTCGGTGTGAACTCGTCTCTCCGAAGCCAATAGGCATAGCCAAGGAAGTGCGAGAAATGAAATCAAGAGATAGCCGTGTTGTTCAACAATTAATCTTGGTCACATTGGGGTTGAAGAATTGCAGGAAACTTATTGTTGTACTCCTGAAGAATTATCACCAGCCACCGCAAGTGTCTTGGTGGTTTTTCTGACCAATTACAAGCTCCAGATTTCCCTCACCCACGACAGGCGTCATCTTAGTGGCAGACGACTGGGAAAATCATGTTTAGCGTGTCAGTAGCATTGCTCGGGTTCCTCCGGGGCTCTCTCATTAAATGCCGGGGTATGGACACGTCCGAATTCAAGCCATGCCTGAAGGACCTGAACAGAACCCTGACTTAAACCAGCATGAAAACCAGCAAGGACTTGGCACTGTCAATTTCAGTGCCGATAGCTGGACATCGAGTGCAGATGCTTTCCATGTATGTTCTGGGCAACCAGGTATTACATTGTCTAATATGTACCCACAGCCAATCCGACATACCGTCCACAGGGCCTAAACAGCGGTATAATCATTTAAACCACCCAGGCCACACACCCTACTTATTTTCATTAGAGCGGGGAAAGCTTTATTACCGCCTGGATCGTTGATAATGAATCGCACCAGATTCAGGTGTCTCCCGCTCAATGGACATCGAGTCACGGTGTGAGATGCCTCGCTCATCTTGCTAATTTGGTGGTGCAGGCCGCTGTGCAGGCTGCCCAGAACAATTAGCCATCAGAACAAACAGATGTGGGTCATTAACTGTGCTTATACACAATTGCTTGACCCAATTCGCATAGACCGGCACTGAAACCCTTGCGCAGACAGATTGAGTGGTATGAACGAGCCTGGAAGTCTTCTGTGCAGCAGTTGGGCTGTAGAACAAGTGGAAATTGCAAATAACTACGCAAATTTGCCTGTAGCTTGAGAGAAAAAAATTATGCGCAATGCGGAAAGGCTCCTGAGGCATTCTCCTGGCTGCTGATTCCATTAGAATCACAGAACAAAATTGCATTTTTTTATCGACTCAAGTGACTTGAAGTGGCTTCGAGTCGACTTGGCGCGACTCGCAAGTCGAATCAAGTCACGCTTGTGACTCGACTTGACTTGGTCAAAACCGACTTCACAAGTCGACTTCGGACCCCTGAGTCGCAAGTCGCGGCAACATTAGCCATGATACAGATTCGCAGGCGTGGTGCGGTCCGAATCTGCCCTTGACAGATGGCTGTGTTGATTCAGACGAAAGTAGCTGAGAGCCGGGCAGAATTGTATAAAGGAGAGGTATTTGAGCAAAAATTATTCTGAAGAGGGGGTAGGGACCCCTCTACAGACTATAATATATTTAAGCTCTGTACAAGGGTCCAAAATATTCTAACCAAGATCTCCGCCCGATGGGGTCCTGACAAGTGTCATGTCAGTGCGTTGATTGTGCGGAGTTGAGCTCAAAAAATCGAAATAATGCTTATGGAAAGTCATCCATTAGCAGTGTTCCTTGCTGTTTTCATTGCGACTTCCCAGAATTCATTGTACTTATTTAAATTTTGGTTTGTGGAATTGTGCAGAGACAGCATGTATTGGAAGGGAATACACAGCAGCATACTGTACTATTTCGATCAATTCGTATGTCACGTGTCACAGGGCCCAAAATTTACGAATTTTTTCGTGCATGTCACAGGTCACCGGGGCATATACGAAACCCTCAAACGAGTCACAGAAATGGTGGAAAAGGGCTCAAAAAAACCGAATTTTCGCCTCTGCGCGCATGTGCAGTTGGCCAGCGACGCCGCGGCATTCGCACCAACTATCAATTTTGACGTGAGCGGAAGTAAACCGCTGATCGGGTTCTTCCGCCTTTCCTCTCCCTCTCACGACTCTGCGTTGACCACAGTTCTTGTCACTTGACAGACATCCAGTCCTACTTTGGCTTGGTTTCTGATCAAGTATTGCTTTAATCCATTCTAAGTGTGCCTGGTGGCAGCTAGAAAACAAATTAGGCATATGTGAGGGCTTGAATTTGCGACCAATTTACGAAAAAAAAAAGTGTCACGCTCGCCCCGACCGAAGTACGAAATCTAAATTTCGTATCCCGCGGTCACAGGTCACAGGCCGGTTCGAATTAATCGAAATAGTACAGTATTCTAGAAAGTTTTCTACAACATGGCTACACGGCGAGCTTGGGAGACGGGCGAGTGTGTGTCAGCAACGGCCTCTGGGTCGGCTAAACAGCGAGTAACCCGGCGAGAACCCCAACCAGGATAAACCCGATAGACGCTAGTAGCTCGTGTGTTCCCCGAGCAGTAGGACCAGTTGTACAACGTCCTCCCTAGGAGGTCGTATGTCGTAGGTCAGGATGCGAGGCGGAACCTGGAACGAGTCGAAGAGGGTGTGATATCCACTCAGGTATACAACCCGGGGCGTGGATACAACCCGTAGTACGATGTGGAGGAAGCGGGGCAGGGTGGAGACAATGCCTATGTCAAGCCAAGGTAGAAGCCTGAGATTAGACGAGGTAGAATCTACTGTACATGGAGATTCTACCGTGCTTATATAGGCTTCTAATAAATTAAAGCGATCGCGGTCAATCGCGATCAGTTCCTGTACTGTAGCATTAAGGAGCATTAATGCTGATGCTCCTGGACTCCTCTGTGTTGGTTTCCGTGGCGTCGGTGGACCTAGGAGACCCGACGTTCGGGTTTCCTAGTCCTAAGTGTCATTGTATCCAGTGGTTCAAACCCTGATCGGGTTTGCAACCACTCCTGTACTTGGTGTACGCTTCTGTGTCAGCCCTTGGTGCGTCCGGGGACTAGAGTCCGTCTGTACGGGTTCCTAGTCCCTAACATCTTCTGTATCCCGTGGCGCAGACTCCCCGAGTCTGCGGCTTTAGAATCCGAGGCCGGGTTTCAACCGTGAGAAGGTCACGTGGTGGCGTCATGAGAGTCCCGTGCCGCTAAGACGCGTCTGTATCCATACAGACGCGTCGCGCGAAAAAGTAGAACCCGGGCGATTCATGACAGCGTGGGTGCGCTGCACTGCGTGTGAGGTGCATCACACCACTCAAGTTTGCAGACCATCTGTGCCGAACTGATGTTCCGGTCTGCGCCCGCATTCCGCTGCGCGAGTATGTAACAGCGCAAACACAATGGTGTCGCAATGCCTGCCACTCATTTGACTCGGCGCTGCGCATTCTACGATCACGGCATCCAAGTCGGATAATGGGCCACTTCAAATGCACAGCGCTGCAGCGAGCGATGTGTGTACATGCACCACACGGTGGCGGATGCAGGACACAAGATGTAGGCAAGAGAAATGGAATGAAGACGAAAGGAACGAGGTGCATACCTTGTCCAAACTACTAGCCTCCGCTCCAGCTTGTTGTTTCTGGACATAGCATTTAGGACTTGAGACTTGGCGCGACCATCGCACCTTCCCTTTCTGACATTCCGACCCCTCCAACTCTACTCCTGGGTAAAGGTGAAGTCACGGAAATCCTTGCGGAAGCCAGAGTCGAGGTATGGATCAGCCATTTCAACTGTATTCTAGAACTGACTGTCTGCAATAGCTTAACATAATCGCGGTATGTAATGGACAGGACCCTTTCCACAATAGATCAAGCTCATGGATTTCAGGTCTCAGCCGGTCTTGCGGGCTTCCCTGATATTGACGATGCTCGCCTTGGCATCCCTATTTTCCCAACGAGACCACCACGAAGATGACAATCTGCCCCTCAACGGAACCGGAATGCTCCACACTATTTGGCTGTATCATAATCACCCCGAGCTTAAAACAATACTAGAGCAGGTAGAACATCCAACCGATGAGAACCTGCATGCTGCAGGGATGGTGAAAACAAGGTTGGTGGGTAAACGGGGTCGCAAAGATGAATCATAGTAGGCGGAGATTTCCCGCATGGAGGCCACTGTGGCATTCTTTTCTGGTCCGCAGACACTAACTCGCAAAAGAAATGTCACCTATCTTTTTCGCAATTTACGAGGCATTATAGCAGATTTCTGTCCAGACTCAAGTGTAGGGGTTGTGAGCGAGTCGAGGCCGACATTCCAGCACATTTAATGCGATCAAAATCTGGTGATATGCCATCAACCCGGCCGAAATTGGCAAATGCCGATTTTTCGGCCACAGAGGTAATTCCTCCCTGGACATTTTGAACCACCCAAATTGAAGTTCAAAATGTCCCGTATCATGCTATGCTTTGAATCATATAAAAACATACAGGCAATAAGGGGCTGTGTCGCTCGCAAAATGGCCATTTTGGCCGAAAATGGGCCAAAATAACGGAAAATGGGCCAAAATGGCTGTTTTCTAGGCCTCGTAGCTCGTTATTGCCTGTATATTTTTATACGATTCAAATTAGAGGATGAGTGCAGACATCTTTGGCTTTGATTTGGGCGGTTTAGATTTCTTTGAAAAAAATCCCCTGTCGAGTCAGAAGAACACCGGTTTCTTGTTTTGCTCCACCTGATGGCGCATCAATAACATTTGATGTCATCAATGATGTTAAAATGTCGGCCTCGACCTCCTTGAGCCGCCTGTACTTGATTTTGGGCGAAGATGTCCGGTAGGAGCCTAGAAATCACAAAAAATACAGGTGACATTTCTTTTGCAGAGTTAGTATATTGTTGTGAATTCCACTCAGAATTTTGTGCGATGTTGTGGTAATGTTGGCGGGGCCAAGTCAAATTCCTAAGTTAATTGGTCAAAAGAGTAAGTATATTGATAAGAGACAAGATGCCGACACTGCCGCGGTGTAATGGGAGTATCAGGTTGAGGATGTAAGCCAGCCGCTGTCCAGACAGGGTGGGTCACGTAGAGCTTAGTCAGTACTCAGCCTCTTGTCCCCACAACCATCACTATATGATCCTTTGCACTGCGATACTGCAGGATCTCTGGTCTTCTGGGAAACACCAGCCATTCTGAGTCTCTGACTAACTACAGCGGCGGGTCCCATATGTTCCAATGCATGCAACCCACGCCAACATCGAGTCAAGCATCAAACTGAAAGTCGACCATCCCAGCGGCTGAACACAGAATAAATCGAAAGTGTGCCCACACCCTGGATGCTGTGCGTGGGCACACCTTCTTGCCTCTGATGTACCAACATGGATGTGCCAGCACTTCACAGAGTCTGCTGCTGGCGACTCTTGCTGCTCCTCCTTTGGAGCCAACATCACAAACTCTCTCCGCTCATCCCCGCGTACAATGCCCCGCGTCAGCACAGAGCAGATTCCGGGTTCTGAGGTGACAAAGGCGACTGAAGCACGAAGAGTTCCAATGAATAAGCTTGGAGTTTAGACTAGAATAGTGTAAAGTACAGGGAAATAACTACAGCTTATATACTAAAGTCCCTAGGGGTTGTAAATTAAGGTACAGTGTCCGAAGGTCGGGAAACCAATTGAAACCACTAAGGATCCTAAAACGGTATCCTGGTTCGATTGATCAGATATTTGATCTAATCAATGATCGGGTTGTTCGGGTTGTTCGGGTTGTTCGGGTTCTGGAAGTAAATGAAAAGACGGTTCATGACATTACCCCCCTCTAGGTAAAACCCACCTTGGGTTTCACGATCGACGCCACTTGTTCCACAGGTCTTCACCTGTGATTACCCACTTCCACCCGTGTGCGGTTTCCTTCAGAGCCGCCGGGTACTTCTCGTAGAAGTCTTCAAGACATTCGGTAGAATCCCCCAGATGTTCCAATGGTTCCCAGGTGTTATCCTCGGGTCCATAACCCTCCCATCGAATGAGGTACTGCAAGCACTTACACTTTTTGTTGAGGTGTATCTTCAGTACCTCTGTGATCTCGTAGAGGTCCACATTGTCTACTATGTCAGGGGGAGGAGGATTGTCATGGTGTTGATGGGCAGCGACAGGTGGAACCCAGGGACGAAGAAATACGGTGTTGAAGACCAGATGAAACTTCCAAGAATCGGGGAGTGTAAGCTCGTAAGAGATGGCTCCAACCTTGCAGACAACTGTGAAGGGACCATAACGCCAGGCTTCGAACTTCTTCGTCGGGTGATGAGTGACCAAATTCGCCCCGGACAGGTACACCTTATCGCCGGGTTTATAGTCGGGATCTGCCTGTCGTTTGGCATCGTAGAACCTCTTCATTGTCTCCTGCGCTGCTTGCATGGCAGCCCCTGCTTCTTCTCGGACCTTCGACATCCGGGTTGCAAACTTCGTCGCATCTTCGGTCGGTACCTCGAGGCGTGGTTCAGTGCCCTTTCGTGGATGGAACCCCATGGTAACGAAGAAGGGACTGAAACCCGTGGTCTTGCTAACTTGGTCGTTGTGGTTGAATTCCACTTGTGTCAACCAGTCCGCCCAATCGTCTTGCAAGAAGTTGGTTGAAAACCCGAAGGTACTGCTCAATATTTTGGTTGACGTGTTCGGTCTGACCATTGGTCTGTGGGTGGTAGGCCGTTGAAGTGTTTGACTTTATGCCCAGAAGCTTCAACAGATCCCGCATGAAGTGCCCCATGAATTGCGTCCCTCGGTCACTGATCACCACCTCGGGTAACCCGAAGTCCTTCCATACGTGGTCGCGGTAAATGTGCGCCATCCCTTCTCCTCCCAAGTGCTCGGTGCAAGGCACCACCCGGATTCCTTTCCCCAGCTGATCAACTATCACTGCGATAGAGTCATACCCATTACTGATGGGTAACTTGGTGATCAGGTCCACCGAAACGTTCTGCCACACCCGCTCCGGAAACATGTTAGGGTGTAGGGGTCCTCGGAGCTTCGAGGGAAATAGCTTCGTCCTCTGGCACACGGGGCAAGCCGAAACATATTTTTTGGTGTCCGACAGTAGAGAGGGCCAGTAGTAGTTTTGGGTTACTTGTTCCGCCGTCCGGAATTGTCCCGGGTGTCCCGAAATATAGTCGTCGTGGTGTGCCCGTAGAATCCGATGTCGTAGATCCCCAGTTGGAGGCACGTATATGGTTCGATACCAGGTTACGAACCTGTCCTCATGTTCTTCCCAGCCCTCAGCCTTTTCTTCTAGCGCTTTCTTCACCACATCTTCCCAATCAGCTTTCCCAGCTTTGATGTCCTCCATGAATTGGTCATCCGCCGTGTCGTCCAAGACTGCCAGCATGGCTTTCAAAAATTCCTACCCGTCCATCCTCCGGAAGTACTGTTCCGGCAGCAGCACAAGATTCAAATTGTCCTGTGCCCCCTTCTCATGACTGCTTCACCTCGAAAGCGCATCAGTTTTCACGTGTTGTTTCCCGGGTTTATGAATGAGTGCGAAGTCGTATTCGCTGAGCTCCAAAGACCACCGGGCTGTCGTCTATTGACTTTCTTCATGGTGGTGAAGTACTCCAGATTTTTGTGGTCGGTCCAGATCTCAAACTTCAGTTGACTGCCCTGCAGATAGTGTCGCCATTCTTAGAGGGCCCGCATGATCACCAGCATTTCCTTGTCGTGGATGTCGTAGTTTCGCTCGGTGTCATTTAGTCCCTTGGTCATAAACACAATCGGAACCCACACCCCATTCTGGCACTGTGTCAAGCATGCCCCCGTTGCATAATCCAAGGAATCCGCCTCCACCCGCCATTCCCCAACGTCCGTTGGGAAATGCAGAACGGGGTCCGATGTTACGGCCAATATTAATTGGTCGAACACATTCTTTTCCAGTTCTCCCCACCTCCACTTGTAATCCTTCCGAGTGAGACGAGTTAACGGCTTCGCGTAATCTCTGAATCCTTTGATGAAGTGTCGGTAGAAATTGAGGAACCCGAGGAAGCTTTGTACATCTTTAACATTCCTCGGGGTTGCCCAGTGTCGAATGCCCTCGACCTTTATGGGATCCATCCGAATTTTCCCATCCCTGACAATAACTCCCAGATATTCGACCTCTCTCTGTTCGAACTCGCATTTTCCGGGTTTCAGGAACAACTCGTTTTCCTGAAGAATCTGCAAGACCTCCTTAACCGTGGAGCGATGTTCTTCCAGGCGTTCTGAGTAGATGAGAATATTGTCCAGATAAACGATAACCCCTCCTTCTGCAATAAGATCCGCAAAGATGTCGTTCATCATGGATTGGAAGGTGGCCGGCGAGTTCGTAAGGCTGAAGAACATAACCAACGGTTCCCACAACCCTCGGTTTGTGATGAACACAGCTTTTTCTTCATCCCCTTCCTTGATCCGGATATTGTTGTATCCCCATCAAACATCCAATTTAGTGAACCAGGTTGCCTTACGGAGCATATGCATGATCTCCGAGATCAGCAGAAGAGGGTATCGGTTCTTGATGGTAAGAGAGTTCAACTTCCGATAGTTCTGAACGGGCCATAGTTGCCCATCCTTCTTCACAACAAAGAAAGGAGAAGCCCATGGCGATTTCGAGGGGCAAATATGTCTGGTTTCAACATGTTTTTTAATGAACACGTCCAACTCCGCCTGTTCCAGAACCGACAAGGGGATACTTCGCCCCTTCACGGGTTCTGCGCCGGGTTTCAACCCTATTGCGTGATCCCATTTTCGTCGTTCAGGCAGCTTGTTGAAATCCTTTTTCTCGAAGACCCCTCGAAATTCCTCTAGGTAATGAGTGGGAACGCTCTCTTCCAGCGTCTTAGCCCCCTTGGCTTTGTGAGCCGCGGCTGCCAGCTTAGTGGCCACACTACCCATAGCGCGGAGGTGTTCGGCATCTCGTGCATCCAGGACGTCTTCAGGACACATCTTCGTGACGAAGATGCAGTCTCCCTCTTCCATGTCGACATTGTCCTCTTCCTCCCATTCTTCCCATAAGCGAGCTCATTTGCAAGCGGCAGGACACCTGGAGAAATGAATGGTCTGTTTCTGCCAGTCGATCTCTGGGTTGTGTTGTTTCAACCAGTTGAACCCGATGATGATGTCGCTCTTCCCAGTATCCGTTACCGCAAACGAGAATATTTCGGCATGGTCCTGCATTCAGAGGTGCATGCACGCAACGTGGATGATGTGTCCTCCTTTGTTGAGGGAACCATCCGCATTGTAAACCAGAATCGCTACAGCTAGGGGTTCCACCTCGATTCCTTGTTTGTCGACAAATCACTGGCTCATGAATCCGTTGGTATCCCCACTGTCCAGTAACCCGACCACCGTATAACCTTTAAGGTTATTCAGCCCTTCGAGGGTCATTGGAACCATCATGGAGTTCCCAGTGGCTCGGATATACTGTGGTGGCTCTTTCAAGTTGTCCAGTATGCCCAGAGAATCAGGGAAGTAAGCCGTCCGGATTTCTTCCACTATCTCGTCGTTCACTTCCTGTCCCCTGGCCGGGTGAGCCCATTTGGTGATAATCTCCTACGCCTTCCATTCTTGGGCCCGTGCTCGGGTTGCAACCCAACGCGCGCTTCCGAGGGGGAGTCTGTGCCATTCCGCTTTCTCCCGCTCAGGCTTCCGGGGTTTCTTGCCCCTTCGCTTAGAGTCAGAGGGAGAAACGGCTCCCTCACTCTTTTCAAAATCAGAGGGAGTCCTCACTCCCTCTCCTTCCATTTCCACTGTGTCTTCCTCCACACCGGGTTCTTCGATAGTCAAAACAGAGAATGAATTGTTCAAAGTTGTTACAGGTGAGGGGGGTATACGAGAATCTGAGGGCACAGTCTTCACTCGGATTCTTTGGGAAAATCCTCCTTCCCGAGGTGTTCCTCCATCATTTCCGAGATTAAAGCTTGGAATTGGGGATTGGTGGGTCCTTGAGTAGTGCAGTTACAGGCCATATGCCCAACCTCTCTGCACTGGTAGCATCGGGGAACCGGCTTCTTGCTGACCGCCCGGTCTATGTCCATGGGTGTGGGCCCTGCATTAGGGGCCCCGCCAGTGACAACCAGGGGAGGGACGACAGCAACTGGGACGATCGCGAAGCGCACCATCCATAACGTGGAAGGCGTGATGCAACCCATCATGTTTGATGACTGCCACTTTCCAGTCAGCATAGGTGATCAGTAGCGCGGTTTGTCCGTAAACGGACTGCAGAACCGGCTTCAGGATCCCTTGCTTGAGGAGTCGGATAAGCGTGGTTTCGTCGTAACCCGCAGTGTTGTTGTATGTGTCCAGGAGCGTGAAGTACTCCATGGCTGCTCCTGCACCCTGGCGCAGCTTCTCGATTTCAGCCTGCGCGATTTCCACCTGTTCCCCTCCTTTAAAGGCATCAATGAGGTTCTTTTCGAAGACCTCATAACTCCGATACAACGGGGTATCGGGGTCCCTTGGGTTGCGCATGGCTTGCACAACGTTGTTGGCCCATGCCACTGCTGATCCTTCCTTCATATAGGACAGGACGAAGGCAATCTTCGCGCTGTCTCTCTCGTACATCAGGTTGTCCAGGAGGTGCAACCAGCACTCTGCCAGATAGGAGTCCACCAATTCGGAGTCTCCTTTAAACAGGGTAGGGGTGGCGACACGGGTCGTCTTCACCTGTTTAGTCTCCTTGGGCCCTCCCATAGAGGCCCTTCCCAAGGCTATGAGGGCATCGTGCAAGAGTTGTTGTGAATTGGTGTTGTCCTCGCAGAGCAAACAATTCTCTCCACGCAAGTTCCCCAGTTCCTCCTGCATCGCTCCAAACTGCCCTCCTGTGTGTTGTAGGGCCTGCAGCAGGATGCTGTCCCTCTCGTCGCCAGTTAGGGCGCCAAAGCTCTCCATTGAGGGGAGCACATAGTTGTCGCTCATCGTGTTACATCCAGCTGGGTACGCCGTGCAGAGACACTATTCTTTTGTCAGCACAGAGCAGATTCCGGGTTCTGAGGTGACGAAGGCGACTGAAGCACGAAGAGTTCCAATGAATAAGCCTGGAGTTTAGACTAAAATAGTGTAAAGTACAGGGAAATAACTACAGCTTATATACTAAAGTCCCTAGGGGTTGTAAATTAAGCTACAGTGTCCAATGGCAACGGACAAGATTAACACAAAGTAAATGAAGGGGTATATGAATGTAGAGGGGACGATCGGGAACCCGAAGGTCGGGAAACCAATTGAAACCGCTAGAGATCCTAAAACGGTATCCTGGTTCGATTGATCAGATAGCTGATCTGATCAATGATCGGGTTGTTCGGGTTGTTCGGGTTCTGGAAGTAAATGAAAAGATGGTTCATGACACCCCGGGATACATGCCACTAGGACACCCTCCTTGCAGCTTGACCACAGTCACGAGCCTCGTCTTCGCCGGAAGGCGCTGCCGAGCATGAGGACAGACAGCGTGCTCGAGTGCATCATGTGCATTGCCTGCACGCCCAAGTGCGTACCCACACCATGCACCACCATGCCCCACATGCCATTGCATGACCATGACCTCTGAATGACCAAGGCACAATGCATGAATGTGGGCAGGTAGAGGCAGACACGGTATCAACACTCTGCATGCTGGAGCTCCTGGAGGTGCACAGGTTCGATGCAGTCATGGTCGTGGTTGACGTCCTTGGTAAAGTCAGGGCCGCTCAGTTGTACTCCTGGACCATGTGGAGGCACCACAGAACCCCCCAGAAGTACATTTCTGACCGTGGTCAGCAGTTCATTGCGGAGTTCACCTGAGAGCTGTGGTGCCTCATAGGCATTGAGCCTGCTACTTTGACCGCTTACCACCTGCAGACCGATGGCCAGACCGAGCGTGTCAACCAGGAACTCGAACAGTTCATCCATATCTTCATGAGCTACAAACAGGATGACTGGGATGAGCTCCTGCCGGTGGCCGAGTTCGCATACAACAACCACGTGCACTCCTCGACATAGCAGGTTCCATTCATGATGGACACTGGCCATCTCCCTTGGATGGGTTTTGAGCCGAACAGCATGTGCTCCATCAACAAGTCCGTCAATGAGTTCCGGGACCAGATCGCCGCTGAAACGGTGACTATGTGACTAGCAGTGAAATAACCACAAACCAAACCTTGTAAATGAATACGCGGTTTTGATAATGCAACTATATCAACTCAAACATTATAATCCTCGTGCAAGTTTGGGGTTCCAATCCAGTATAGATTGTGGCAATTTGAACTTTAGTTCTCTTTTGAAAGCAAGACTTATAGGTCCACAAATTGTATAGATAAATTGCTCGAAACTGTTCTAGGCGCAATTGCGGATAGTCAGACGAGATTTTATGTTCAACAGTTTTGTATGATATGGGTCTAGGTTTGGAGATAGTACTCCGATGCGAAACACAAGTGATTCTTATGAAATCCCGATTCCAAATAGTATCCACGGTTGCTAATCCTTGTGAGATTACAACCAATTGTCAATCCAATCTGTTTCCTTATATTCCATATGCACATTCCCGCTTATCTGATATATCCACGCACCTTTATAAAGATCCAAATCCAACACAGATAATATTCAATCAGGGAAAACAAACGAAACTTGGTATAGTTTCTGGGTGTCTCCGAATGAATGCCTACTCAACCGGTTAAGCGTGAAGTCTAGTAACTTTGTGTCCAACAGGTGGGGTGAGATTCACTGGTGTTCCTCCCATAACCATCCACTTAAATACTTTTACAGGATTCTAAATATAAATGAGACAGATACAAATGTGCGGCAGGGTTCAGGGTATATGACTAGTGGTATAGCAGCTAGCTGAGGAACCCCTGTTAGATATCAAGAGATTAGTAAAAACTGAACAGATTTATCAGGAACATCAACGAGCCAAGCTTAACGATGAGTCAAGATCTACATCACTTAGAACAATTGTGATGGAATATTGTTGATGTGTCAACTTTTAGCCGACTTCCTCATCAGCCCACTGTTACCCTCCTTGGTAACCATAACCATCCGGTTTAATTAGTTCCTCTTTGAACCTCTTAAGTGATTTGTCTGAAAACCATGATAGCCGTCACTTCCCAGTACCCGAGTATGGTTTCTTAGTCAATTGGTAGATCAACCAAGTTCAACCTTCTCTTGGCAGTCCCGAAGACATCAGATGATGTCAAACGGTAAGCACTCTTGTTTAGAAGGATAATCCATCGTAATACACCCTTAGTCAGAGATGTGCAGTAGCCTCAATCCGTTTCCAGGATGGTTAGGCACTTTCCACAGTTGCTCCATTAGCGACTTCTCACGTCAATCCTTTACCAGGATCATTGTCCAGTGCCTTTCTAATGGTCCAAGACACATTATATCCCTCTTAGCTAACTGCCCAGGCCAGCATTAGCCCTTGTGAGATGACGTCATAATGTAGTGTAGCACATTATAGTATGTTGCGACTCAAGCAAATTTGAATAAATGCCCGGGTGCCCCAGTACCAGGTCTGTCATCGCCAGGGTCTCCGAGGCCAAAGCCACACTTGTCAAAGCCAAGGACGAGTTCAAGCTTTACTGTGATTGCCGGTGCGTGCCTGCACCGGAGATCAAGGTGGGCGACCGAGTCTGGATGGATGTGTCCGACATCACAACGATGTGTCTGTCACCCAAGTTCTCAGACCAGCAGCTTGGACCCTTCAAGGTTGTGAAGGTTGTAGGCAAGGGTGCATACACGCTTGAGCTTCTGCCGCGATACTCCCAGCTGTGTCAGGGGAACCCCCGCTGTAGCCCCTGTTTTCCCCCATCCCCACCTCCACTCCTCCCCTTCTCAGCTTGACCCCCAACGCTCACCATGGCATACAGCCTGTGACCAGGCCCGGGAGTACTGCCGATCGATCCGATCACGGTGGCTGTGTGAGCTAGCATGACACAGCATTCCCCTGCTTCCAACGATGCCGTAATCATGACGCACGCCTCGCATAAATATGCGGAAAAGCCGTACTTTTACCCGAGACGTGTGTCATAGCCTGATCCCTGGCCTGCCCATTCTCGTTGGCACGTGCTATGTGACCAGGCCCGTGATCATTGTAGATACCTCCGGACATGTGCTACTGGGTAGTTACCAACTAGTATATAAGGTTTCGCCTAGCGTGGGAATCCTCATCCTTTCTTCTCTTCGGATTCCCCCGCTAGGTGCGTAGTATTTCCGCTCCTGTATTTTAGTACCTATATTTATACTTCGGATTCCCCCGCTAGTTCCTGTGCCCTGCACCGAGCTTAAGGTTGCCCTTACAGCAGAAGAAAGGATCGAAGGGATCAACTGGTCAAGATTGGGAAGTTTGGTGCAGGTACGGATTCGGACCACTACTCCAGTGCTCCATCCTCCCCCACTTCAAATCTCGACCCCTCCTCCGTTCTGATGGACCAGCAACCTGCCCCCCACTCTGTGCAACCCGAGATCCCGAGTGTTCACACTCCGGATCCGGCTTCCGGAGTCATGGACCGGCTTGCCGCTGTCGAAGGCTCTCTTGATGCCATCCAAAGTGCGCTCAGCCAGCTATTGCTGGGCACCCAAAATCTGCCGCCTGCCCCCACCCCTGCCGCTCTGGCTCCGGCGCTGGGTCCAGATTTCTCGGCCCCCCACCCAGCTCAAAAAACGGTCCTCCGGCCGAACCCTCCGGCTGTTTTTGACGGCGACCGGACACAAGGGAAGACATTCCTCTACTCCGTCCTCACCTACTACAAGCTGGTTCCAGAAGCTTTCATGGCGGACGGGTTTGTCTCCCAGGAAAAACTCGTCTGGTTCGCCATGTCCTTCATGTCGAAGGGCACAGCCACTCGATGGGCAGAACGGCATGCTTCGGCCGACCCGTTCCCGTTCCCCACCTGGACTCGGTTTGAGGCCGAATTCCGCCTCCGGTTTGTGGAAGAGAACAAGCAGGACCAGGCCCCTCACCAAGCTTGAGTCCCGCTCGTATTTCCAGGGCTCCCGCGACATCTACCGGTACACGGATGACTTTGAGGAACTAGCCATAACGGCCGGTTACTCAGACGCTCTCGTCCGGGTCACCAAGTATCGCTCCGGCCTCGACCCGAAGATCAACGTTGCGATTATGACGTCCGGGACCGCCCCTGACCTCACCGACTACGATGGCTGGCGTGCACGCGCTTTCCGGCAATATGAAGCCTTCGCCCGCGCCCCGGCTGGGAATGCCCCAATCCGGCCCGCGGCCGCCTTACCTCGGCCGCGCACAGCGGGATTATTCCCAGTCCCCCCGCCTGCACGTGCTACAGTCTCGTTCGCCCTGGCTCCGGTGCCCACGCTCCCGACGGTCGTTCCGATGGATGTGGACCGGACCGGACGCGCACCTTCCCGCGCACCTGTTTCCGATGTGGGATAGCCGGGCACCTCGCCCGTGAGTGCCCCACTGCATCCGACGTCCGCCATGCAGACGTTCTTGACGAGGTCGTCCGCCAGCTTGGCGATGATCTTCTCGAGGAGCTGTTCGCCCGGCTCGCCACCACCGCCTCGCTTCCGGACGAGTCAGCTAGCGAGGACACGGACCCGGCGGGTTTTCCTCCTCTCGGCCGAGTGAGTGGTGCGCCCTCGGTCGCGTCCCCTAATCGCTACGCCCTCCTGTATTCAGATAATGACAATACATTTGATTCAGAGGTAGTAGTGAGAGGCGCACCCCCTGTCCCAGTCTCCGTCCGAGTGACGGAGGCTCTTCCTTCCGTCCTGGAGACGGAAACCCGCACTGCCCCCGAGCCGGGAACGAGGGCAGTGACGGAGGCCCCTGTCCCCGAGCTGGGAACGAGGACAGGCTCACTTCAGCGTGTTCATCGCCCGAAGTGGGAACGGCGACTTCCCTGGCAGTACGTCATCGACTCTGTCGAAGGACAAAACTCCCTGCACATCCCGTTGGACCTGCAGTCTGTCGAGACCGCTGCCCGGATGTCGGTGAAGGCTCTGGTCGACTGTGGGGCGACTGGAGACTTCATTGACTCAGAGTACGTCATCTCTCGCAAGCTTCCTGTCCGGCGTCTCTCGCAGCCCATCCCGGTTCTCAATGTGGATGGCAGCCCAAACCAAGCGGGTGGCATCACCGGCGTAGTTGATATGGTGGTTGACTACAAAGGACACGCCGAGCGCATCCAGCTTGCTGTCACCCGGCTTGGGAAGCAGCATGTCATCCTCGGTTACTCCTGGCTCCAGAAACACAATCCGGAGATCAACTGGGAGACCAAGGAGGTTCGCATGACGCGCTGCCCGACTGGATGCCACACCTGCCGGGACGAGCTGCGAGCTGTTCGAAGGAATGAGAAGCTTGCCGCCTCAATCCTTCGGCAGCTGCGAGAAGGTCCGACCCCGTCTATCTGTGCCGTGGACTCCGAAGAGTGGCACGGAGACGACGGGTACGATCCGGCTGACAAGGACGACTTGCCAGAGCTGTGTCCGGACTCGGAAGACGATGATGATGAAGAGGACGACCTCAAAGAGGGTGATCGCATTCTGTACACTGTGTTCGCCCCCGTCGAGGAGATTCGTGCCGGTAGCACCGTCTCGCAGCGCCTTGCGGAGGCCCACGCCCAGAACTCTGCGCCCGCCGGAACCGATGTTCCGCCCTGGGCTGCGGACTTGTCGGACCTCTTCACAAGGAGTCCTTCGACTCCTTGCCAGAGAAGCGAGCGTGGGACCACGCTATCGAACTCGTCCCGGATGCGAAGCCGGCCAACTGCAAGGTCTACCCGATCTCCCCGCTCGAACAGAAGGAGCTCGATGCCTTCATTGGGGAGGGGTTGAGTACCGGCCGCATCCGTCCTTCCAAATCCCCGATGGCGTCCCCGGTCTTCTTCATTAAGAAGAAGGACGGAGCCCTCCGGTTTGTCCAGGACTACCGGGCGCTCAACGCGATGACCGTGAAAAACCGGTACCCCCTCCCTTTGATCAACGATCTTATTAACCGTTTGAAGGGAGCCTGGTTCTTCACGAAACTCGACGTCCGGTGGGGTTTCAACAACGTCCGGATCTGGGAAGGTGACGAATGGAAGGCCGCGTTCCGTATGAACCGGGGGCTTTTCGAGCCGCTGGTGATGTACTTCGGCCTTACCAACTCCCCGGCCACATTCCAGACGATGATGAACGACATCTTCCAGGACCTTATCCTGTCTGGAGATGTCATGGTCTACCTGGACGACATCCTCATCGCACATTCTGACCTCACCTGTCACCGCGAAATCGTCCGGGAGGTGCTCTGGCGACTTCGAGAACACCGTCTTTTCCTCCGTCTGGAGAAGTGCGAGTTCGAGAAGTCGACGATTGAGTACCTTGGTGTCATCATCTCGCACAACCACGTCGAGATGGACCCCGTCAAGGTCGCCGGTGTCGCCGCTTGGCCTACGCCTGAGAACAAGAAGGACGTGCAGCAGTTCCTCGGCTTCACGAACTTCTAACCGGAGATTCATCTGGGCGTTCTCAGACGTCGCTCGGCCACTTTTGACCTGACAAAAAAAGGTGTGGCCTGGACCTGGACTGCCGCCTCGGCCGCCGCATTCCAAGCCCTCAAAGACGCGGTGACCGCTGAGCCTGTCTTGGTCCTCCCGGACGAATCTCGGCCCTACCGACTGGAGGCGGACAGCTCCGACCGGGCAACCGGAGCGGTTCTGTCGCAGCAGGGGACTGATGGAAAGTGGCGCCCCGTTGCCTTCTACTCCAAGAGCTTGAATGACGTCCAACGGAACTACGTGATCCACGACAAGGAGATGCTCGCGATCGTCCGAGCCCTAGAGGAGTGGCGACACTTCCTCGAAGGCGCGCAGCACCCGGTCGAGATCTGGACGGACCACAAGAACTTGGAGTACTTCCAGAAGTCCCAGAAACTGAACCGGCGGTAGGCCAGGTGGTCCCTGTACCTGTCCCGGTTTGACTTCGCTCTGTTCCACCAGCCGGGTCGCCTCATGGGCCGCCTGGATGCGCTCTCCCGCCGTCTGGACCATGGCGCCGGATCCGAGAACTCGGATGTTACGCTCCTCTGGCCGGAGCTCTTCCAGATCCGGGCAATGGAGGGCATCGCGGTCAACGGACCCGAGATTCCCCTCCTGCATGATGTCCGGAAGGCGTTCGCGACCGAGCCGGAACTCGAGGACCCCGTTGCACTCGTTGCCCGGGAGCTCCTCAAGAACCGGAAGGCCCCCTCTCCCCGCTCAGCCGAATGGCAGATCTCGGACGGATTGCTCCTGTTTCGCGGTAAGATTGTCGTACCGCGGAACAAGGACCTTCGACGCCGGATTATGGAGCAGCACCACGACACACGGGTCGCCGGACACGCTGGCCGCTTCAAGACGTTGGAGTTAATCTCCCGGAACTACTGGTGGCCCCCAGCTGTCCCGACACGTCGGTCAGTACGTCGGAACCTGCGACGCGTGTAACCGGACAAAGGCGCTTCAGCGACTTCCCCACGGTGAGCTTCATCCGACCGAGATTCCGGCCGAGCGCTGGGACACCGTCTCGGTGGACTTCATAGTCGAGCTTCCGGAGGCGCACGGGTTCGACGCGGTTATGGTTGTTGTGTTGACGTCCTTGGTAAGCGGGCCCACTTCAACGAGTGCCACACCAGCCTCGGTGCTGTTGGAGCTGCCCGATTGTACTACCGGAACGTCTGGAGGCACCACGGAACCCCCCGGAAGTACATCTCTGACCGTGGTCCGCAGTTCATTGCTGAGTTCACACGCGAGCTGTGGCGCCTCATCGGTATTGAACCCGCTACCTCCACCGCTTACCATCCGCAGACCGACGGCCAGACCGAACGCGTCAACCAGGAGCTGGAACAGTTCGTCCGTATCTTCACAAGCTACAAACAGGATGACTGGGACGAGCTCCTGCCGGCAGCCGAGTTCGCCTACAACAACCACATCCACTCCTCGACGCAGCAGGTGCCGTTTATGACGGACACTGGCCGTCTCCCTCAGATGGGTTTTGAGCCGAACGGTATGCGCTCTGCCGACGAGTCCGTCAACGAGTTCCGTGACCGGATTGCCGCTGGAGTGTCCGAAGCCAAAGCCGCTCTCGTCAAGGCCAAGGACGAGTTCAAGCGGTACTATGATCGCCGGCGCGTGCCTGCACCGGAGATCAAGGTAGGCGGCCGAGTCTGGGTGGATGCGTCTGACATCAAAACGACGTGTCCGTCACCCAAGTTCTCGGACAAGTGGCTCGGACCCTTCAAGGTCGTGAAGGTTGTGGGCAATGGTGCATACAAGCTGGAGCTCCCACCACGTTACTCTCAGCTCCACCCAGTCTTTCCGGTTGTGAAGCTCGAGCTTGCAAAGCCGGACCCATTCCCAGGCCGCCCCCGGAAAGACGAACCACCACCCGTCCTCCAGACAGATGGAGACGAGAGGTGGGAGGGTCGACGAGATCCTTGAAGCACGAGTCCGATACGGCAGCCTCTGTACATGGTGCGCTGGAAGGGTTACGGCCCGGAACACGACAGGTGGGTAAAGCACTCTGACGTCTTCGCCAAGGACGCCATTGATGCCTACTACCGCCGCTACCCCCAACGCTCCCCGCCGGATCGCCTCGGCTGCCTTCGACTCGCTGTCCTTTCCGGAGGCGCGACAGGACCATCCGCTTCATACGTCGGGACGCCGTATTCCAAGGGGGGGGTGATGTCAGGGGAACCCCCGCTGTAGCCCCTGTTTTCCCCATCCCCACCTCCACTCCTCCCCTTCTCAGCTTGACCCCCAACGCTCACCATGGCATACAGCCTGTGACCAGGCCCGGGAGTACTGCCGATCGATCCGATCACGGTGGCTGTGTGAGCTAGCATGACACAGCATTCCCCTGCTTCCAACGATGCCGTAATCATGACGCACGCCTCGCTTAAATATGCGGAAAAGCCGTACTTTTACCCGAGACGTGCGTCATAGCCTGATCCCTGGCCTGCCCATTCTCGTTGGCACGTGCTATGCGACCAGGCCCGTGATCATTGTAGATACCTCCAGACACGTGCTACTGGGTAGTTACCAACTAGTATATAAGGTTTCGCCTAGCGTGGGAATCCTCATCCTTTCTTCTCTTCGGATTCCCCCGCTAGGTGCGTAGTATTTCCGCTCCTGTATTTTAGTACCTATATTTATACTTCGGATTCCCCCGCTAGTTCCTGTGCCCTGCACCGAGCTTAAGGTTGCCCTTACAAGCTGCACCCAGTCTTCCTGGTGGTGAAGCTTGAGCTCATGAAACCGGACCCATTCCCCGGCCACCCCCGGAATGGTGAGCTGCTGCCCGTCCTGACAGACAGAGACGAGAGGTGGGAGGTCGCTGAGATCCTCGAAGCACGGATCTGCTACAACAGCCTCTGGTATATGGTACGATGGAAGGGTTACGGACTAGAGCACAACAAGTGGATAAAACACTCTGACGTCTTCGCCAAGGATGCCATTGACACCTACGACTGCTGCTACCCAAACACTCCACGCCAGATTGTCTTGGCCGCCTTTGATTCGCTTTCCTTCCAGAGGTGCGACAGGACAATCTGCTTCATATGTCGGGACACTGTATTTCAAAGGGGGGGTGATGTCATGGGAGCCCCTGCTTTGGCCGCTTTTCCGGCAGCTTCTCCGACCGCTTTTCCGGCAGCTTTTCTGTCCGTCCGTCTGGCTGCTTTTCCATCTGGGACGTCTGTCCATCTGGCCGTTCTGTCCTCGGAAGCGTCTGGAACTTCCATCCCCTCGCGCTGGCATGTGCTATGTGATCAGGCCCAAGATCATTGTAGATACCTATGGACACGTGCTACTGGGTAGTTACTAGCTAGCATATAAGGTTCTGCCTAATATGGGAATCCCCATCCTTTCTTCTCTTCCGATTCCCCTGCTAGTTTCCGCGCCTGTGCCAAGCTTACGGTTGCCCTTACAAGCTTCTCATGATGCCAATGTGCACACTGCAGCCAGCTTATCCTCGTTTCAATAAGCCTCCTGTTCTGACTTCATATTAACAGTCTTGTATCTATTATCACTGATCTTCAGTCTCAGAGTACCCTGCATCCTTGTTATTTTTTGCACCTCCATATGATTGATGGCCATCTTATTTATACCTGTGCTATTCCTTTGCTGGCTGTTCTCTCCTCATGTACAAGTCAAGCCACATGTGTGGGCTGGCTCTTTCATAAACCCTTGACTGATTGCTGGTGTACTTCCCCGAAGTGCCTAATCCTTCAGATACTGAACACTTGAGCTGCTTGTTCTGCTTCTCCACTGTCTCAAGATTTGTTGTGCACCTCAATCTCCCATTGAGGTTTGATTGAGGTAAATAGCGGGAGCAGATATTTATACTCAGTGCACTAGCATCTGGTGAGCACGTAGTGCCCCAATGAAGTAGCAGTGCTGTGATCTTGGGTACAGATGGTGTAGACACTGCACACTCAAATTCAATCTTATCCACTGCCTCTAGTGTTGCTGGTGTTCAGTTCTGAACCGATGCTGAACCTGAACCAGACCCCAGGTGTGGTTTAGGGTTCAGCAAACTCCGAATTAAGTAGGTATCACGTACGCGATTGATGGCACCACGATGGTGGTCAGTCCCCCCAGGAAACCCTCAAAAACTTTTTTTTAATAAAACTGAACATTGGGTAGGCCTCCAGGACCTCCAAGTGCACTTCTGCACCCATTCCAGAGCTCATATGAACCTCTAAGACCTTTTTTGAATGTGCTTTCCCAATAAGGGAATTCTGGCACGTGCACAACGTTTGACAGGTGGCAGTGCTTGCTTAGTTTCCAGAACATTGCCTTTGTTTCTCTGTATTCGGTGCAAGCAAAATCCTCAAAGCCAAGGAAATTTTACCTGGACACTTTGAATCTGCCCAATGTCACTTTCGGCAAGCATCCTGCTCTGGCAAGTATCAGTGTCTTGTATACTACCTCCACCATTTACATTTACCGATGCACTGAGGCAAAAGAAACTCAGCATGAACATCCTACAACATTCCCTGCATGTTCCAGATAGATAAACTGCAACTTTCAATTGCTGGTTGGCCCAATACACGGCACTGCGGCAGTTTGGGTGATCGGACCACGTGTGAAATAGCCTTATGGGGGCAGGACTACATCATCCGGTGATTGCCGTGGTCGGCTGGTCCCCCTGGTCGAAGCCTTATTGCAAAATTCAGCATGGTATCATTAAATTTTTTTTGCTGCCGCTGCCCCCTTGTTCCGGATTTTGCCGGACCTGTGCGAAAATGTTTGAACCGATGGCCAAAATGGTGCTTGTTGACTCCGTTGAACACCTGAAAACTACGATCATTTCACTTGAAATGCAGCGTACCAAGAGTATTGCATCCAGGATGTACTGCAACATTTCCACAATCAAATATGCTTGCGATGGCTGAACCGATGGGCGATCAAACTAGGAAGAAATTCCCGGATTTGCTGTTTCGAGTCTCTCCCCGCCCAGTAGCTCAAGTAGCTTGTTCTGCTGGAATAAAACTTACATCGGGGAGTATTTAGAGGCTTCACAAACCACGGAATTGGCTCCTGATGCGTGGGAATTTCTTCGGTTCGAACCTGTCCTGAACGACATCAGCAACGCTAATCGCCGCATCAGCCCCCGCGCAGCAACACCACTGACTTCCGGACCTGCTCCGAGCCATCGGAGACGGCTCCATCGGCGGGAGAGAACTCGAACCCAGCCCAATTGGGTTTTAACCCTTTGTCTTGCAACACCATTGACAATGACCGGTTTGCGTCAGTGTAAGTCGCGGGCTAGAATTTATTTGCTTAGCATCACACAGGCCTTTGGGCTGTTTCTCGATAACCGGTCTCACCAAGAGAGGCCACCTCGTCACTGGTTGTCGTGTTGTGGTGTAGTGAAGGTACATATTTAGGCCGTAGCTTTATCAGTACATTCCGAAGGAACCGCGCGTGTATAATTTAATCTGACTTAACCGACTGATTCACCGAGATGAGGAGGAACCTCTGTTTTAATTCTCAGGATGGTTCTCTTCATGCTGATAGCAGCTGGATCCCTGCAGATCAGGGCTTCGTTGCCTCCGCCCCATACCGTCTGTATCCGAGGATCTCCGAGACGAGTGATGCCCGTGATATCCACCGGAGCAATTTATCAGGTGCAATTTTGAAGAAGGTAATTTTGAAGAAGGTAGTTCTCTATTTTTCTACCAGCTAAGTAGAAAGGGCAATTTACCTGCCATCCAGGGGACCACTCAACATTCGGCTAGTCGAGGCCGCGGCGTACGAGCGTGTAATAAAAAGTGTGTCAGACAGCGAATCACATGGCAGTTGCCTAGAAAACACATGCAGTGGCGATTTCTTTCCGTCTTCCCACCCACACAAAGTCCAAAGTCCACCAGAACCCAAGACGATGGATCTGCAACTCGAGGACGAGGATGTCCGCATCGCCGTCCGCGCACTCGGCCAGATGCGCAAACGGCGTCAACACAAAGCTCCAGCACCAGGCGTCGCCCACCGCAAGCACAAGCACGAGCCACACCCCCGCGCTCTCCCTTAGCCTCACGTCGACGCACCCTGCCGAATCGCCCCCACGGACGCCGGTCGACGGCGACGACGGCGACGAGCAGGACGCCACGGGGTCGCCCGAGGCGATCGAAGAGTCTGCCGGCGCGGGCCCAACGTCCGCGTACCCTTCGCTCGCACGGATGCAGAGTCTCCCGCTTGTCAGCGGCGCCCTCCGCGTGTACGATACCGCGAAAACGAACTCGAGGGTGGTCCAGGTGCGTGGTCCCGTTTCTGCTCTTCGTATCTTACATCTTGCTCACCCGATTGCGTGGATGCAGTACACATCGTCGCTGGTGAGCTCCTCGCTGCGGCACGGCACGAGCCTCTTCCCTGCTGGCTCAGGGGAGCGTATCGACGAGTTTGCCGGGGGAATGCTCGACCGGGTGCGTCTCGTTTCGTTTGTCCCGCCTCCTATTTTGTCCCGCTTTTCTTTGGTCTTCCTTCTTTCCTTCTTTCTTGCTTCCGTTCATCATTTTTCATTTCGGTGGTGCGCATCTGCCATGGAATCGACGCGAGAACCAAGATGCACGTCGCACTGCGCTGCATCGGAGCTCTCTGCTCTCCGCATGTGATTTCCGCCGGGACGACTGTGTCCTCCTTCTGCGGTGAGCATGGGAGCGTCTTGGATTTCTCATGTTGTCTGGTCTGGTTCGAACGTTCGTCTTATCTCGTTTCGGATCGCGCCCCCCGTGTCATTTTTCCTCGTTCTCTCCCGGTCCTACTTTGGTGCCGGACCCGCGCGCGATCGATGGCTTTACTGCTGCTGCCTGCTGCCTGCTGCCCGCCTGGTCTCTCATGCACAGCGCCGGGTCGTCCTGCGTGCCGTTCTGAGCTGCGTGCTTCCTGCCTTGCCTCGACTCGGATTCGAGAAGGGATTCACGCAGCTCTGGACGTGATTGTTTCTTTCTTTCTTCCCCGGCTGGACTCACTCTTGCGCATCTCCTCTTCCCCGCGGCCCGCGTGCCGTGAAAGCTTCGACAACTCCGATTCTGCGCGGGCACTTGATTCTTTGAAGCCTGGCTGCGATCGAGGACGGACGGGCATGTGATTTTTCGTCGGCGCGCTTTTTATTTGTTTTTTTGGTGGTGCTGTGCCAGGGGCTCGAGGCTCGGGGTCGGTCGGGGCGCGCGGTGTCTGCGTGGGTGGGACGCGCTGTCCCGATTTTTCGGGGAGGCGTCCATCGCCCCACCCGCAGTAGGGCTGAAGTCGCCGTTGGATTGATGTATGCGCGTATTCACATGCGCGTGGGTGCAGGGGACTTGACTCGGAGTATGGGGAGGGTTGGGCGGTTATCAGCCAGCCGGATTTGGTCTCTCCTCTGATTGCTTTGCTTTCCATCTACCGCGGCGCGGCACACGGAAGACCCGACCGCAGGCGGATACAAAGAGGAACAAACTAGGAAAACCGCGAGGCAGGATAGGATAGGATAGGATGTCCTACCTCGACTTTCGGGTTTTCCCCGCGTTTGGGCGGCTGTACGTGTGTGGGCTTCTTCCTCCCCGGCTTCCTCCTCTCCTCTGTACCTCGCTGTTCTGCGCAACTCGCGCGTTTTTGATGGGCCGGCCGTGTGGTGCATCCGTCTGTGCGGTCGGCTTGGATGGCGTGGACGGCAGCCTGGGATGGGGGTGGGGGTTCGCAGCGTAGAGAGGTGTCTAGCGAGCACCTCTTTTACCTGACATGCGCGGTCGTGCGCTGCCGTCGTTTCTTCGCCGTTATCATGATCCGCCGCCCCTGCGCGCTTGCCTTGGACGCCCGCGCGCGCGACTCCACGACGCGTCCCCTCCAGCCGGCGTGGGCGGGCGCTGGCTGTCTTCCCAACCTGCAATCTTCGGGATCTTCTTTGCACTCGTGCCCGCTCCCTTGTCGCCTGACCGTGCGTGCCCAGGCGCTGGAGACAGTATTTACCCTTGCTTTCTGGTGGTACGATGCTGGGCGCTGTGCTCTGGGAGGTTTTCCGCTCCTGCACTTCCGCACGTTTCCTTTCTTGCCTTCTTTTTTCCCGGCTTCATGCATTTATTTTCTACTTGCGCCCCTCTCTCCCGTCCCGTCCTCCCGTCCTCTTACTAACCCTTCCCTCCCCAGCTCGACAAATACCGCCGCGCGCCCTCCGCTGCCCCACCGACTCCTTCCACCCACGCCCCTCCGCGTTCTCCCTCCAGAGCGCCGACAACGACTGCGAAAAAGAAGACCCTCGACGGGAGCCCGCACGAGGACGGGGCGGGGGGCGGGTACGCGGACGGGCCGTTTGATGCGCGGGGGGACTATCCCAGGGACTATGGCGGGGCGCGGGGGCCCCGGTCCTACCCTGATGACCGTGACGATGGGGTGGCGGCGAGAGAGGGAGGTGAGAACGGGAGGGGGCGGGGGAAGAGGCGGTATGAAGAGGAGGAGGAGGAGGAAGGAGAGGAAGGGGAGGGAGAGAGGGCGGAAGGCAGGGATCGGAGGGAGGTGAGGGAGAGGGAGGGGAGAGACGGAAGGGAGGGGAGAGGGGAGGGGAGGGTTCCGGGGTGGTTGGAAGGTAAGTTTTTGTTTGGGTTTCACTTCTACTCCGCCGTGCGGAAAAATACGAGCTGGATCCGCGTCTGGTTCTGGCCACTTGGGAGTAGAGTGGCGAGCTTGATGCGGTCGTGGTGGCGGGCGTGACGGTTTGCGTATACCCGCCCCGCGTTCGTCACCGTGTAAGATGAAGTACTCAGGTGCTGCCCGCGCGCGTCTTGATATTCTTTCCTTGACCCACACTTCGCTGAGACTGACGTCCTCTCTTTCTCTTCTAGCGACATCACCATTCGTCGCCCCCCCGGGCCCGCCGCCGCCGTTACGCCGCGAGGCGCACGATTCAGGTGACCTTCGGCCCGCCTCCGACGTTCGCACAAACTAATTTATGTGCATAGGTGGCCCCAATGGAAATGGAGTGCGAGAAGGCGACGAGCGACAGGTGGCGCAGCGGAGTCGGTGGCAGGCGGTGCTGCTCGAGGCGGGTGGGCTAAGCGCAGCACTGAGTGACGAGAGTATGCGGAGGTTGCGCTATTGTCTGAGTTGGCTGCAGGTTAGACCCTCTCTTGTCGCGACAATCTAATACTGACCCCACCGCTTTCTAGTACGCAACGCAACACATCGACGCGCAGATCCTCATCCTGCGAGACTTATCGCGTCCCTCCATCCGCACCCCCCTCCCGGCAGTTCCCTCGCCATTTCAACCGACGCCCCTGAACCCGAGCTGACGCCCGACCACCTCCGCACGCTCGCGCACCTCCGCAGCGACATCGTGCACACCATCCGCCAAGTCGTCGGCGTCGTCTCGAAATACGCCGGCGGCGCGCTCCCCGAGCCCGCCCGCGGGCGCGTGCGCGGATTCATCCTCGACCTGCCGAAGCGGTTCAGCGCGGAGAGCAGCGGGAGCGGCGGGATGAGTCCGGGCGCAGCGGGAGCGGCGAGTGCGACGGGGGTGGCCGCGGCCGCGGGCTCGGGTGGGGCGTCGAGGAGGGGTGCGGGGGTGGCGGGCTCGACGCGCAGCCAGCGCGGGGGCGGGTGTGAGCGTGGGGGATGCGGGCGGGGTGGGGAGCCCGGCGCCGTCGGCGCCCGGGAGCCCGCATGCACACTTACGGCCACTGCATCCGCATGCGCACAGTCGACGCGGGTCGGTGCAGGGCGGGGTGGAGCCGGGAAAGGCGCTGGCGGCGGCGCAGAAGGTGTTGGTGCTGGCGACGGAGAGTCTGGATATGATGCGCGGTGTGACGGCGGTGGTGGCGGATAGTTTGGATCGGGCGGATGCGTGAGTCGTCTTTCTCCTCCACTCCAATGGCAATATTGACCTACACCTGGCAGATGGGTCGACCGCCTGCGGACGGTGGGCATCCAGCGCGGGATGGATGGCTTGGCGCTCCCCGACGGCAGCGGCGAGCATGGGCACTGGGCCGGCGCGACACCTGCGTGGACTGCCGGCGCACCGCGCAGCCCAGGCAGGTACGCCTCCACGTCGGGCGCGCGCAGCCCCGCGTACGGCTCCGACACGCGCTATGCGTCGGGCGCGCGGAGTCCGACGACGTACGCGCCCTCAGATGGACGCAGCTCGACGTATGTGTCGAGCGCGCCGAGTCCGGCGGCGTATGCGTCTGGGTCGGGGGCGCCGAGTCCGGCGTTTGGGATCGGGGGGATGAACCTGGGCTCGGGGTCGTCACGGTATCCGACGCCTGCGCCTGGGGGTGAGGAGGAGCGCGAACGGGAACGGGACGAGGGGCGTATGGAGGTGGATGGATAGGGCGCTCCATATCTCCCGCGGTCCAACGCCCCGAGAGGCTTCGGTGTACGCCTTGCTTTCGCTTTCGTCTTGCTCTCCTCTCGTCCGTGTTCCCATTTCCCGCACGATCGACCACACATTCATTGTACGAGTACCACACACATACATACTCTTGCTCATCGCCTGGCATCCCCTCATTGACTCACATTGCCCATTGTAGCACCACACGCATACCCACTGTATATATGATATTCCCCTCTTTTTCTTTCTTTCTTGGTTTCCTCTCTCTCTCTTGCATACCAGCAGTCGCTCACCCCCTCACTCCTTTTTTTGCATACAATCCTTGTTGTTTTTTTGATTCCCATCCGCTCGCTCTTTCGTGTTGTACATGTACGCGCGCCTATACAGAATATCAATAGCTACATTGTATGCACCACACGATCCTTCCCCACCTCTTGTCGGTCTCACTCTACCTAGACTACGTACTCACTAAAATAAATAGAAACCCTATAACTATTGGGATTGACCCCACTAATTCCTGCCATTCAATTACCTGCTATAAGCGCGAAACTGCGATGCTACGCCGCGGCCAGGTCGATGGGAGAATGCTGCCCGATGCGTTCGATTGAATGGTGCATGTGAATGTCTTTTTTTTGGGGATTGAAACTTTTGGGGCGCAGTCGAAGCCAAAAGAGCGTGGCGTGGCGTTAGCATGTGCTTCTGTGGGTGTTATCTTATCAATGTCATAATCCGAAGATTATCCGATTCGGCAGATAAGATCGACGCCTTATCGTTCAAGAAGAGTCAAACACGCAACTGTGCCAGAGTACAACTATTCTCTTTCATTCAATATCCCTGGTTCCTCAACATGTCGCTGACTCTACTAAAGACGTGCAAATCACTCAAAAATCACTGCGTGTTCTCGTGCTCGTGACGTCAATGCCTGGAGCTGACGCACGCCTCCCCCACTCTGACTGCCTTAAAAGGCTAATCTAATCTAATTGAGTCACGTATGGCGCTCTGGTCGGATCTAGACGCTTCAGAACGACTGGATCTTCATGTCAGAGTGACGGAGTGGTTATGGCGGCTGCTGTTAATGTCGATTTGTGACGAGAGTTCGCACCTGGTGTGTATTGTTTTTCATGTAATTACTTTTTCTCCGTACCACGCAGTGGGCCCCGCGGCGAGCATGCTCCGCGCAGCGGTCCCAGCGGCGAGCCCCCTGCGCCAGATCACCCAGAAATTTCAGAATAAGCTGAAAAAGTGGGATTTCACACAAAAAAAATATTAATACATAGGCTCCACGCAGCGGCGAGCGGATGCACCAAGCAGTGGGCCTAGCGGCAAGCGTCCAGGGGGGTCCGCGGGGGTCTCCCCCGCGCCTTGTTCTGAATGACAATGTTCATGGCCGCGTCGCGAGAACAGTGCTGGGAAAATAATGTAATAATGTCAGAGGTGGGGGAGGCAAAGGGGCGTTAATGCCTGGGCATCTCAGCGAAATGATTGTCAAACACAAGGTGTTGGGGCAACTTTCAGAGGATCCCTGATTTGTCCGGATGTTCTGTTTGGAATTCGTCAATGACTGGAAAACCGGAGCACTTACGGGCAGCGATAACTGGTCGCGAGCAGAGGATTTCATTATGCAGCGAAGATCTGGGGAAATTGACGGCCTTCACCTCTTCTTCAGACACCTAACTTGCTCTTGTTCTGCCAGGTCTTCAATATAAAATTGAGGGAGACAAGTAGACACGGTAGATGTTTTTCTTGCTTGACCTGATTTCGCTCGCATTGAGAGTGGATTACAGGTGCAAAGTATGTAAATATCGAAAATGCATGCAACTATGGTTTTAGTGCACATCATTCTTCTTTTTCTGACCCACACTTCCCTCGTCCACAACTTACCTCTTGTCCAACTGCTTCATGTCGGCATCAGGGACACCTGCATCAGACATGACGATCTTCTCACTGACCGGCAGCCTCTTTGTGATGCCTAGGCTCGGCTGAGGTAGCAAGAGGCCATCCCGCAAAATACCGAGGTAGTCATACTCGTCCCTACAGCTCCATTACGACCTGGCAATCAACAAGATTCGGTAAGGAATAAGCATGATTGAACCTCACTCTGAGGCTAGTGGGTATACAACAAAGTGAGGTATGAGCTCAAATTTTATTGTAGTGTCTGTTTATAAGGGACTCGAGTGGATATGGGTACAGAATATTCCATGCACACCAGTATTTAATGAGATTCAACTAATTGGAACCAGTTCTTTACGCCTCTCAATAGGCAATGAGTGGTGTACAACCACCAAGCCCTGTATACTGTACCAAGTTGTAGGGGAACAACACCCTGAGGACCGTTGCATGGATGTTGCCTTTTTTCAAGCAACGGGCACCATTGCGAGCATTACTGTTGCCCAAAGAGGCAACTATGTTTGGCCAACCAGCAGTTGATCGACTCAGAAAGCCATGATCCGGCCAGCAGGGATGACTACAAGCCTGCACGCAATGATTAGAGGGCTGTAGAAGCTCAGATCAATTTTTTTCGGAAGGCTTTATGACTTTTCTCACAATCTGGCGATTTTTGAGGCAACAAGCCTCAGTGGTACCATTACTTCCGGTGAGAATGGCGACACAACAGGCGGACCGTTACCATTACCATTGCTCCCCTACAACTTGCTACAGTACCTGTTATGCTGTACTGCATGAACCGTCAGAACCACTGTGTATGGGTACATACGGCTTGGGCTGGCTTTCCAACCATATGCCAACTGTCATGATGGTACGGTGGAAAGCCTAATGTCAATTAATACGCATTCATGATTGATCTCATAGTTTTGTCCAGACCTGAATTCAGCTCGGCCATGATGCTCAATTCCAACAGCAGAGGACATCTCATTTCTTCATGCCGTTGATTGATGTGCTCTGAACCTATCAAGAAAACACCAACCAAAACCAAACCTCAACACAGAAGTGCGTCGGAACGGAAAGGAAGCACTCGAGAAGTGCACAGACGAGTATCAGACCCTGGTACAGGGCCTTATAAAAGGTTGCAGGGAGTGAACTAGACCTCGGAATCGAGATGAGAGCATTGTATTGTTTGGGGAAGTCCTTGGAACGAAGTCCAAGTATTTAAGCCTTGTTCTGAGTGAACCGGTGAAAACGGCGTAACATAAATGCGCGGCATCTAGGGCTATTTTTGCGATTTCCTATGACCAGTATTTATACAACGGGAAGCAACTAGTACTTCTGTTGTTACTAGCATCCTAGCTAGTACACAGACCACTTGTTAGGAGAGTCAGAGCGAGCCCTAACTGCTGACTGTAGCACGAGGCTACACTAGTGTGACGCACTAGCTGCTAGTCGAGTGTACAAACAACCAGGGATTAAACCACTGCCTATACATTCATGAGACATGATCTAGGAGACTCTAGTAGTCCCGAGGTGACTTGCGAAGGAGCTAGCGGAGGTCTAGCAGATGGATATCTACGATGGGGGTGCAGCTAGGGGCCCGCGCCTTGAGCTAGGAAGCTCGGTGCGAGATCTGGCAGTACTATCTAATCTCTAGATAAGCGACTAGACGGCGATAGGCGGAACGACCCGACTAGCAACCGGCTAGGGCTTTGACAAAGACATAACACGACACAAGAGATGAGGCAACATGAGGCTAGTGCCTGATCTGGGCAGCTAGGGCGAACGGAATAGCAAGCAGGCTATTGGAACGGAGCTAGGGACGATTGTACAGTCTGTACCGATGACGGGAGGGTTGATTGACGTCCTGACCAACGAACTATGACCATTTGATGTCGGTCGCAACACTGCGTCGCCTAGATGTAATAGATCAATGCTCTGACAGAGTAGAGATGACCTAGACCACCGGTTACTTCACTGGTTGGTCCGGAAGTGGTGCTCGGCATAGACAGAGGGCTACTATATCAGAATCCCACTCATAGTTGAGTGGTTTCAATGCCTCGCAGTTTCTATCCGCCTCTTTCAGCGCATCCATAGACGCTTGGGTTTCGTCGTTCCATTCGAACTCAACTTCCGCCCTTAGCAGCCTGGTCAAATGCCTTGCTTGCACCGTGTGGGACCGGATGAACATCCTCATGGTCCCCACTACTCCCAGAAACTGGCGTACTTGAGAAACGTCCTCCAAGGGAGGCCATCTCAAGATGACTCCAATCTGATCTGTAGTTGGTTTCCGACCCTCGAACGAACATGTATGGCCCACAACCGCAAACTCATTTTTGCACAGAATCACCTTCAACGTCGAGATAGTGCCCCCACTATACTTCAACCGTTGGGCGACTCTGTTCAAGTTCACGAAATGTTCCCATGCGAAATGCCTTATCCCTGAGATCTCAGGTATAACCTCATAATTTCCATCCTTGTCCTGGTATCTACTACCAGGACCCCGAATAAGAACATTGTCGATGTAAGGAATAGTAACATGAGGAATTTCTTCTCGCAGTATGAAAGTAACGTCATCATGAAAAATGGGAACCGAGTTGGTCCATCCCTGGGGAAGTTTGACTAGTCTCAAGGCACCAAACAGTGTCTGAAACGTAGTATAGTCCCGGGATCCTTCGGCCAAATCCCTGTGATCGTACCCAGAATACAAGTCGAACACAGCTCCGCATGCCCTTCCAGCGAAGTGGCTTGCTAGCTCGTCTGTGGCTGGTGCTGCAACTCTCCCTGCTTATCGAAACTGAACTGTACAGCCAACTCTCCTCCGTGATGCGTTCCCATCAGTTCCTCAAAGAGCCCTGAGAATCTGCTTCTTTTCAGCACCAGAAGCAGTTCGCACTGGTTTCGGAACTTCTTCTTCGTCCCTCACTTCTTCCACGGTAGCCCTCTGATTCTCTTTCATATCAGGGGGAAACTTGCCTCGCATAAGCGTAGGCAAGGAAACCCGTTTCTGAGTATTAGGGTCCGTTATGGTGATCGTTTGCATACCAGAACTAAAGTTCTGGATGTTTTTAATGAGTCAAAATATCAAACAGTCAACCAAGTAGGACATCATATGCAGTTGTTTCTATGATGTGGACCTGCAGATACACATGGATATCACCAAAGGTGAATTGAACATTGTGTGCCAAACCCGCAGATTGTTTCAGCTGCGCGTTTGCGCTTTGCATATATATGGTAATGTCTGGATCCCAAGAAAGACCCAGTCGTTCCGCCACAACGCTTAGCCATAGAAACAATTTCCGAACCAGGATCCACAATGCTCTCCAGTTTCTCTTGGCCCTCTAGTACTGGGAAAAGCACCCGTAGGTTAGCTGACTCCACAGCTGAGTAGATCTGTTTCGGTGCCTGGTTTGGTGCCAAAGTAGAGTAATATTGAAGAACAATATCTGGCGCCACCACACAACCTGGTTCCAGACTCACATCTTTCTCTGTAGAAATATACACAGAGTCAACAGGCGCCAGACTGTCTATCGATATTGCGTCGCTGTTCAGTTGCACAGGCTCATCCTCCTCCATGAATGGAAGACCAGGTACTTCTGCCGCGAAGCCAGCCATTACAACAGGTTTCACCAGTTTCCGTACCTTCAACGTTGTCTCCCTCAGCGCCTTGGCATATTCTCCGTTCATGGCTGTCATCATCCCAACTGTAACGCCGTCCAGTACCATGTTTTCTGGTTTGATTAACCAAGTTCTGTACGATGTTCCCATCGTCAAACTTGGAAACCAGTTTATACACCTTCTCCTTAGTTGGTTCCTTGAAACGTAGAGCTGAACGGAGTGGTGCAGGATTTATACGCGCCCCACTCAACTCCGTGGATTGTCTCAATTTTTCAAACCCCATCGGAGGTTCCTCTTCCTCATCAGAGTCATCCAACACATATACACCCGGACAGGACAAGATCGACTAACGTCCAGTTCACGACCAAAGCTGAAGGTCCTTTCTTCAGTTTCTCTGCTTCCGTCTCAAATGCTAGCTTGCAACGGCGCAATTTCCCGAGTTCGGAGCGGGAAATAGGACGCGCCAAGGCGCATATGTCCTGGAGTTTCTGAATTGAGCCAACTTCTAGGTCTTCCACTTCTGGATACAACCACAAGATTTGTTTCCGCCATTTCTTATAAGTCGAACCCGCAGCTTCCTTAAACATGGAGAGGCTCTGCCATTGCTCTCTGATATCGCTATCATCGAGATAATCAAGCAGAAGCTTCTTCTGTTCTTGTTCGCCCGTGATTCCTCCACTATCGCACACTTGCTTGGTGTTTCTAAGAAACAATTTGAGACTGCTAGCAGTCTCGCCATCGAACTTGGGACGGTTAGAGTCCCAAGCCGTAGGTATTTTAAAGCCCTGAACAGAAGGCATAGTCGTCGTTGGATCAGAAGAAGAGTTCGGTGTTGTTTCTGTCTCAACTGGGTTTCCGAGATCACTCGGTTCGTTCTGCGTGTTAGGCAGGAAACAGAACCGGTAGCAATTGTGTCTGCCCTAGTAGAAACACTACGTCCACGACCTCGACTAGGAGAACCAGATACGCTCGGTGGTTTCCGATGCGTGAAAGTTTGTAAAGGAGCAACTAGTGTATCCCTCGCTCAACGGGAAGTCGCAGTGCTACGCGGTGCCGGAGCGGGATTACTGAATTGTCTGCTATGCAGTCCTCCTTCTCCACGAAGTAGAGCAGGAAAACCCGAAGGTGATGTGTCTGGTTCAGTACCAGAGCCTCGCCTAGGAGGAATGGTGACGACCCAAGAGAAACAGGGTTTGGAAGAGTTTCCAAATGAGTTTTACAGCAGAATGCTCAATCCTATCTCAAAACGAGATCAGAACCTTCCCTCGCAGTGGGCTCCAGATGATTGATGTGCTCAGAAACTATATAAGAAACACACAAATAACCCCACTTGACTCGCAATCGGCACAGAAACAGTCCAGAGACTGTTCCAACAACCAACAAACAAATCAAACGGCAATATCTGCACGTTTCCAGAGATCCCGACGAGTTACAGCCCCTAGTACAGGGCCTTATAAAGGTTGTAGGGAGAGGTTTCGTATCTCAAAGAGACCGTAGAGCAAACTGTGTAGAACGTGTTTCTAGACACAGGGAAACATTGTTTCCAAGATAGATTTATAGCTTCGCAGTGTGTGTGTGTGTGTCCAAGCGACAGAGAAATAAGTTTAAAGTAGTCCCGTAGACTCAAGTAAGTCCCCTAGTTTATAGGCCAAGAACGTTCACGGAGCTTTCCCTTAAGAGGTATATTCTGAGCAACGCCAGCAGTCACGTTTCCAAAGTTTTCCCTAGACGGTACTTTCTGAAACCCGCTCCGCAAACAACAACAATAATGTTTCTTTCAACAGAGTCCCAGTTCCAACAGATTCACAGAGTTCGTAACAGTTTCCAGGCAGAGCCCAAGTGCGTTTCCAGAATAATATATGATTCAGAAACAAATAAGATTTCGACTAATAATGCTACTCTATGAGAGTGTGTTCGCCGAGGATCCCAGATCAACCCAATGCGCAGGTGTATAGCCTACTAGTTCGGGGGAAGATGCTGTGTCCATTGTAGAAACACCCTCGGATACTTATACAACTGCCAAGGCACAATTACAAAGCCCAAAACACAATCCCAATGAGTCAAAAGTCCGTTTATCCGCCTCTTTAACCGTGTTTCCATCGGTTGTTCTTCCGGGCGTCGCCTCCCATTGGTTCCCAACTGCGAGCACGCCATGTTCCCTTGCCAATTACGAGGCAGGAACCTGTCAGCAGCACCCCTGTATTATTCAGAGGGTGTGTCGATCACCGATAGATCGGCACTGAATCTCGTTCGACCCGTTTCTGCTTCATCTCAACTCTCCCCTTGGTTCCAAGTGCGGAACTTGATAATACTCCTTTGTAGGTCTCGATAGATACCCGTTTCTCTAGGGTTTCCCAGAAAGGGTTCTTGAGAAAGAACCTTAGAACACCTTTAGAGTTGTGATCCGGATCCTCAGAATAAGCCGACCACCTGTTTTGGCGTATCTGCATTCGATGGAAACCGGCAACTCTGGCAACCGAAACACTCGTGACCAAGCACGTCTCTCCTAGCGTCTCAACACAACACAACACATTGCCAACTCCCTTTCCCTTGACCCGTTTCCGTTGCTTAAGTGGATGTTGGAAACAAGCCAAAAGAAGTTCCTTGACTTATTAATTGGCTACACGTTTCCCTTACAGTTTTAGGGTGAGACTAGCCAATGGGCGTTCTAATTCCTTAGAACGTCCACCCGTTTCTCTGTGGTTTGCCCAACAGCTACCAGGAACCAGTACTGTTGCATAGAAAACAACGGTTTCAGCAATGTGCACGATCAGAAACACGCAAAATTACGTGTATCTAACCATGGCCCAATTGCTGGCTTATCAACGCGGTACATGCTCAATGTCCAACACACCCCAACAGGATTCCAGTCTGTCCCCATCTAGTTCCGTGAGCGGGAATAGAGTAGACTTTGTGTTCCACTTGTTCTGTGGGCTACACATCTCCTACGTGTTTCGGAGCGAGCACATGCCAATGGTTCCAGAGTATTCCTCCCCATTCCCATCCGTTACTCAGTGGTTCCTGCCCACCCAGCTACTTGGGAACCTCAGTACTGACGCTTCTGGAACGTAGCCCGGCACATGTCTTGTCATGAAAACGCGAAAAAGCGAGGATTTCAGGGGTGGACAAATCCCATGCTTATCACCGTCGTGCTGCCAATGTGTCTAGCCAGCACTCCAGCCCCGCTGTCATCATTCCTCGGATTCAGAGGATGAAGCTCCACCCTCGAAAAGGCATAAGATATCTCATCCTTGAGGGGCTCCTCCGCCGGAGGTGATAGTTGTGACCGATGAGGAGGTTCTGCCTGCAGAGGTCAGGGATTTGTGATATCCGGATTGGGTGGGTGCAGACATATCTATGTTGGCGTCTGACACGCCCATCAGCACGGATCCTCGCAATTACGACCCTACCCTGGAGCCTGCTCCAGCTGCTGTCCTTCCAGAACAGCAAGCCTCTTCTTCACAATCCACCTTGGACAATCTGCCGTCCAATGTCCCTGCCTGCTTCCTTGGGTTCCGACTGCACTCCATGGAGGACCTCCTTCCTCTCGTGCCGACTTTGTAGATGAAATATCGCCAAGAGTGGTGCAGTCAAAGTGTGGGTGGAAAGTGCATTGCTGTTTATGTCTGCTATTTTTTGCCAGGCAGGCAACACACTGGGGCGACATTGTCGAAATGGGAAAGGAAAGGGCGGTGTTGCACTGTAATATTTTTTTGTGGTTTTCTGTGGTTTTTTCCCAAATCTGGACATAAGTGTAGTGTTGTCCCGTATCAGTGTGATAAGATCAGATCTCATTAAGGTTTCGCCAAAAGTTCAACAAGTTGTAGAGGAAGAGAGAGGGGTATGGGTATGAGTATAACCCGTTGAAATGGTGAATATGGGGCTAGTGGTAAAATAACCACAAACCAAACCTTGTATGTAAATGAATACGTGGTTTGATAATGTAATATTTCAACTCAAGATTGGTTGACTTTCCATAAGGCATTTTCTGTATTTTGGAATAATTTGAGGTCTAAAGCTGCAGGATCACTGCAATGACACAACACCTGCCCGGACCCCATCGGGTCCGGTGAAACGGTGCACTTCTTATATGACTAGGAATAGCTAATTGATAGGTATTGCGAACAAACACCCAAACAACCAACCACAACCAATCTACCTCTAAAGATCCAAGTGCTTCTCTTTGTGAGTTCGGGTCCGGGCCGTAGTATGCGACCAACAGGCTTGAACAAACACAAGTTTGATTTATAGGCTTCTAACAACATACTCTACAACGTACTAGCAATATGCAACCGCCAACAACAACACTGCTAGGAACCTAGGGATGGTCCGGGGGGTGTGTTTTATATGGGGGGTGGATACAAGGTGGCTGGACCGTTAGGTCGAGAACACCAGGGCAGAGTATGTAGGTTTGTGAAAATCCTCGCTAAGGGCACACCCAAAGACTACTGAGGCTAACAACAAGGGACTTCAATCCTCAAACGGCAAGGCAAGTTGGGGGCTTCCCAGAAGAGTCCTTGAACCGTCGACCTATTCCTTAACCAAGAACAGGAACCTTTCCGCTTTTTATCGGCACTAGCTCACTACAAGCGTCCAGCTAGCGACCCAACACACTACGACAGAGCTTCCGTCTATATCGGGGTGAAGGCGAAGTAACTGACAAGTTATAGCCAAACTAGAGGTGGGGGCACCTAGTCTGTCTTCTTCTTAGTGGGCTCAAGCCAACACACAATCCACCTAGCAAGTGATCCAACATGCTACGGCAGAGCTTCCGTCTTGTCAGGGTGAAGGCAAAGTCACTAGCGCAAACTGCAGCGGGGTCTCGAAGAGAAACACCCTTGTTTTATATGTGGAGGTCTAGGACCAACAACACGAAATCCTCAACTTAGTCACTCGATGTTTCCAGAGTCCACAGTCTACTGATTCCAATATAAAGACTACTACAAGTGAAGTTCGGTATCAACCTCCACTAGCAGCCTGAGAGCACCAGCACCAGCTTCGTCCAAAGTCTGGGGCGTAATGTTCTTAGACCCTAGTCTGCTCTGCGCTCCCTTTTATACTACTAGGTTCAAGATACATGTGAAAAGTGAGCTGAATAATACAATAAGCAATATTAGATGAAGAGAAATACGGTCAGCCAATGAGACGACTGCCGTTTGGTTTTGGGACAGGTTTGGTATACGCCGGGTCAGCCTCGCTGACCGGCTAGTGTTCAACCGTGGGTATATCAACTGATCCTCAGCCCTCCGTCTATGCCGAGCACCACTTCCGGACCAACCGGCGAAGTAACCGGTGGTCTAGGTCATCTCTACTCTGTAAGAGCGTCGATCTATTACATCTAGGCGACGCAGTGTAGCGACCGACATCAAATGGTCATAGTTTGTTTGTCAGGACGTCGATCAACCCTCCGGTCATCGGTGCAGACTGTACAATCGTCCCTAGCTCCGTTTCAATAGCCTGCTTGCTATTCCGTTCGTCCTAGCTGCCCAGATCGGGCACTAGCCTTGTGTTGTCTCATCTCTGGTGTCGTGTTATGTCTTTGTCAAAGCCCTAGCCGGTCGCAAGTCGGTTCATTCCGCCTATCACTGTCTAGTCGCTTATCTAGAGATTAGATAGTACCACCGGATCTCGCGCCGAGCTTCCTAGCTCAAGGCGCCAGCCCCTAGTTGCACTTCCATTGTAGATATCCTTCTGCTAGATCATCGCTAGCTCCTTCGCAAGCCATCTCTGGACTACTAGAGTCTCCTAGGTCATGTCTCATGAATGTATACGCGGTGGTTTAATCCCTGGTTGTTTTATACACTCGACTAGCAGCTAGCGCGTCACACTAGTGTAGCCTCGTGCTACAGTCAGCAGTTAGGGCTCGCTCTGACTCTCCTTATATCACCTAACAAGTGGTCTGTGTACTAGCTAGGATGCTAGTAACAACAGAAGTGCTAGTTGCTTCCCGTTGTATAAATACTGGTCATAGGAAATCGCAAAAATAGCCCTAGATGCCGCGCATTTATGTTACGCCGTTTCACCGGATCTCTGTTAGAATATCTTCGACCCTCTTCCAGACTTGAATTCAAGTTTAATCTGGAGGGGGGGTCACTACTCCCTCTTCAGACTTTTCTTTCGCTGAATAACATGTCTTGAATGTTTTCGATGCTGGCACCTGTCAGTGGCCACTCCGAGCCATGCATCCTGCAACTGCATACTTTAGTCAAACACACTCCAACACCGGCGACTACAGTGTCTCAACTAGGTTCGGAACAAGCCCGCGAAGTTCCGGCCCAGCGCGCCGGGGGACCTTCTTGAAGGGGCTTGCCTTCAAAGCCCGCCAAACAAACGGGTTGTAAATCACTTTCGTGCTACTTCAATCTCCACTCAATTTCTTCAATGCAAGCTGGTAACATTAGACATATGTTAGGGTATCTGGTGCAGATTACAACTGTGCGCTAGAGTCGAAGAGCAGCAGTCGGCACACACATTGATCTCAATTTTGTGAAATGTTAAAGATTGCTTCCTGCAGGTCTAGGATTACAGTGGCGACGAAAAGTTCTGCACGCGATCATTCTGGTCCGTGATGGCATCAAATCACCTCAAATAAAATTGTACAACAAAATGTGAGTGATTTCGAGTGTTTATGTACCATTTTATCCATACCTACTCTGTACCATCATCTCATAATAAAATCAACAGTGGTTTTCCGAAAAATCAAGTCTGTGGATTTGAGAGATATCAAAAAATGGTATATGCTATCTCAAACTACTTGTAAATGCGACCATATCCATATGTTGGTTGACCCAAATTGATAGGGATTTGGGCTCAGCATCTCTGTCGCAAGTTGGTCATTTTCACTGAAATTAGCTCAAAATGGCACAAAAACACTGAAAATGACCAACTTGCAATGGATATTCCGAACTCAAATCTCTATCAATTTGGGTCAACTAACATATGGATAGGGTCGCATTTACAAGTAGTTTGAGATGGCATATACCATTTTTTGATTTCTCTCAAATCCACAGACTCAATTTTTCAGAAAAGCACTGTTATTTTATTACGAGACAACAGTACAGAGTAGGTATGGATAAAATGGTGCATAAATCCTCGAAATCACTTACATTTTGTTGTACAATTTTATTTGAGGTGATTTGATGCCATCACGGGCCAGAACGATCGCGTGCAGAACTTTTCGTCGCCACTGTATATTGGATGGATAAGGCTCCAGTGGTGGAGTTGCTGAATGACATCCTATGAGTGCTCCTAAATTTATTGGGACTTTCTGATGTCCATGGTGAAGAGATGTGGGTCCTGTAAATGTGCCAGTAGGGATTGTCACACACCCAGTCACACTCTGCATCACAAAGTCAGCGCGTCAAGAATCCATTGAAAAGACCGTTTCGGCATGGCTAAAATTTCTATCTGACTTCAAGAAGGTGAAAGACACGTCCTGAGACGTGATAGCCGGTGCCCAGGCATATTTGGCGGACCAGAATTTGCATGTCGTGCCTGCACACATCAAATGCTCTGATTAGGGAGCAGCAGATGCGCAGCTCCTCAAAGTTCTCGATTCAAGGAAGGACATGACTTCCTAGGGACTTTTACTGTCCCAGATAATCCGGATAATTGGGATTATATAGCAGCAGTGATCCAGTTCAGCCATGTGGTCCTCATGGTGCCGACAGAGCCTAAAGACTGATTAAAAATGATTCTGTTGTAAGAATAAGTAGTTTGGCCACTCACTGGATTTTAAGATGTTGAATATGGCCTTGAGTGAATATTTTCGAGTGAGTTGTGGCCCGTGGGAACAGTCAGTACAGTGATTTCCCATCATTTGAGCCATTTTGCACAATGAGCCTTGAATAACTCGATGGAAAAGGCATATATCACGCTGAGGCACCATATAACCAAAGATATAGTACAGAAATAACTTTGATTTCAATATCTTGGAATTTGCATAGGCTTGTTACCAGCCGTTATAGTACCCGTAGTATTGACGAGCGAGCATGTAATACTTACTATAACGGCTGGTGGCACTTAGCCGTGAGTTGACAGATGCGAAATTCAAACTCCGCACATACCATAGTAGGAAATGCGCCGGTACCCAATATGGGAATTCGTGGCAGGGCAATTTTTGAGAGCGCGACGCGACCCCGATTCTACGTCTTGCACACGTCCTACCGCATTCAAACTCATCCGGCCCATGCACTTTGAATTTATCTGCCTCCACCTCTGTATGAAACTGTCCCCTGGCCTTGAGGACTCTGTAGTCACTTCGCTACAGCTGGTTCTTCATGAGCAAACGACGCGGCGATGCTAATGAAAACAATATTCTGGAATTCATCAATATTTGGGGCCACCTAAGAAGAGACAACGACGCGTCGCGCAGCCTGTTACAGAAGCTACGCAGGCCGAAGCACAGAGAGTTTGGCAGGAGCGGTATCAGGCAGAAGCAGCAGCTCGCACGGAGTTTACTGCAGCTCGTGTTCGCGAAGCGGAGGCGGAAAGACGTGCTACCTCGAAGGTCCGTGTGGGCCATGTCTTCAGGCCGTAAAAGCGGCTGGATATGGCTCGCTCTATGGCTTTCTGGACGACTTGGTGACAACAAAAGACCAGAATCATTCATCACAAGTCTCACAGATGCTGATAAGCCATGGGGACGAACTTCTCGACTCGATCCGTTCCCGACAGCCCGAGGTTGTTTCCCAGTGGATCGGCAAAGTTGCAGGAAATATCTTGGCCGAGGAGGGAGCGAAGCTGGCTCAGCATCTGCGGCCCCCGCATGGTCAAAGTGTACCACAACAATCGAGAATTTCGCTCTCTCGAAAAATCCTTGCGGATGCGGAGTTCATCGCGCCTACCCTCTGCCATTTCCTCGCACTTCTTGCAAAGGCCGACCCGTCCGAGACGCATGCAGAAGGGAGGAAAGATAAAAACCTTGTAAGTGGTCTGTCTCTGAGCTACTCTTAACTAAATAGTACTTTCCAAAGGTCCTTGCCACGGTGCTATGCATACTTGCTCAGACGACGAATGAGAAGGCCTCCGAGTATCAAACGACCATGGGCATTTATCTACTGGCCTGTGGCGCGTCCCGCTCTCAATTCGACGTCCTAAATCATGCTGGGATCTGCTTGTCGTACCGATCCGTTCTGAGAAAGATCAAGGCCCTCGGGGAGGAACGATTGGAAGAATTGCGACACATTGTGAAGCGCCATATGTTCATGATCATCTGGGACAACTTGAACTTCGCGTTTCGAGTTGGGCAGCAGCGGCTCGGTTCGAATGACCACTTCGATAATGGTACAACAGCTACGGTGGTCGTTCTCTGGGGTTTTTCTCCAGGAGATTTACCCCTCGATGTATTGCCGCCCCGCAGATCAAGGCTTCCAGTTCTGGAATTCAGCTCTCAAATCGACCTCTTACCAACACTGGAAGATGTCCAGAACCTCGAGGCACTTCAACGATATCATATCGAGGAAATACTCCTTGACGCCTACCCTGTGCTTCGAACTCGATTCCGGGATTCAATTTCCGGGCCACCTAGTATTCTTTCGATACCGGTCCATACAACCAGCCAGTCGCCAGCGCCAGCAATGCCTATCGACGAGTCCAGTCTTGACGGGACAATTGATGTGTTCTCGACAATTTTCAGAAACACTCTCAAACTCACAGGCCAGGATATAGAGCGACACGGTGTTGTAATTTGTGCTGGAGATCAGCTCAGTGCATCGCTTTTTGACAAGGCAAGTTTAATGCTTTACGGTTGAATTTTTTAGACTCAATGGTGAACAGGTAGCTGCGTCTCGGCGGGACGACGTTGATTTGCTTGATTAATCTCAGTCGCTACGGGAAAGAACAACTCGGGATCTTCCATGCGAAGGTTGCCGGCACGCGTATGACCGTCAACGAGCATTGGGGAACCGCCAACAGCAAGGCCTTGTGGTCTCTTTGGAAGATCAACTCGAAGCTCGGTCGTAAGCCAATGACAGCGGTTGGAAAGGCCAAGAAATTACCGCCATTCCGTCCTTCTTACGAGCTGATGATCGACTTGGCGCTGCCTGCCAACATCCTCGATGGTTTCCGTCTGTTCTGTGCAAAGGGAACCGTGGAAAAAATGGATCGAGTCGGTCAAGGACTGGGATTCCGTCCGCTTCGTTGCTGCTAAAGTTCACAGGGAGCTATGTTCTGCTCGGAATATTCCCAAGCATCGCCGCCAACATGCCGGAAAGCGGGATCCCATCTACGAGAACATCAAATTGTTCAACCGTGACGCCCTCACATTACTCGTTCTTCGTGCTGCTATCAAGCGGGGAGATATTGGTGCAGTCCTATGTGTCATTCTCATTGGATGGTGATGTTCCGTGGAACCGGCAGAATGCCTAAGTACGCAGATGCGGTGTTTCGTGTCATCACAGAGCTGAAGTCAATGCACCCGAAGCTGCGGTGCGTATTATTCTTCAACTGTTACTTAGTAGGTGCTGAAGCGTCACTTCAGCGAGGCATATCTCATGAATTGGCTCGCCAATCTCACCGGAAAATTGCTCGGATTCAAAGGGATGGATCTCTTGCAAGAGCATCAAAACTTTTGGTTAAAGGTTAATCTCGACTCACAGATGCCCGTCCCAGCTCACCAGATGGTGTATACAGATAATTTACAATACCAAGGGCTCAAATCGTACCTGGGCATGGCTCGGGATGATTTCAGTGTCTATATTTGCACTGCGCGATGTCATCCGGCGGGTTCAGCTGGACTACAAGATCCCATTTAACGGAAAATCCCACACCAACCCGTCAACAGCTACCGATGTGCAGCGTATTCGTGATCATCTTGAGACCAACAAAATCCAAACGTTCTGGCCCGAGCGCGAGAATAATGACTGCGCTGTTCCGGTCCGTGATCTCATGGAAGCCGGGGCTGCATACGCAAACACTGCACGCGCATTCAAAACGTTTCGTGCAGACACCAGAAAGGCGTCGAACCTGGTACAAAACACGGAAGAACTGCAGCGAGCGCAGAGAGCGACGGTGCGGAGGAGGAGGGTGCAAATTTCGATAATTATGGTGAGGATCTTGAACTTGATCTCGGGGACCTCGCATTGGACTCGGAGGAATTTCCAGCTGGAATTGATCCCACTGACTTTATAGCTATGGCAAGGGAGGCACTCGCAGCGATGGACGACTTAGAATTAGATGAAAACGTAACCTAATTCAACTTTAATTTAGATTAGCCCCGCATAACTTTACTACCTCGTTTCCCTCTTCTTGCACGAGTCCCATATCCACTGGCTGAAGATCCACCTTCTCCAGAGCCATCCAAAGGTGTGCCCGCTCCCACTGAACTTCGTGTTCGTCTTATCGTGCTCGGGGGACCATAGAAAGCTGCAGGTGTTAAAGTGGCCGGGGGTGGAAGGTTTGCGATACGTTCCTCTTCCGCCTGCACCTGAGCATCGTATTCATCGTAGATGTTTTGCAATTTTTCGAGTAGGGCCGATCCATGAACCGTGAGGTCTGTTGTTGAGTTCTGGAAGCCTAAGAACCATAGAGTTTGGCGGCGCAGTTGTATCCCTGTTTCAACGCGTTCCTTTGTTAGCTGCTCAATCACATCATCACCAAGCACAGTGCTCGGTGAAATGGTTACGGTGTCCGGATAAATCTGGTCCAAAAGATAATCTTCGCGCCAATCCATGAGCCCGTTTCGGATCGCGTCGACCAGTTGGGATGGCATTTCTTTCTTCCGCCCCCGTTTCAACGCGAGGAGTTTGTCGAACTTGATTTTTTCAACTTCGAAGAGTCGAGGTTCGCAATTATCACAACACCGTTCTCCGCGCAGTGGTTGGTAGAGGGTGTTCTCGGGAAACACCAATTGAACTGCTCAAACGTGGGTCAACAGTTGCAAACCAATGCCAAATCGACTTACGCTTCAAGGCATTCTGGAAAAACTCATCCCAGATCTTGCGCCGGCATTTTTTGGTGACCGCAAATCGAGAGAGAAACCGCGCTTCACGAGAATTAGCGTCCTTCGAGAGCTTTTTGCGACGTTTGTGTTTGACTTCTTCGGGTTCCCCGTCCTCCTCGTCGCTGTCTTTCGACACCCGAATACCACCACCGGTCACAGAAACCTCCTCGAGCCCAGTTGTTACTTCGATCCCCTGTAGAGCCAAATCCGTGGCTTCTTCTGTCCCACGGTTTTTCGGATTCTGCATCTTTGGATGCCGTGTTAATGCCAAGTTCAACATCCAACTCGGTCACACCATTTTTTTAAGACACTAGATGGAACGATTAAATCGCTTCACCCAACCTTGTCAAGTCGCGCACAGCTCGCCCCGCGCGTTGGACTAAAGCACAGAAAGACGGGGGAAGCCCCCACAGCACGACTCGTTCAATGTTGCGCATATCACAACCCTATTTGGCCTCAGGTCGAAATTAAGTTTACTCGAATCACGCACCATCCCAACTGCATCGGTACAAAACAATATCCGAATTTTGCCCTTTCGAAGCCGCTCCTCGAGATTTCGCTTCTGTGCTTGGCCAATTTTGGCGTGGTAGAAGGCAATGCACTCTGGAGGTATGCCCTCATCCGCCGCCCATCGGCGCACCGCATCGCATGCATCCTCGCCATGCGAGTCGCGTATTGCAGTAGCCAAGTGTGATTGGGATATGCTCGGGTTTCGAGGCCTGAGGTGGAATGAGAAAGCGAAGATCGGCTCGGGACTCCTCTGGAAACTGCATGGCTCGAACAGATAGAGCAATATTGGGTCGTGCATTTGTTAGAGAGATCCGAGCGGGATCTTTTGAGAGGCCGAGTTTGAGACAGACGTCATCCAGAACATGCTCCGGAAGTGTCGCCGAAGCCACAACAAAAGGGACGTTGGATGGAAACCGTGCACGAAGAAGACCTAGATCTGCATAATCCGGCCGAAAGCTGCCCCCCCAGAGGCTCACACAGTGGGCCTCGTCGATGCCTACACACCGCAATTTACTGGTAAATTGTGGTTTGGAAAGTGCCGCCTTGCGGAATGCAGATGATGTAGCAATCTCAGGGGAGACAATAACCTGTCTGAACTTTCCGAGAACAATGTCCTGAGCAATATCAGTTGAGATCAATAAGCGGCACTGCTGATCCCACCTCGTATACTTTGTCAGAACCAAGTCGGGTCAAAGTCTCACTGCAGACAGCAACAGTGGGAATCTTTGAAGATGCTGCCTGTACCAGTTGATTCAGACATAAATTGATAGAATGAAAGTGAAACCTCCCTGGTCTATCATGAGGGCACTGAGCGGAGAGACAATCATTGAAATGTCCTCGGTGTTCAATAGTAAGGGCAGGGTGAAGCACAGTGTCTTCCCAGCCCCAGTCCCAACATCTATAATCAAATCCTCCCCATGCAGAATGGCAGCCGCGGCTTCGAGTTGGAATTGAAATGGCTTTGCGGATAAAACCTCGGTTGCCTTCTTTGCAAGGAGATCAAGGTCAATCTCCTCCGGCTTGTATTTCCGGCTTGTATTTCCGGGCAGTTTTGAACTTCTTGGGAGTGTTTGGTGGCCTGTTGGAGGGTTCTTGGGCATTGGATTGGGCAGACATGGAAGTAAGACATGAAATGTGCGCAATCGATTGAAGATAGCTCTAAATAGGGGTACATTGATGGCGGTTTCAACAGCTGACGGTAACCTAATATGGTATACAAGACATGCCTTCGCTTCGCTCCGGCATAAGTGTAAGGCGTGACCTGTTCATTCCACCAACTGACATCTGAAAAATGACTGAAAGTCCAAGGATAAATGGTGGACAGACAGATATATGTATGCGCATCGACTCGAAACCGCGAAAGCATTTTCTTGTAAGAATGATTCATTCACTCGAGGTATATATCTATATACAGTCCGTCCCATGAATGACGCTACAGTCCCAGCCACAAACATGATCTTTCCACCTTCGTATCAACCACAATCGCACTACGCGCTGGAAGGAACATTGATTGAATGCGGTGTGAATGAAAAGAGATACCATAAAGCACAGCGGTCGGGAGATAACAGAGTGAGGGCTTTGAAATATGCCAAAAGCCCGCGACAAACCAGGCCGCAGGCGATGAGCTATGATCTATGATGCGTCGGGTATGTTATGTAGGAATACGGAATAGACGTTACACTTACCTCGCTCAGGGGGATTCGAAGACTCGGATATAGATTGTGGGTTGTTGCCAGCGACATAGATGAAATACACTGAGGCTATGAAAAATGGTTCAGTATTGATGCGGTACGCCAGCGTGAATCATCTACGTATCCCAATACGCGTCCATTACTTCCCGTTACAGCAAGTTGAAGCGGCCGAAACATGCGCTGGGGCAGGTGCAATAGAATGCACGGAACTTCAGCGACGGCGCGGATACCGGCAACATGTCAGGACTGAACTCGATGTCTACCAGGATAAAAAGCCCTCATCAATACGCCTCTCGACGCGTCGGTTGATTCACCTAACACAACGGAGGCATTCGAATGATAGGACCATTGCGTTCGCGTGGATGCGGGGCTTGATGGATATGGGTGATCGTGTAGTTCCAAGGTAAAAAAATACAACGTTGCTCAAGAACTCACCGCCGCAGACAGTTACATGGGCGGGAAAAGATCTGGGACAGACAAATTGAGTTCGATGGACAGCGGGAGATAAATAATGGAATGCGTACATACGTTGCAAATGAGGGATCACCTGGCCCCGGTACGCCGGTACGTCGCGTTGAGATTTGTGGAGCGGCAATACATGATCAGGAGCCTTGTGATATAGTTAGCACCGCAGAGCGGAAAAAGAAAGAATGGACTACGAGGGATGTTAGTTACGTCAAAGGAAAGGCCGAGGTAAATCATCCCAAACCTCGCAGAGACAGGGCCGCGCAGCAGAAGAAAATGCGGTGTATGTAAGTAGCGCCGGCACAGGAGTTCGATAGATCGTGTCAGTGATCGCCGTTGGGTTACTTGAAATCAAATGAAAAGCTCACCATTTCCCTTCTTCCGAGGGCTTCCAGAGATCGTGGAACAGGTATCAATGATCTACGGCTGATTCTTCACACAAAACAGTATGAGAACTGAGAGTCGGGGCTACTCACCATAATGCGACAGAGTGCGTCCTACGTGTTGGACTCGATTGAAGATATTCAAAAGTTCGAGTTGACTGGGGCGGCGGGAAGGACGTGGAAAATGACGTTGAAAGATGAATAACAGAACAGATATCGGGTTTGAGGTCTTGAGCAAGCTGGTAGCGGACTTCAAACAGTCTTGATTGGGGTTCGCAGGCAATGTTCAAGTTGTTGTGGGTCCGTCGAAGCCTCCAGGACATGAACGTTTCGGGTTTTGGGTGTTGCAAAATTTTGGAGATCCAGGGTGTAACTGCAGCGAGGCTTGGTTCAAGACCTTGAATATGCATCGCGTAGCGCACGAGAAAATCGAAGAGCAGACATCGGCGACGTAGAACCAGAAGGCAGAGATGATGGGGGTGGATCAGAAGAAGCGGAGTAACACATCGCTTTCCTTTTGAGCGGAGCTTGAGGGCTTGATCGGCGACCTCGAATTTGACCAAGCGCCTGGGCGTCTGAGCTAATTCTTGATAGACAGGGTCAGCTGGAATAATGAATGGGGTAATTTCGGTGGCACAAACAGGTGCAATCTGATTCGAGGCATCTGCTTAATATACGAGGTATGCGGAGTTTGAATTTCGCATCTGTCAACTCACGGCTAAGTGCCACCAGCCGTTATAGTAACTATTACTTACTTGTTCGTCAATAGTTCATCACTATGACGGCTGGTAACGAGCCTAGAATTTGCATGCAAATTAAATATCTTTGAGGGCTCTCAAAAAATGCGTGTTTTTGCCACTTTTGAAACCCTCAGAGCTTGACCATTTGTACATGTATTCCTATGCTTCACAAGCGGTCGCCGGCGCTTCGCGCCGGCTCCCACTTGCTGCATGTAACTAAAATAAGAATGTTGATCCGAGCTGCCAGAATGATAGATTAAAAGTGGAGTTTAAAAAGCTTCAGACAGACAGAATGGCTCAATTTTATATAAAGAGGATAGGCCAAAGTTGTAGCCATATTAACAAAGTAAAGGTTTTACCAGTTGATCTTAGCACTCCAAGCCCGCGTTCTGGCAGTAGAGTGTGATTGTCAACCCCCCGGATTTCCGGACTTTGAAGCAAGCCCCTTCTGATGAAGGCCCGCGTGGCTTGTTTGTTTTTGATGGTTGATTGCGGCATCATGTGGCTCTTCGGCAGAACGGCGGCTTGTACTGAACCTATGTCTCAACAGTGTCTACATCCTGGCAGAGGTACAGCTGGCTTGGTTTACATCGCTCTGCATGTGCATAGTCGTTGAGCCTCAATGGCTCTGAGCACTATGATAGCTATTGCAATGCTGGCAAGCCTTTGTTGACCATCATTGTGTTGTCCTCCATCTCTTTGAGTTGTCGATGAAGAAGGAAAACATTGTTATTGATGCGAGTGTTTGGTGGGAAGAGACACATGACACGTTGTTTATGTCGCACGTGCTATGAATTCAAGCGCAATACTTTATACTAGCTGTAAGCACCCATGTCTTCGCCACAGAGACAACTGCACAGTGGATTCCAAGCTCACCTGGATTCCGAGAGGCATGGCACACGGCACCTCCATGAGACCCGGCAGCAACGTCTCGACAGCCGGCAATAACATCTCAACAACATCACGTGAATTCTCAGGTGACTTTTCAGGTGACTTCTCACATAGAGGCTGTGCTCATTGTGTTTTCATATCTAGGATATATAGGATTCATGGAGTAATTTCTAGGCCTTATGGGAACCGGTAAGCAATAAACTACTCAGATTAAACTGTATGCCAACACCTTTGGGACCCCTCCCTTAAGCTCAAGAATAAAAAATGTCTTATGGAAAGTCAACCACTTATAGGTCCACAAGTCGTATAGATAAATTGCTTGAAACTGTTCTAGGTGCAATCACAGATAGTCAGACAAGATTTTATGTCATCGGTTTTGTGTGATGTGGGTCTGGGTTTGGAGATGGTACTCCGCAAAATGCAAGTGATTCTTCTAAAATTCCGATTCTTAATAGTATCCGCGGTTGCTAATCCTTGTGAGATTATACACCAATTGTCAAGTCCAATCTGTTTCCTTATATTCCATGTGTCTGTTCCATTTATCCAATATGTCCACAGATAGTTTATAATGATCCAAATCCAATACAGATAATATTTTGAGGGAATACAAACGAAACTTGATATAGCTTCTGGGTGTCTCCAAATGAATTACTAATCGACTGGTTAAGCGCGAAAGCCTAGTAGCTTCACGTCCAACAAATGGGGTACAATTCACTGGCTTCCTTCCCATAACTATCCACTTAAATACTTTACAGGAATCTAAATATGAGCGAGACAGATAACAACACGTGACAGGGTTCAGGGTATATGACTAGTGGTATGGCAGCTAGCTGAAGAACTCCTGTCGGTTATCAGAAATTAGTAAAAACAGGATGGAGTTATAAGAATCATCAACGAGCTGAATGTTGCGATGAGTAAGATCTGCATCACTTAGAACGATTGTGATGGGATATATTTGATGTGTCAATTTAGCCGACTTCCTCGTCAGCCCGCCTTTATCTGCCTCAGCAACCATCCGTCTACTTTGGTTCCTCCTTGAACCCTTTGATTGATTATCTGAAAACCGTGATAGCCGTTGCTTCTCGGTACCTGAGTATGGTTTCTTAGTCAATCAAGAATTGGCCCA